>OX246738.1:88257451-88643806 GCA_945910005.1 Isoperla grammatica
CCCCCCCCCCCCCTCCCCAGTACCTCCTAAGCCCCCCAAAACCAGAAATGAGTGTTCTCGACATAGGCCTATACTTGATATTACTATATTAAGTATTTGTATCATCATCCCCCAATAAATACATTGTTATAATTCTGTTGAACCATCAAGTAAACATCATTTACCGTACACATATTTAGTATTTATTTATGAAATTTATAAATTAAAAAAATTCCCCTCCAATATGTGAGTAGGCCTAAATGTCAATTTATGTTTGGACTACCTATGCTCTTTTCTTTACACAGCATCTACGAAAATATATTTTACAAAATGATTTATTTAACGGCACAAAATAGAAAAAATGTGAATTTTGTTTAGACTGTATACCATATACCAGCATGCATTTTGACACCTACGCAACTGCGTAAGCGCCGAACTCATTCGGATTTTAAAACACTTCGTAATGAGATAATATTTGTTTCGCTCGCCGGTTGCTACATTGTGGCATAGATCAACAAGGTATTGATTGTAAATTTTAACATGTTTACTGCCCCACAATAATCTTGATTACGTAATCCACTCACACGATCTATCGCCGTCTATCTGTATAACACACAGCGAATACCGGCCATCATTCCGTAAACTATCCCGGCTGTACTGGTTCTCGATTTGTCCGCCAGAGTTCAGCCACTTTGGATTTAAACGCGAGTGACCGGTGGGTTTTGAAGATAATCAGCCAATTTTCGGGAAGAAAATGGTGGCTTAGACGGGACGGTTCAGTGCATGGGGTGGTACATCAGCCAACCTTACATTTCTGCTATTGTTAGGTGTTTCCTCCTGGAAATGAATTGTTGACACAATCATCCGATGTTGCTTTCCCAAATAGGAAAGTAGAAATCTTTACTTTTCGCGGGCACGCAGCCAATTGGACCACACACATAATATATATTTTCAACTCTTAAATCTGCCCCCCCCATGCCCCCATGGCATGAAAGTTAGGGGGAAATACCCCCCTTGCCCCCCCCCCCCGGTTCCGACGCCAGTGTTAGCATCTTTTGACTCTGGAATTGACCCCCCTTATATCAAAAACGTTCCGACGCGCCTAGGAACAAAGCTCACGCGATTAATTTTCTTCACTCACACCCTATGGCGAATCGGCGATCTATTACTATCACGATTTGGAAATTTGTGAAAACTTACTTTTTTCCCATTGACGATATCAGGTTTACCTGACCGATTAGCACATTCGAATTTCGAAGACACAACATATTGTCATCTTTATGTCTGTTGTTCCGTATATGCAGTCATAAGCGCGTCAGAAAAAAAAGTCACAACACTGTCACTTGCCATCCAGTCGATACGGAATAAATTAATAGTACTACACGACAATTATTTTGTATTACACATTACACAACAACAGTTTCTACAGCGTGAGCGAGCGAGCAGTTCACCCCCATACGTCCAGGCGTGCATGAATGGGAGACATTGTTCCCGGCTTCAGACCGCGGGCCGTGAGGCGAAGGGCTTCGATGACGTCACGGCCTGACAGCCTAACCCTTAAGACCCATTCACGATTAAACTTAACCGTAAACTTACAACTTAAAGTAAGGTTTGGCTTAATATGGAAGATCACATGATTGTTCACGACCAAAACTTAAACTTAGTTTTGGGCTACGGTTAACAATCGTTAAAATAAAAATAAACTTAACAGTAAGAAAGAACCAATCAGCGCCAGCCGCAAGGCCTAGGCTAGCTAAATCGAAAATAGAGCCGAAACATGCTCAGAATTATTTGACGAAACGTTATTAAATGAGTTTATGAAGACCTAGCGTCTAAATTTAAGTTAAAGTTTACTACTAAGTTTTTATCGTGAATGAGCCTTAACACTTTGACGTGCTGTATTTTAATGAGATTTTATCTGTTTAATGTGGGGTTTTCGGCATTGTAGTTCTTTCTATGTCGTACATAATCACATACAATAAACCGTCACTACTGTTGTGTTCTTGTTCAGGGATCGATAGGATGCACTGGGATTCACTATTGAATAATACTATTAAAGTAATATTAAGATGTTTATTAGAACAATGGATATTACGACGTGCTTACTAGACGCCATGGTCCGAGCTCTGTACCGGATGTCGTGTTGATGACGTCGTACATCCGGACTACACTAGTCAATATACATATACATGACATCTCCCCTTTTAGCTTTGACAATACTTAAATTACATAATAAAATCCTTAAACTTAGGAGGAGCCTTCACACTACGGGTGGGTCTAACACTGACTGGTGAAGGAGACACATTTACAGGTTGAGCTTGTGGTGGTAAAGATGGTGTGTTTATCACCTCCTTAGACTCTTCATCATCAACATCCTCACTGTTATTCAAAGGTGGGGGATTGTTACAAACTCTTAGGTCGCTTCTATTGCGCCTGTACATGTGAGTATTTTGAGAAACAATGTATGACCTTGGTGCATCATGTTTTGATACAACTTGTGCCTTTTTCCATTGTCCTTGTTTGCGTAGGAGAACACTGTCACCCGGAAATAGTTCTGGCAAAGGTTTAGCACCCTGATCATAGTAATGTTTTTGAACAGACTGATTATTTAAGAGTGTTTCCTTTACATTTCTTTCTATTTTGGGCTTAAGAGCATGATGTGTCATAGGAATCTTACTACGCAATCTGCGACTCATCAGCAGTTGTGCCGGAGAAGCATCTATACCCTGAATGGGAGTATTTCTGTACTGCAACAATGCCGTATACATATCCTCCCCAGCCTCCAAGGATTTTTTTAGTATTGACTTGGCCGTTTGAACGGCTCGTTCAGCCAAGCCATTGGACTTTGCATACGTGGGACTTGAGGTGATAACTGCGAAGTCCCATGCTTTGGCAAACTGATTGAATTCAAAAGAATTGAACGGCATATTATCACAACAGAGGGATTCCGGAATACCATAACGAGCAAAGAAGGATTTTAGAACTAAAATAGTTTCTTTGGCTGTCTTGCCATGAGTTTTAACCAACTCAATCCACTTAGAATACGAGTCAACAAGAACTATATAGTTCACTCCCTGAAATTCTAGGTAATCCGTTGCAATATTTTGAAATGCCCTGTCAGGAATTTGACGTTGATACATTGGTTCCTTTACATTGGCATTATGAAACCTTTCACAAATTTCACAGCGAGAAACCATGTCCTCAATCTGTTGGGCCATTCCAGGCCAGTATAGCAACGATCTAGCTCTATTTTTACATTTAACTATACCTAAGTGACCTTCATGGATGGACTCCAACATTTTCCTTCTCATAGATAGTGGTACAAGTAACTTTTCTCCCACAAAAAGTAGGTTGTCGGAATCTGAAATTTCAGAGCGAAACTTCCAATAAAATCTACTCTCTACAGAGACGTCTTTAACATGCAATGGCCAACCATTCTTATGATACCACAACACTTGCTGTAACACGGGATCTTGTGCAGTGGCCTCTTGAAATTCTAACCTCTTTTCAGGGCTTACTGCCAAGTGTTTTGACACTACATGCACCACCGTATCCAGTTCCGGATCATCGGTTACTTTATCTTTAAGAAAAGCTCGGGAGAGTGTGTCCGCAATGAACATAAACTTTCCCGGGACAAAAGTTACGGTATAATCATAACGAAGACACTTAAAGGGGTTCTCACCCGCTAGATTTATTTTTTACCATATGATCTACTGCACCACACCAATCGATAATGAACCATTACACATCGTAAGTTGAAACCTGTGAATTGTTATTAATTAATGAAATTTCTGGTTAACTGCCGCGGCGACTGTTGGTGTCAGCCGGCTTTTGGTGCGAGTGTACTCGAAGCGATATATCTAGACGGCCTTGGTGTACTCCATTCGACACCGCATACAGACCGCGTTCATTGTGCATGCGTTGACTATTTCCCCTCCCAATACTACTACTCTCTCTCTCTCTCTCGCTTGGCTTACTTGACACCAACTCGACAGTCGACACCCGCCGACTCGACGTGCACAGCAACGCACAGCAACGCTCAAAACGAAATGGAGCACCCGATTACATATCTTTAATTTGTACCTGAACGGAAGCTCCGATTACAAAACCAAAATATACGAAATACGCAGAAAAGAAAGACGCAGCGAAGAGTATTACATCATTTTTTTTTTGGAGCAGAATCCTCCAAGGTCCCAAGGCATACAGGTCGTCCCAATGCTATTTCTTATGGGAGATTTTCGCCGATGGGACCTAGCTCGAAAATCACTAACTTTGATATTTTTTCCCCGGGTTATGGTGAACCCGATTTCTTTTCATTTAGTCGCTAATTTCATAGCTAATCAGCCTTAGTTAAACATATTATTTTGGTGTAGCGGGTGAGAACCCCTTTAAGAAGCATGCGCTGCAAGCGACTCGGGACTTTCCCAATGTCTTTCTTTACTATGACTTCTAAGGGTTTATGATCAGACTGAATTTCTACTTTACGTCCATAGCAATATTGGTGAAACTTCTCTAGGGAATAAGCGATGGCTAACATTTCTTTTTCAATTTGCGCATAATTGCCTTCTGCGTCTGTCAAAGAACGAGAAGCATAGGCGATGGGATGTCCTTCCTGTAACAGGCATGATCCAATACCATGCATTGAAGCATCGGTCTGAATAACCACAGGTTTGTTTACATCAAAGAACTTTAAAGTTGGCGTGTTACATAGGTTTTGCTTTAAATTCACAATAGCCTTTGTGTGTTCGTCACCCCACACCCACATTGTCTTATCTTTTAGAAGCTCCCTGAGAGGTGCTGTCATCTCCGATAACTTTGGAAGGAATGACCCTACATAGGTTACCATGCCCAGGAATCTGCGAAGTTCTTCCTTTGAAGTGGGGGTATCCATTTTAACTATGGCCCTAATCCTATCTGGATTAGCTTCCAACCCCTTACTACTTATGATGTGGCCCAAGTAATTTACTGAACTGACTCGCAGCTGAAACTTATCCGGGTTGAATTTGACATTATATTCTCTAGACCTCTTAAGAACTTGATCAAGGATCTTATCGTGTTCTGCTTCATCTTCCCCTGATATGATTAAATCATCAAACACTACCTCTACCCCTTTAATGTCCCCAAAGATTGAAATCATTTTCTTTTGGAAAACCTCGGGAGCCGATTTTATTCCAAACGGAAGCCTATTAAATCTATACCTCCCAAATGGTGTATTGAAACAGCATAGGTCTGCACTGGATTCGTCAAGTACCAGCTGCCAAAATCCAGAACGTAAATCAATGCTAGAAAATACACACTTACCATTCATGCGGGATGCTACATCCTCTACTGTCGGAATGGTGTGGTGTTCACGTTTTATAGCTACATTCAAATCCTTAGGATCTAAGCATAGGCGGATATCACCATTTTTCTTTTCCGCGATTACTAGACTACTAACCCAACTGGTAGGCTTGTCTACTTTAGACACTACTCCTTCCTGTTCTAGTTTGTCCAGAGTTTCCTTTAATCTAGGTTGTAGGCCAAACGGCACTTTTCTTTGAACATGCACCACTGGATTAACATGGTGGGTACCAGGAATTTTTCCCAACCCTGTAAACACATCTTGGTATACTTCTACGAGTTTAGCCTTATTTGAATTTTTCCCAACCCTGTAAACACATCTTGGTATACTTCTACGAGTTTAGCCTTATTTAGACCAATGGTTACATTTTCAACAAGTTTTACAATATTCAAATCTTTACAACCTGACAATCCCAGTAATGGCTGAGAACTTACATCAGAGACTACATAGTCAAGTGATTTCTGGCAGTCTTTATAACTACTTTGGAGGTTAGTTTTCCCCCTAACTTTTACTCTATGATTCCCATAAGAAACCAACACAGTATTTGTCTTTACCAATGTCTTTGGACATGTGAGCTTGTCATAGACTGTACCCGGTAGAATGTTCACTTCGGCCCCAGTGTCTACTTTGAATTTTACCTTTACATCTCCTATATCTAGGGTAGCATACCATGCACCCTCACGTGTTGATGAAATCTCGGAGATGAAGTACTCTTCATACTGTTGCTCCTCCATCACCATGTCGGCTTTGGCTTCATTTTGCAACGCCCCCTCCTGTAGTTCACGAACCTGCATCTTTTGCTTGCGACAAACGCTCTTGAAGTGGTTAGAACCGTTGCAGTTAAAACATTTCATTCCATATGCCGGACACCGTCCTGGTGGATGCCTGGTGCCGCAGTATCTGCATCCATCGGTAGCTGGAGTCTTGCTGTACGATGTAGTTTCAGTAGACCCTGATGGCTTCTGCTGTTGTGTGACCTTGTGTTTGTCACCATAGTACGGTACTGTCTTTGTTTGGATTTAGATATTACATTTACCTCTTGGGAACTAGACTCGTGGATCGCTTGTAACTGGCGTTGTGTGGATTCCGAAGTCTGGTAGATTTCAATCGTCTTATCTAGAGTGATGTTTGAGTCCGTCCGGAGAAGTTTTCCTTGGACCCCTCTATCTTTTATGCAATGGACAATCCGGTCTCGGATTAACCAGTCTAACTGATCTCCAAACTCACAACTTGATGCTTTTGTTCTTAACCTCGTTAAGAAAGTATCAAAAGGTTCCCCTTCAGCTTGCCTAACCTCAAAAAATTCGTACCTTTCCACGACGAGGTTGCGTCGAGGCAGGCAAAAATCCTCAAATTTTCTGATGATGACGTCATACGACGACGCGTCTTCACTTTCCGAAAATACGAAATTCTCATGGATTTCCAAGGCGTCCTCGCCTATCATGTTTAGAAGTATTGCAATTTTCCGTGCATCATGCTTCCCATCTAACCCTGATGCTGCCATGTACGTTTCGAAACCTTTACGCCACTTTTTCCAGTCTATTGTAGATTGGTCTTTTATTTTCAGCTCGGCGGGTCGACGAAAGACGTCCATGTTTCTGTTTCAAGTAGGCTCGCGTGCTGGTCGTAGATCTGCGTGTCTGGCTAGAACCACGCCTAGGCCTAACCTCGAAAACACTGTAGT
This sequence comes from Isoperla grammatica, assembly GCA_945910005.1. Classification (NCBI taxonomy): domain Eukaryota; kingdom Metazoa; phylum Arthropoda; class Insecta; order Plecoptera; family Perlodidae; genus Isoperla; species Isoperla grammatica. Next base: position 88,264,456 of record OX246738.1, read on the forward strand.
TTGCACTGTTCACTGCACTACTGTTAGTTCAAACTATCCCAATTCTGACACCATGTTGTGTTCTTGTTCAGGGATCGATAGGATGCACTGGGATTCACTATTGAATAATACTTTTAAAGTAATATTAAGATGTTTATTAGAACAATGGATATTACGACGTGCTTACTAGACGCCATGGTCCGAGCTCTGTACCGGATGTCGTGTTGATGACGTCGTACATCCGGACTACACTAGTCAATATACATATACATGACAACTACAGCCTACCTTTAAGCTTTTCTGGATATTCCCCTGTTAATAATGAACAATTTGTTAAGTTGGTTACTAGAGTTATTAAATATTGCGCACATTCTTTTATGAGGTATGATTGTAACTCATCATATCTACATGATCTTTTGTTGTTCATTTGCATAATGATGTTCTTTATCTCCCATTCATCTGTAAAATGTAAACGCATTTAATGATTTATTTCTTTAGGTAAGGTAATATTTTTTCTGTTTGCATTCCTATCTTTCTCCAAAGAGATATTATCAGCAACTGATTGCGACAATCTCTCCACTACTATGTGCCTTACCAGAGAACTGGCAACCCACCTCCCCAAGGTGTCGTGGTGGGAGGCTCCGGCTAGGGAATTGCAGCGAGAGTTTCGTGGGTAAGGGGGTGGTGAAGTCGGCGATCCACGTCGCGTTGAGGAGCCACCTGCTTGGGATTTAGGAGCAAGCAGGAACCTCCTATGTGGTACTGCAATTGTGGGGGGTTTTGTCGTAAGAAGACATAACAATTATCATTTGAATGCTTGGATATAAATATAATATAAAATACAATTACAAAGAGGCAAGCACAGGCTATACAATATGAACAATTACCAGGTAATTATGTATACATCGGTCCCCTGAGGCAATACAGGGATTACTTATACAATGATTATAAACTAAAAGGTGATGATGCACTGTGTGATACAGTGAAAGAAATGACACAATCTATCTCGTACTATAACCATACTTTTAGTCATTGAACATACCTCGGGGGATTGGGCCTGACTCCTACAATTAGCCCAGCACCGGGGCTCTAAGGAAACGTGTCCGGGATGTTCAATCTCCAAGAATGTATGTATAGACCTAAGTAATTACAATGATTAAATTTAAGTAATAGTGAACCATGAGGCTAACTAAATTAATCCCCAGTACAATCCCGTGTACCAACCTACCATATGAGACAGCGTAAGTCTAACGCTACAACAATATGGGATATTATGAATTAGCCAGTGGCGGCTCGTGCTAGGAGCTGCGGAGCTGCAGCACCCCCTCACAAAATTATAAATCCCTTTAACACAATTATTCGTATAATGTATTATTAATAAATAACAAGTTTATGTAACGTTTACACATTTTATACACTGACTAGCGATTTGTGTGGTGTGATTTATTCGAAGATTCCCTCGAGAAGCACGCGAGTGCTCAGTGAGCGTGGGGGGCATGTGTATTTTATATGAGGAATGCTGCTCCGGCCACAGCATCTCGTCTATGCATTAGTTAAATACAGAATATCGCTCCTCCCCTTGACGCGCCATCTCTCTCTTTCCTTTGCTTTTAAAACTGCACTGGGAGCTGCTCCAGTCACAGCATCGGGGCTAGGGGAGGTCTTGGACCCGTTTTTTCTGTGTTTGAGAAGGAAAACAAATTGCCGAGCACATGACAAACACGTGGTCAGTGCGGCAACTGAAGACGAAAGACCCCCTGTGACCTAACAAGGACTGGACTAATTATATAATGCAGACGCACGTTGTCGTATCCTCAGTCAGTCGGTGTTTTGGTCCAGTCAAAACGGCACAGAAAATGTAATTTGGACCACCATTGCAACGCTGGGTTTACATTTGACGTTGCGAGCGTTCAGGTCACCCCTCCACAACCCCTATTGCATTCAGCTAGGGTCTTCTGCCGGCCATCGAGAACAGTCTTGAGACAAATGTAAAGATGACTGCATGTGCTAGTGAAAGTGTGTGTGCGTGTAAACCTAAATAAACTTACAAATTGTGTGAAGGGTGGATTTTCTGTATCGGTGTCGATGACCAACTGCCGAGACTATATGTAAGTGTTTTCAATATATTATAACGTTATGTCTAAATGTGAGGGAAAGTGAGTAAGAAGAAGTATATAGGCCTAAGTGTTTATAGATACATAGGCAATTACTTTTGCAGCACCCCCACTAAATATTTCACGAGCCGCCACTGGAATTAGCCCACAATATTCAATCACCAACATATTATTAAAGTATATACGTATATTAACAATCAATAACACATTCATGAACCCCTGTCAAATCCAAAATCGGTGTTGGGTTGTCGGCCGTAGTTGAATTGCGGCGTAGACAAATTATCAAAAATTTCCCGCCGGGGTGTATGGAGCGAAGTTCACCCCCTTAACGAGTTTAGTTAAAAAATCTTTGATTCTAAAGTTCGTGGGTACTCATCTGACACCTATGGGTTCCACTAGTCGATCACGGCTCCGGCTTTAGACCCCACCACGCTGCTCCAGGATCGGGACAATAGTGCCTGGATTGCACGCCACTGGTATGCACGGATGACGATCTCGTAGTCAGCTGACGCGGCTCCGGCCGGGACGTGAGACGCCGCCCAGTATGTAGTATTCTGGCGACGATTATTGAACTGACGTGCACTGTCTCACTGAATGTTCAAGAAGTTTTAGACAATGTAGGAAGTATATATCGGCACGGTACTTTATCCAAACTGCGTCCCACTTGACGATTTTCCCGATTTTTAAGTTTCCTTTATCTGCATGGTTTTAAGTTCCCATAAATCATAACGCCATTGTCACCACAGGCTGGGATCACGCGTCAACACTGGACTGTCCGGTGTTTGGGGTAAACACTCTCTCAAACGTCATCACTCAGACAATACTGATCACCGAGCACCGTTTCCCTGTCAACTGGGATACACTAGTTGTCGTGAAGCCAAATTGGGCACGGCACGCCCGCTATTTATAATGTCGAGTTGTAAGTGTATATGAGAACCTTATATCCCCCCAAATATAACGACAAATGTACAGACATTATGGTCAAAATCACACCAGTGTGAAGGCGTGTACTCTTCACCTTGCACAAATTCGAAACAAACAACCTTCTCTCTGTCTCCGTCAAGAACAACAACTCTCTACTCGCGCAGTCTCGGCTCGAAACCTCTCTCGGCGCTTCCCCCTCGGTGAACTCACCTCGCATAGCGTCATCGTGGGCCAATGGGAAATGTTGGTTTTGAAATTCAAACCCAATGCCACAGGTGACATCATGGTCGTCACGTGGTTTCTACTCCCCTCCGTCTCTTATCACGGCAATCATACGTCCCACACGGTTGATGAGTCGCTGACTGGGGCTGGATAGATACATGTGGCGTTCCTGTGCACTGTAACGTCCTTGGCACGTTACATGATGTAAAAGTGTTTTTTTTTTTAAGTTTTTTAGTTTAGTCTAGTGTAATCTGTCAATGTAAAGAGCGTCTGCTCATTCACACAAAATAAAGATTATCTTTAAAAAAATTCCATAATCTATTGGTTCAAAAACTGAAGCGAAAACGGAGCTGCTTGAAAAGTGCGCCATGTGTTCTTCAGGGGTATGGAACGCGCACCTTTCGAAACCTCCTGTAAATGATGTGGTTCTTGCATCTAGCTAGCACGTCCTAGCCAAGGTTATTAGATATAGACCGGAACACACCATTAGTGAGACCCTCCCCCCCCTGCGGAATTTTGGACACCTATATATTATGATAGAGTGATGAATTTGGAGTAGAATTTGACTTGTTGGCCGCATGGCCAGTGGTGGGTGTGGCACCAAGGGGTGTCCAAAGGGTGAATTTTGCTGATTTTGTGACCACAAATTATTTTTTTACAGCCAAACCAATAATCAAATTACAAATGTGATTTAAGATTCGTGTTTAGAATCACAAAGTTAGTTTTATTCATATTTTTTGAACTCCAATTTTGCCCGGAAATCAAACTTTTGATTTAGGGGCCATGCCCCTAAAATGGTCAAAAATATCCTTTTTCAAATAAATCTTCAATAATTAGATACTGTTGTATATTTTAAGTAAAAATTAGTTTGTTGGCCACTTCTCAAGTCCTGGGTGTGGCACCCAGGGGTGCCCAGAAGTTGCATTTTTCTGTTGATTTAATTATTACAATATTTTTTTACAGCTAAACTAATAAACATATTGCCAATATGATTTCAGATTCATATTTAAAATTACAAAGTTAGTTTAATCCATATTTGTTGAACTCCCATATTGCCCGGAAATCAAAATTTTGATTTGGAGGTTATGTTCCTAAAATGGTAAAATATTACCGTTTTACAAAAAATCTTCAATAATTAAATACTTTTGTATATAATAAGTAAAAGTAAGGTTGTTGGCCACTTTTAAAGTCGTGGGTGTGGCATCCAGGGGTGCCCAGATTTTGCCGTTTTCTGTTTATTTTCTTTCCTATAAACTATTTTTTTTAGAGCCTCACGGATAAATAAAACAGGGTTTTGATTCCATATCAGTGTTCAGAATGTCAAATCCACCTTTATCCGTATTTTTATAGTTTTGAAATGTGCCCGGAAATCAAAATTTTGATAATGAGGTAATTGTCTCCAAAATGAAAACCAATGGCCGTTTGTACCATAAATCTACAATAAATTGTATACAGTGCCCCCAATTGGCATTTATAAATAAATAAATTTGTTATATTGTCGGTGTGGTTCTTATGGGTGGCTGAAGTGTGAATTTGGCTGATTTTTTTCCACTGGAAAGTTTTTATTTTGTAACCAAACTTATGAGTTTATTTTAATTCTGACTTCATATTCGTCTTTAGAAGGACAACTGAGTTTTAAGCAAATTTCATTTTCGAAACATTCCGCAAAATATTGATTATCCCAAGATCAAAATCTAAATTTTGGAATAATTTCCCCCAGACCTAGTCAAAAAGTGATATGTTTCCTTAGATCTGGCTGGTATAGCTGGTATAAAGTACACTTAATTTATAAAAATAATTACAAGTATGTTAATTGATCTGTTACAAGAGGGTGCAGGCGGGGGAGGGGGCAAATGGATTTTGTAGATATTTATTTATTATTTGATAAATTTGATTTTGTAGATATATTTGCTTGATTGTATTTGTTTGGTTTTGTAGTGTATTTGCTTTTATGTAGATAGTCTACGTAAACTCAAAGGTTGCTTCATGTGTTCAAGACGCTATTTTTAGTCTTGTCTCTTGATTGTTCTGTCGACGATAACTTTCATTCATACTCAAACCGACTGAGATACTCTATTAAATCTTGATTTGGGATTTTCATAAATAGAAGTTTGTATTTTGGTTCGGTTGGAGCATCATGTATGCTTTTTTTATTTTACTTGTATATTACTTTGTTACTTGTGTGTGTGGCCGTTGTAAACGTGACCAAAAAACAGGGTTTATCTTGTTGCCAGAAATCTGTGAAATGTTTATGGGCGTCCGCGTTTCATTGTCAGCAACATTTCTACCCCAATGTATTATGCAAAATAGGATTCTGACCAACAGTATTTTGTGCGTTTCCCGGTAATGAGTACGTGCCCAATACATTAATGGAGATAACAAGCATTTCATTTTCTCGTTTATATTCTAAACTATTAAAATGAGCACTTAGATGTTCACATTGTTGTATCCAACTCGATTTTTTTCGATAGTTTTTTAAGCATCGATCATGATGGCTAACACATTTTCTAGATCACAAACAATTCAATTTCGTGTGTACATTAAAAAAAGTAGGCACTCACATCACATCATGGTATCAAATCGAGTTGTTTTGAATAATCCTCGCCATTGTGCTATAAGGAAAATACGCCTACTTAGTACTTAGGCCTAATAACATTGACGTAAAATAAATTTCACTTTTTAATACTCCACACAAATTGCACACTGTGTAGATAATAATATTTATTTTAGTTTACAAACAATTTTGAAACTCGCGTACTTTCGGCCTCGTTTCTTATTGTCCTCCAATACACGTTTTGTAATATGATTTCAAATGCACCAGGCATACTTTAAATTATTAATTTGGGTCTTGATTTCATATTTTAGTTGCACAAACTTACATACCAAATAAGTATACATCCCTTTCAAGATAATTATATTATATTTGTCTTTTGCGTTAATTTAAAACAAGTGAACGGAAATCCAGCACTCTCTGATAAAGCAAAGTAGTTTACATTATGTTACGTGTTACAGTCACTTCACACCATCATGAACAAAGTTCTACAAATTTATGAGAAAACATAAAGCACGAAATCTACAATGTTACTTAGTTCTCGAGTAAACCATTAGTCACTACCGACTGAAAATCGAGAGTACTCTATACCAAGTAACTAATCATCATGGCATACGCATACAATCATTCGCCTGGTAACAAGTAGGGATTTATGAAAGCGTTATGAACGCATTGTGGCATAACCTCAAAATTAAATCTTGACAACCCCCCCTCCAAAAGCTCATAACAGACAAGTTAAATGTAATAAATAAAAATATATAAATGTGAAATGTAAATGCGTTTTAAATGTTTATAAAAATTAGGTGTACTTTATGCCAACTTTTGAAGATCTTGAAAAAGTTCCACGTTTTGACCAGTTCTCGAGGAGACTATAGCAACATTAAAATTTTAATTTTGATTTTGAAATAATCAATTTGATTTTGAAGCAAATGGTATCTAAAATACAAGTAGATTAAAACTCATGTGATTCTAAACACGAACATGAAGTCAAAATTAACAAATATTAATCAATTTGTTGGCTGTAAAAAAGGAGTTTATGGTAAAAACAAAACCATCCAAATTTACCCTTTGGGGACACCTTTCAACCAAACCGATCATTTAACAAATTATTTATTTTTGCACTGTATACAATTTATTGTAGATTTATGGCAATTATGACCATTGGTTTTCTTATGGAGACAGTTAGCTCAAAATCAAAATTTTGATTTCCAGGAACATTTCAAAACTATAAAATAACAGATAAAGCTAGATTTGACATTCTTAACACTGATATGGAATCAAAACTCTGTTATATTTATCTGTGGGGCTCTAAAAAAATATTGTAATAATTAAATCAACAGAAAAATGCAACTTCTGGGCACCCCTGGGTGCGACACCCAGGACTTGAGAAGTGGCCAACAAACTAATTTTTACTTAAAATATATCGTGCTATCTAATTATTGGAGATTTTTTGTAAAACGGTAATATTTGACCATTTTAGGGACATAACCCCAAAATCAAAATTTTGATTTCCGGGCAATATGGGAGTTCAAAAAATATGGATTAAACTAAATTTGTAATTTTAAATATGAATCTGAAATTATATTGGCAATATGTTTATTAGTTTAGCTGTAAAAAAAATATTGAAATAATTAAATCAAAAGAAAAAGTCAACTTTTGGGCACCCCTGGGTGCCACACCCAGCACTTGAGAAGTGACCAACCAACTAATTTTTACTTCAAATATACAACAGTATCTAATTATTGAAGATTTTTTTGAAAAAGAATATTTTTGACCATTTTAGGGACATGGCCCCAAAATAAAACTTTTGATTTCCGGGCAAAACTGGAGTTCAAAAAATATGAATAAAACTAACTTTGTGATTTTAAACACGAATCTGAAATCATATTGGCAATATGTTTATTAGTTTAGCTGTACAAAAATATTGTAATAATTAAATCAACAGAAAAATGCAACTTCTGGGCACCCCTGGGTGCCACACCCAGGACTTGAGAAGTGGCCAACAAACTAATTTTCACTTAAAATATACAACAGTATCTAATTATTGAAGATTTTTTTGAAAAAGGATATTTTTGACCATTTTAGGGACATGGCCCCAAAATCAAAATTTTGATTTTCGGGCAAAATTGGAGTTCAAAAAATATGAATATTACTAACTTTGTGATTCTTAACACGAATCTGAAATCACATTTGTCATTTGTTTATTGGTTTGGCTGTAAAAAAATAATTTGTGGTCACCAAATCAGCAAAATTCACCCTTTGGACACCCCTGGGTGCCACACCCACCACTGGCCATGCGGCCAACAAGTCAAATTCTACTCCAAATTCATCACTCTATCATAATATATAGGTCTCCAAAATTCCGCAGGGGGGGGGGGGGAGGGTTTCCCTATGTGTGTTCCGGTCCGCGTCCTAGCGTCACATTTTTTCAAGTGTTTCGGAACGCCTACAAACGAAAAGACGGAGGAAATGCGCGCTAAAAATTTGTAATGAAATTAAAAAACAATCTAATTGTTTCCCAATAATAACGAATACAAAATGAAAGATCATAAAATCTTGCAAAGTGAGAAGTAAATAACGGTGAAATTTCATAATTCCTGACAATTTGACGAGCTTTTAAATAATTGCATTTTGAAAACGCCGCCATGATTTCTCAGCCTGATTTCCGCACGAAAATGGCATATTCAGCTAGTTTTAACGTAGATGGTTACTGTATTTGTCGATAAATCACGATAGACTCAACTCAATGCAGTATGGCTCATGCCGTCCAAAACGGGCGTTAAATTACCATGGACCTTAGAGAATCGCCCTGCTGATAATAGTAGACCGTTGTAGACTTGTCGAGAGCTTTCACTAGAGTGTTGTAGAGATGCTCAGTTCAGTTTTAGTAGTTACCATTTCATATTCATAATCGAGTAGGCTACTTTTGTAGTAGCGCCAGCGACTGCTCGCATAGAACGAAAGTACACGACTAAAGTTCCCAACAAGTAAAATGTGACTTTAAAAAAATAATGCATGTTTAGATAAATACAGTGTGATTGGACATTTTTTCTGAAATTCGTAAGATTTAGGATTTAGGCCTACGTTTGAATTTTATATCACATTCATGAAGATTTGAAACTCGCGGGAGTATGTTAATGCTAGGGGAATAAATTTTCAACGTTTTCATACCTGTACCATAGGGCCTATTTTATTTCTCTGATGTACTGGCTAGCCTGTACCATTCTAGCCAGGTTCTAGCGGCGTCGTCTGTGATGGTGTGACATAACCTAAAAACATAATTTTGCTAGGCCCGATCTACTGTTGTCACTTTAAATTCGTGCACTGTTACGGCCAACCCCCTGACACAGGAACCCTGCAGAGTGAATAAGTCCCTATGCGTTAAATTAACCTGTAACAGTTGAAAGTGATGAATTCTGGTGTGGTATTTGGTGTAAAGCGGTTTGTTTTAGGAATATCTGTTTCCAAACCAGTTTCATGCCGTGGAGTACTATCGAGAAATTCTCATGCATTTGCAATAATATTTCGAGGGCCTAGGCCTAGGTCTAGGCCTACGCACAAGCTTACAAAATACGGAGCCGTATGCGTGCCAGACGTCAGTGTTGGTCTTTACCTAGGCCTAGCAAGATGTTTTTCCAAAGGTAAGGCTTCATATTCAAAAGTGTGGGCCTAGGCCTAGGGCCTAATATGACTAATGATTTGACTCCTCCATGAACATTACCTTGAGGCGGACTCGCCTGGGCTAGGCCTAGGCCTAGGCCATTGAGTTTAAAAAATGCCTAGGCCCTACCCCTAGACAAGCACAAGATTCTCATCTAGCCTAGGCCTAGACCTAAGCCTAGGCTGGTCTAGGGGCCTAGGCCTACCAAAAATGCCGGCTCACATTTTCTCCAAATCATCTTCAGTAAAACAAACCCTCCTGATCTCGGATAGGCCTAGACCTACCTTTGAGCAAACAAATCAATCTCGTTTTGGTGTTCTTCTTACCCTCTTTCATTTATCATGAATTGGTGACAAAGCTACTTTCTGGAGTCATATTTCGTCGGTTGCATTCCGTTAAAGACGACCTGGCTACAGCAGACTTTTCTCATCTGGTTGCGTTATGGTCTAGGCCTAGGCCTACATCTTGGCTTGTCCGCCTCTTTTGGCAATGGAACAGTGCGGTCGTGATAGATATAAGGCAGCGTTTTGGAAATGGTCTGGCCTGGGGTAATGGGGGTATATGGGGTAGTTATAATGTCTTGCAGTCTTCCATTTGGAGTTGCTTACACTTAAGTATCACTTAAGTATCTTGGAAAACGTAAAGAATTGAACTAGGCCTAGGCCTAGTCACTGCTCAAGAATGCACAGGGATTTTAAATTCAAGATCCCCACATGTTCTTGACCAGTGACCGGCGCAAGTCTTTAGGCTTTTGAGTTGCGGCTAAACGACGACCAGAAAAGCAATGGAATGCTTAGAGCAGCCATATTTGTCAACCAGAGAACAGTCGGGGCTGGTCGAGCCAGGTCAGCTCAGCTTACGGGATGCAGCCTTTATATATATGGCATTACCTCCAAGCTAGCGGAGACCTCTCTATGGCTGATCACCTCTTTTTCGAACATTGGTTAGAATTCTGCATGTAGGCCTATCTTATTACCAATCATCAAGTTTACATCTTTTTATTGGATTTTGGTAAAATATCTAGGTTGACACATTCTAGGAGGCCTACTGCTATCTTGCGGCAACTGTACGCATACGTACAAAGAGTCTAGTAACGCACTCACCATCTTGATGCATTTATGACGGTAGCCACTGCCTTCCTCAGAAGTGAGGTTAACGGTCCTAGCTTCTAGCACGGAGTCTACTGCTGTCTAAATCCTTGTTACCGGGCACCTCTCATATTTCTTCGACTCTTCCTCTATTCAATGCATTAATGTAACCAGTGGCGTACACAGAGCTGGGGGGGGGGGCAGAACTCCCCCCGAAAACCCAATTTTAATTAGACGTTGCAAATCATCTAAATTACCGCAAAAAATTAAGTAGATTTACATATTAATTCATCTATTTGCTTACATGAAACACTCTTGTATAGGTGAAATTGTATGAGTTGTAACAATACAGTAATTTTATATAGCCTAATATTGATTGTTGAAGTTATTTTGAAATCATATTTGGTGCCCTTGTATCCCGTAGGCCTATCCCGTTCAGCAAAGCACCTTACTTTCTTCTAAAACATAGGCCTATTATAAATCACTTCAAAAATACGGATTTATAAAAAAATAAAATGCCTGCAGCGCTGTTGTGGGGACATCCACCCACATCCCCCATTGTGTCATTTGTTGAGCACCTTTTTAGTTTTTACAGTTATCTTCTACTCTGGGCAGCTTTCCCCCCAAAATACATTCCTGCGTACGCCACTGGATGTAGCCTAGGGCTAACTATGATTGTTCCTAATCTATGTAGGGTTTCCCACCAACATTAAAAAAACAACTACACCGCTTCTTTTAACACATTTATTCTAGAAATCACAGCAACAACTGCCAAGCCAGACAAAGACATTTTGCTCGATAAACTGGTCTCTGCTGTTAGTGCTCCTGACGTGTTAGATGTTGTTGGAGCCCACCACTCAATTATGAACAACAGGCATTTAATTCAAGCACTAAAGTCATTGTTCAAACTTCGAAAGTCGGATGGGTGAGTTTTGTCGTGGTGAAATATTTAGTATTGATGTATGAGTATGACAAGGGAGGAAATATTTGTTACTAATTTAAACTAATACTGCTATACTGGCCACGGCAAAAGAAGCAAGGTGTTGTCATCACGGATTATGTAATAGTGAAGTGAAGCATGTGACACAGCATTGAGATACAGATTGAATTAATAGAACACCTCCGCTGCTGTTGTCTTTTGTGACCGACTCAAATCTGTCCTAACCTTTTTCTTTTGTCTTGCGATTTATAGAATATTTTACTTCTGAACACGTCTTTTGTAAATCATATTTATTTTCTGGCTGTGTGCTGTTCGTGGCTAAATTTTGATCGTGAGACTTTTTTATTTTTCGTCCCAACATTGAAAACAACTGATTCCATTCACCAAATTGAATCAGTTGTTTTCATCACATCACAAACAATTCGCTGAATGGAATCAGTTTTTATCGTAGAACACAAACTCAAAGTCTTGTGATCAATATTTAGCCACGAACAATACACGGCAAGAAATTCATATGATTTACCAAAATACATTTAGAAATAAAATATTGGTAACTCACACTAATGAAGACGGGACTGAAGTTAAATTTCTTTCTGTCAATGAGAATATCTCTATAGGAGTTCCTCAGGGTTCAATAATAGGTCCTTTGCTTTTTTTAATATTTATCAATGACTTTCCTTTTAATATACTAGACTCTGAACTGTTTGCCGACGATGCTAACATAATAGCTAAAGCCAATGACAATTCAACTCTAAAACAAGAATCTGAAATTAAAATTGCTAATGCCACCAAATGGTTCAACGACAATGGACTGCTACTAAACGAAACCAAATCTATAATGATTGAATTTCTCAAAGACCCACGGGTAGAAATAAAAACAGTATATAATAGTATAAACAACACATCAATCAATGTAGAGTCATCAACAAACTTTGTGGGATTAATAATAGATAATAAACTCAAGTGGCACGACCACATAAACTCGTTAATTAAAAAACTAAACTCTGGCTACTTTGCAATCAAATCCATTAAGTCCGTAGCAAACATTGCAACAGCCAAAATAGTATATTTTTCTAACTTTGAGGCACATATACGATATGGAATTGAGTTTTGGGGCTGCTCTCCCAGCACCAAGAAAATATTTATAGTTCAAAAGAAGGTAATCAGGTCAATGCTGAACAAGTCACAAAGGTCACACTGTAAACCTCTCTTCATTAAATTAAATATTTTAACATTCTATAGTCTGTTTATTTTGCAGGCAATCCTAAAAGTTAAAAAAAAAATTGATACATTACCAAAAAATAAAAATATACACACGGCCATGACACACTCCTAAAAAATAACATCCATACACATTTTTATTCAAAATCATCAACACAGACAAACTCCGACTACACACACACAAAAATGTTTCACAAATTACCAGCTGAACTAAAAAATATAGAGTCATTAAACAGTTTTAAATACTCGGTAAAAAAGTTCCTTATTTCAAAAGCATACTATTCCATAAACGAATATTTAGTGGATAACCTGTAATTATTTCAAATTTTATATTAAATCTATTTTGTTATTCTATTGTATACGTTTTTTTACTGTATTATGAAGTTTTACTGTATTTCATCTATACTTCAAACTGTATTTCATGTATTGTTTGTATCATGATTGTCTGTATACATCTGAAAATGCTTGATCCCTCTTGCAGAATGTAGATTCTATGACAATAAACTAATATTATTATTATTATTAAATATATTTGGTGACCGCAAGACAATAGAGAAGGGCTGAGTTGTCGACTGCCCCCATACCGGGGGCAAGCTTGAGTCAGTCACAATAGACGCCTTAGTGGGGAGCGTCACTTCACTCGTCACTTACATAATCCGTGATAAAAACTCCTTGCGTCTTTTGGCGTGGCCAGTATATAGTGTTTTATGCCATATGTTTGTCACTGCAGTGCTTTATATAAAGCTAATTGCATACAAAATTAAAAAATAGCACGTTTTTGCAATTCCCAATCTTTCCAACCACAATACAATTCGAGATGTAAGGCTTTATAGTTATTTAAAATAATACTGGCATAGTGAAAATATATTTTTAATTTATTTATAATTGCTAGTTAACATGTAGGCCTAATTAATTAACTAGCATATTACTAAACAGTAATACCAATATCCTGTAATTAGTGGACAAATAGAAATTGCTCACAAATGACCTAAATATATATTAAAATAAAAATAGTTAATTAGAAAAATGTTTCATGAAATCAAATAAACTCACTGATTTTAAGGGAACAATGAAATATCGTGCGCTGTGAGTTGATGAGGAGGCCACGCTGCATCTCAGAAATTCATTACAGTATTTACCGTACTTGAAATTACGTTTACGTTTATTGGAAAAATACAATAAGTACATAAAAATATACATAAAATACATAAATACATAAATATTGAATTTAAATCACAGAGTTTATTTGATTTCAAGTAATATTTTGCTTACATATAGGCCCTACTAACATTTTAATGTCTATTTAGCTCATTTGTGTGCAATTTTTATTTGCCCACTAATTCCAGGATATTAGTACGTAATAATTAGTAAAAATACTAATTAATTAATTACCGGTACATGTTAATTTACAATTATAGGCACCTAAATGAAAAATGTATTTTCATTATAGGCCTACCTATAGGTAGTAGGTATTCAATAGATGTCATGTGGCGGCCATTATGAGGCACTCATTGCTTGTTTACACTTTACATTCATTCTGTCAATAGAAGACACATAGGTCTTCCAGGAAATATCACAGTTTTAAGCCTTATAGATTGACGTGTGCAGGTAAACGTTCAAGAAATTGATAACACATCCAAATGATTGTCTTCAAACAGAGCTGACGCGTTCTTATTTTGTTTTCAGTCATAATACGGAACCTTTGTTTGACAACAATTGATATGTCAATCAAAAGACATCTCCAATATTTCAACAATGAAGTGTCGGAAAAACGTAAGCAAATGTTTACAGAGTACCTCAGTATGGCCACCATGCGATACTGGAAATGACGTTATTGTATGCTCTCTATATAATTTTAATAACTGTAAAGTCTTATTTTTATATATCGAGTGGTTGTGTTTAGAAAATTCGAAAAATCGGGAATTGCTAAAAAGTGGTATTTTTAGGCAGGCTGTAAAGCACTGTAGTGACAAACATAAAACACTATAGCAGTAGTTTACTATGGTCATCAAAAGAACGTTTCAATGTATGGTGGTTTTGGTTTTTCTCTATGTGGCGTTTCATTTCTGTGTGTGATGTTTCAAAACCGAGGGACACACTTTTTTGAATCCGATAGTAGTATGATGTTTCTAGTAATCTTAAAAACTAACAAAAACAAGAAAATAAGGTTTTTACTAAGTAGACTACGAATAATGGTTAGCCTATATATGGCTACTACTAAATAATTCAGGTTACCCATTTACATCGAAGTATCGATTAATAATTGATGTTGATGTGATTCTTTGAGATCGATTTTTTAAAATCTAAAACATTTAAAAGTTCAAATGTATTCAGTATTTGCAATCACAAAAATCCAAACTCAATATTTCTGGCTGACTAATTTTTATTATTGCCAGTTTGGTTTCACTAGTAGGGTACGCACATCTGACGTAACAGCCGAACTACAACAATGGAATAAATGAATTGAACTGGTGGACAAACAACAAGCCGTCAAAGTAATATCTTTGCAAATAATGAGGAGAAACAATTAGTTGTAACGATAGTAACTGCTCGCCAGTTAAAATTTATGTTAAGTAATGGACAGCAACTATCTGAAAGTGTGTACTGAACGTTTGTTTTTTCCAACTTCAGAACTTCGTATTTTTTTTTTACAGCTTGCTTGTCCGGTTCAATTCATTTGTTTCATTGTTGTGTTTAGGTATTGTGCGAACCCTATTTTATTTAACCTTTGAATGACCAGTGCGTGCGTACTCATGCTTTGTTGTGGCCAGCAACTATACAAGCCCATTGACGCCACTACAAAAATACCAACCACATGCGATTGCGATTTAAAAGTTTCGATATCGTGATGTGACATAGATTTCTATACTTCAATGTATGTTGTATTTCTTATGAATAATGCAATATACAATGTACATCCTATAAGCATCCTATATGGGGAGGCGTAGCAAGTGCACAGAGAGCGTTATGAGCGATCCAGCCAACAGTCACTGAATATTAGATACACCCAACTTTTAACAATACGAATTTCTAAATCGTTGGAAAGATCGCCTACTTGACTTCTTTGGAATCGATGGATAGTTTCCCAATAAAAATTAGTGCACTGGCTTCTAGAGAGGTTTTCAGTTAATCCCAAGGTCTACTTGATCTCCGCCTAGCGGAGGCTCGTCGAACTTCCAAGTTAGGTCGTCGCAGTCCGTTCCACAATGTTCAAAATCACATGTTATTCAAATGGGAGAAATGTGAAAGAAAACAAATGAAGTGATCTGTCAAATAGATTTACCTCCTAAAAAGGAAACATCATCATATTTTATAATGTTCAATCATTATATTCTATCAACATTTCTCTTAAGTTAAGGTGTTTTAAGTATTGTGTTACATGATCTACAACGGATATTTAATTATTATAACAGTTTTTTTAGTGGGATCCAAAATGGCAATTTTGGTTCCCTTGCAACGACCTAGCTTGGGAGTTCGACAAGCCTCCGCTAGGCGGAGATCAAGTTGACCTTGACCTTGGTTAATCCTAGCAGACAGAGCTCTGTGGCCGGAATGCTCGAAGCGCTGCAGTGTTTGTTGTACGCCTCCCCATAGTATGGATTTATTTTATTTCTATATTATTTCAACATGATTACAGTGCTATACTAAGTAACAAACTAATATTAAATAATAACAAATTTTCTTTTGCACTGATATGCTGGTTTTACATGTTAAGTAGGGCTACCTAATATAAATGCTTGTTTATTCTAATTTTAGATTATCTGCAGAAAGCATTACAAATAGACCTGAATTCTTGGCTCTTTGCAAAAGCTTAAAGCATCAAATCAGAGGCCTCGAACTCAACGAAGCAGTTGACGCACTGAAAATAGTCAGGCATTTTGGACTTCATTCATCGAGTAATTTAGTTCGAATGCTCCTTGAAATCATCAGGCATAAAGTCAATGATTTATCACTACAACAGATAATGTACCTGGACATACTTCTGAAAAGAATGGAAGATTCTCGAATTGCAGGTGCATTACAAATAGCACTGCCACTCGTTTTTGAGGTGCAGTTAAGTACAAAACTTGAGCGTACTAATATGTCACACCTGGCCGATATTTTACAATATGCCTCACGGAAAAACATTTCTATCAAATCTCTAGAAATGATTATTGAATCACTGACCACACTAATCAACAGGGGAGTGGCAATGGATTCGAGAACAGCTAAAACTATCATCATAGCCTTAGCTACCAATTATAAACAACTTCCTGTAACCCATCTTTTGCAAAGATCTTTAACAACACTGACGGAAAGAATCGAAGAGTGTACGTTTGAAGACATCGATGCGATTTCATCGAAATTGGTTAACAGGATTGCTAAAAGACACATGGAATTTTATGATGAAGATTTTATGGATCGATGTTCATCGTATGTAATCAAAAAAGACTGTGGTTTTCATCAAGGAACTTGGATTCTGAAGAAATTAACAAGAGTGGTGAGTAGGCCTACATAATAGTATGAATACTACTCACAGATAGCCTAAACCCAATGTGTTGGTATACTTTCTTAACTCGTCGACAAATCGGGTCCAGTTCTATCATTCGTTACCAATGCTGGCGTGTTAGACGTGCGCAACATCAGTATGCTATTTCAAATACCAAAGTAAGTTGGTCACTAACTTCCTGCATCTAGGATGCCAGCAGGAGTATTCACGTGACTCACATTGGCCATATTGGAGGCCACCCACTTACAGTACTATTCATATAGCTATCAATATAACTGTCAATAGAAAACGAATAATATTGTTTACGGGGAAATATGAGAGTTTGAACACGTATATCCCCCAATAAAGTTTACAGAAACGATTAGGCTATGTGTGCCATTGTAAACAACAAAAAGAGTGGCCAAAATAAGAGAGTTGATTTATGTTGCTTTTCAATAATAGGCACCGTGTGTTAGTACATACAGCGCTATAGGCCTATGTGGCCAAATTTAGCAACTAAAGTGTATTCCAACGAATGAATTCACTGACGTAGCCGCATTTCCCCTCCGACCCCGCCAAGGGTCTTCTTCCACTACTCGGCCACGCGGCGAGTTCGAGGGACTGACCGTAAATTATTCCTGTCAAGATGCCCTCTATTCAGTCTCTATTGATACAGTTAATCGCTTCAGTAACACATACAAAATCTACAGATTCAAAATTTCTTAACTTTTAACCAATTATTTGGATTCTTGAATAAAAATCAACACCTTTTTATGTTTAAAACGTCCCAATAGACCGACTACATCACAAGAAGATAATACTGACACTTCAATACGGTATGAATAACTTCTTCAGATGACGTAACCGATTAATCACAACACATACGTTAATTGGATGTGGAAAGTGGGTACTAATAGGCATAATGGGCATAATAGGCCTATAGATGGAAGATGATCCAAGTTATAATACGTAAATTATGATGATCATTCTTTCAAAGTCGAAAACGGCGAACCATCGGCAAATCCCAAATCGCACGTGCGGAATAAGCGGGTCAGTCACCTCTAACTGACCAACCCTTCCTTACACAATTGTCACATCACCGTTACTCATCAACGCATTCTTTTGTCACTCGTCCTACCCCTTAGTATATTTTGAAAGAAAGTTGAATGTCCCGCGATACACCTGTAAGTGACTTGGCGACATCGAAAAATGACATCTGGCAGGCTCTTTTGTTAAATAATTGCCTTTTGTTGGAAAGATTAGTCGACGGTTTCGTGTCTTCGACGTGAGACGACGGATTTAATGTTTATTGTACAACTAAATTATAATAATCTACTCGTGCGTGGGTGTGTATCAGCAGAGTGCATAAGACTGAGGTCCGTACGAATTCAGAGTCGATAATTAATTGCATTAGAACTCAACACTATTTGCTAGGGTTTTTTTGTATGGAAAATATCACGTATAAAATAATTAGCAACAGTTTATACAGATTTCCAATGGGGTAGGGGTCGACTATGAACACTTGTATTCACACTATATGGCTCATAAAGTGAAAACAAGTTTCTATTTTAGTGTGCGAATGCCTTCGTGCTTGATCTGTGAATTGTTATGTATACCAAGTTTAGTTATTTATTCAGGCCTATTTGTTTAATTGCATAACATCAACTCTCAACAGGTACAGAACCCACAAATGACGAATAATACAAACATGGTTTAAGTAAGCACTGAAGATAAATATAAACAAATGAACAAATGAGTGATAAAAACATATAACAAACACCATGACGGAAACTGTCAGTCAATAAAAAAATGAGTTAAAACTTTACACATGTCGCAGAATTTCCTGTTTTAAATAATAAAACAAAATAAATAAAATAAAAATAAATTTGTATTTATAATTTAAAATAATTTATAATAACTCCCAAGTAATGCATTTGTATAGTAACTGAGAGTATACGGCAAAGAAGTGACTGTTTCTTCTTTATGAAGCTGTTGGCCTATTAGGACGATTCAAACATGGAAACGTATTGGTTTTTATTCAAGAATCCAAATAACGTGTTAAAACTTACGAAATAATGAATCTGTGGATTTTGTATGTGTGACTACAGTATGAATAGAGGACATTTACAACAGGACAGGACAGGTATAATTTACGAGCAGTCTCTCACTCTGAGCGCGCGGCCGGATGGTGGGGGAAGACCCTTGGCGCGCATAGCAGTTGCGTGCAAAAACGGCAGTGAATTCATTCGTTGGAATACACTTTAACTGCTGAGGATTTCATTCCGAGGTTGAAAATAGTGCTAGATAAAATTGTGATATATCTTGTTTCTTGTTTTGTATTTGTTTTGTTTTTTATTGTTGATTTGTATTTATTTTGTTTTGTTATTTTGTTTTGTGTTTTTGTTTTTATTGTCATGTTTTGTTTGTGTTTGTTGTGGTGTGTTATTTGTTGTTCTTAAGTCTTTAGCGTGTGCAGATTAAAATGGCGGCTTGCCTTTTAAGATTTTCTGATGGGATTCATAATCTGCCCAAAAATTTTAAAAGCCGTAATTAATTAAACAATTTTCACAATTTGCCATTATCAACGTAGGAAGAACGACGCTGCTTCAGCAGGTTGTTGCGCGACTTTGCCACTTTGAGCGCTTCATTCGTTTTCACACTTGTACAATAGAGGATCTAATCTTAGCAAATGACAAAGCCATAAAAGTGGCAGATTTTTGGAAATTAGTTGTCTAGAACGGTGTTCCGGACACGGAAACGAACGAACTAGCGTCCTCAGTGGCCAATCTTGGTGCCAAAGAGAACAGTTGAACTTCAACCAAATGCCAGCTGAAACATTGTAACAATGAACTACCAATCACATGCCATTGTGGCTTCCAGTATGGCCACCATGGGCAATATGTAAACACAGAATACACCCTTTAGGACAGACCACCGGGGTGTAACAGGGAGTCAAACCCAAATTTATTTCGGTTTGGTTCGGATTCTGGTTCATAATTTATTTGTATATTTCGGTTCCGGTTCAACGACCTTATCAGTTCTGATTCCAACCGGTTTACAGATAGCAAACCGGTTTAAACCGGTTTAAATACATATAGGCCCAACTCGTTTTTTTCAAACTTAAATAAAAATGCTTACTAAAAGTATTATTTTACTGCAGAATTTGCATGATTACTACGTGAAATCAAATAATTTTTTTGTTGCAGTCAGTACGTTTATTCTTTTAGGGTTTACACATCTAAAATATAAATGTAAATAGCCAATACTAATTTAATGATGGAATAATAACTGCAAATGAATGCTAACATTATAATTCATATGTGTATGACAACAACAGTCAACAAATGTGGGTAACGGAAGGTTATCGCTCAACAACCCCTAACTTTCTATGGGTTTGGAGGAAATTATGCCATTGGCTGGTGGTACAGTCTATTAATGGAACCCTAGATTCAAATTATATCTTGTGTATTCTCTGACCAATGTGGTGAATATGTCTACAGGGCCACACAAATTTCGAACTTCTGAACTATTTGTCGGAGAAAATAGTTGCTGATCCTGCCCTCCTAACCGAATGCAAGCCATTTACCTTATTGACTCTGGTAACCGGCTACTCACATGCAGACTACAAGCCGGCCAACTGGGAGATCATCCGTGATCTCATTATGAACCATCGCTTATTGGAAGAGGTAATAGAGGAGCAAAAAGCATTTATCTATCTACTGTATATGCAGAGGCAGGAATCTATAGTATTAACGATAAACGCGATTTTCTTAGAAAATGTTTTATAACTAGGTACAGATGTGGACGTTTTAAGTACTTGTGGTGCTGGAAATGACATTTTTTCGCGCGAATTTCCGCGATTTTTAGGCATAGCTGCGATTTGAGCGATTCTACCCATTATTCACGAATAACGTTGGAATAAAATAAATTAATGGCAAATTTGCAATTTACCGTCCAATTTTTACGTTTTTGTGTCAAGAGTCACGTCACAGCCGAACGGCGTCCTCGGCAACGCACTGCAATTTGGAGACATAGATACTAGTGTGAGTAGGCCTACAATAAGTGTTCACTGTTTTACATAGGCATACTCAGTGATTCATTGATTAATTAATGTGTTTTTAGTTGTGCTATTTACCTAATAAATATAGGTTGATACATATTTGTGTTCTAATCTTTAGCCTATGCATTTTCTATGGTCCCAAAGTAGCCAAAAATAGAAAAAAATTAACACCGCTATAAAAACGATTTTTTCCAAAATATTCAACACCAATTCACCACCTTTTTAAATCTTAAAAACGAAATATTCAAAAAAAATTCACCATAAACTCCTGCCTCTGTGTAAATGTATAATGGTCAGTTGAATTAAACAAACATAGTTACCTCGACATTCTAATGTTTTTTATAAAGGGTCAATTGGAACTACCGTGGATGAAGTTTGCTGTCGAGATGGCTTCACTCGGATGTTTTAGCTCTACCCTACTGAAACGGATATTTGAAGAAGACTTTTTAAAGCAGTATCTTGACAGAAGTAAGCATATGTAGTGCATTATTTAATCTCTTTTGGTTAATATATTTATTGTCCTTGATTTGAGCTTTTCTGCTTTGTTAGGTACCCATCAAGTTCAGTACTTTAGTTTGGGTATGGCTGTATGTTGACTAGGGGTGGGATAAATCGGTTAATTACCTAATCGGTTAATCGGCGATATTAACCGCGGCTAACCGATTAACCGAAATTCTTAAAAAATCGAATATACCAGTCTATAGCCTACATCTTCAAAAAAAAAAAAAAAATGTTTTTTTTATCTATTTTAATGTTAGGCTGTCTACACAAATTAGGCCTACTTGGTTACCAAAGGTCTACACATCTTTTATTTATGCAGTGTTCTCCCCCAGGGCCCTGACCGTCGGGTGGAATTCCCTGTTGCCCGGCAAAGCTTTACTCCACCATTAAATAAAATAAGCACAATTAGGCCTACAAGTCGCAAATCACACACAGAGAAGTATTGCAATTGGATACGGTTGTGGTGTGGCAGTCGGCAGCCGTCTGACCACAGTATAAGGAGCATACAGTAACGAAAGAGCCATGCCTGGCACAGCAGACGACTTGCGGCACGGAAGCGGGTGGCGTTCGTAGCGGTGGGTTAGACCAAACTCAACGAGACCATGGTCGAGACCCTGAGGGAGGGGGAGAGGGATACCTCCTCGCCATCCCTCGCCGCCCCCCTCGCCTACAATATGAGCTAACTCGGATAACTCGCCGCCAGGGCGACCGTAGCTGCGCGCGCAGGAGTTTGCCGATGGAATATCGCCCAAGTTTCGGTACTGTCCCGCTCTCTGCCCCCCCCCCCCATTTTATAGCGTCATGCGTGATCTAGATGCGCGTGCGAGCCGCCTACTCACGTCAGTATTAGTAGTATGGCCAGCTGCCAGCTACACTTCATTAAAAAAACATTGGGTTTTCCACTTTTTGTGTTGTGTTTGCGCTTGCGGGCCATCGTTGTGTAAAAACGGTTAATAGAGCGGGAAAATCATTAACCGGTTTTCCAGCCGCGGGCGGTTAATTGGTTAACCGGTTAGTTATCCCACCCCTAATGTTGACATACTAATTGTTCCTGGTTGATATACAGTAAAACGTCTTTAAACGCACTCTTGGGGGCCAGATTATTATTTTGTTATAAAGAACATTTCTTTATAAAGATGGTACCTTTACATGCATAATGCCCAACTTAGACGGTTCAATGTTCCGCTCAATGTTCCTTGAATTCAAGGACAAAAAAGCACATAAAGTAGAGTATTGATGTGTTTTATTATCTATGTATATTTGGATGCTTTTTTGTCCTTGAATTCAAGGAACATTGAACGGAACATTGAACCGTCTAAATTGGGCATAAGAACTTTTTGGCACCTCAAAAACAGTTTATTCTATGGGGAGAAGTACAACAAACGACTACACTGCAGCGCTTCGAGCATTCCGGCCACTGAGCTCTGCCCACTAGAATTAACCGAAAACCCCTCTAGAAGGCAGTGCACTAATAATTATCCATAGATTCCAAAGCAGTCAAATAGTTTTGCAAAGACTTGGAAATTGTCAATGTTGAAAGTTGTGTGTATCCAATATGCAGTGACTGTTGGCCAGATCGCTTGCAACGCTCACTGTGCACTTGTTAACCAGTTCCGTGGTCATGACGAGATATTCCGTCACGCCGGTTAGCCTATATCCCAGTAGCGCCTTGGACGTAATATCTCGTCATAAGTATTTTGAAATCGCTCCTACAGTGGCCGTGACGAGTCTCGCTTAAAAATGTTCCCGCACTCTTTGCAAAGAAGTTCAATCTTTTTACGCTAGATAAAACTACATGTATTGAAATGCTGTCAGCAACACGTGTTTGTAGAAAAGGAGGTCTTACGACCGACCGCGCGCAAGTAGCGTGGGGAAATAAGTCGCCACTACGCGCACGGCAAGCGCGAGGGAAAGTCGCCACTGAACTGGTTAAGACTCCCCATAGATCATTTTATTATAAAGATGTTTGTTATAAAGAAGGTTCACTGTAGTGGCAAAGCTAAAACGAGTTATAAAAGTGACTTAAATGTGACTGGGAATGTGTAAATGATTTTGTCTAAGTGACTGAATTTGACTCCCGACATCCACTCATCCGTTCACTCTAAAAAAAGAAAAAGTGAAGACAAATTTTGTGTCAAACATAATTAGATGAGCGGAACGTAGCGGAGTGAATCTCTCAATTCAACTCGATTGGCGCTGTGTATGTATGTATGTAGGCCTATGTATGTATAGGCTAAAGAGGGTATGGGCATGCCCATAACCCTACACTGGCCATCCTGTCCTTCCATGGGACAGGAAAACAACAATAAAATTAATTAAAAATTAATGTTTGTATGTATGTATGTATGTATACATATGTACGTACGCTAAATTTTGTTCGTCGCGCACAGGTCAAACGGCTTGACGTATTTGGTTGAAATTTTCGTTCAAAACTCGTGACCACGAAACTCGATGCTGTTAAGTGTTAACATAACCAGCAAAATTCGTCAAGATGCCAACCTACAAAAAATTAATTACTGAAAAAAAATGTGTTTTTATTTATTTAGTTAAATTAAAACTTACAAACGGATTTAAATGTTTTTTTACACGTAGATCCACATTAACGATACCAACACTTGACAATAGTTTCAAAATTGTAACTTTAACCGCCATATTATAAAAAAATATTGTTTATTTAAGTCAATTTTTTTTTTTTTTTTATCATATGCCCACATTTGGCTTAATCAGGCCATCATGTAAGATCTGGTCAACCAGTAGAGACAGGCCTCCTTTTCTTCTCTCTTCATGCCGTTCAATTAATTTTTTCATTTTTACGGTGTTCCACCGATATGATTCGCATTTGCGGATCATTGCAGTTAGATGCACATAGTATGCACCAAAAATAGCGTGGGCACTCAGACCTTTCTCACTATGAATTTGGAATTTTGATAGCTATCATAGAATGGCTACAATGACGTGTTATGTTTGATGACTTTCACGGCAAACATGCAAAAGCTAACAACGAACTTGGTCGACAAATTAAAAAATCTTTTATTATGGTTTAAATGGGGTTTTTGTATGGTTAAACAATATCACGTTTTAGATCTACCCTGTATCTACATTATGCAACGTCTTATACACAGATAAGAATAACAGTTTATGAATTAGAGCCAATTGAGAAGAGCACGCACGGTTGAATGATATTATGCGGAACTCCATTAAAAAAAATCAACTTGAAGGTTTTAGTTTATTTAAAGAAAACTTTTAAATAATATTTCGTGCAATTATTAGCAACATATCGAGAAATAATGTACACTAGTTCTAAGGTTGTAACAAACCAACATCTTAAAAAAAAACTTATGTTTATTATAGTGTAAAAGTTTATTTTTTTTGTAAGAGTAATTATGCAAATGATTTTTTCATTTTTTTTATTTTTTTTTATATCTGCTCCCTGTGTCCAACAATGAAGTCGGGTAGGGGATAGGAAATTAATCCCATCATATTCTGGCCTTTAGGTACATCGAAGCCGGCTGGCCATGCCATCTGGCAACGCGGAGCGTTTTCCTAGTTAATTTTGTAAGAGTAATTTTATGCAAATGATTTTTTTCATTTATTGAGCAAAAATCGCTCATCTGGCAACGCGGAGCGTTTTCCTAGTTAATATTTATGTTGGGCCTAATTATTGTCCCTTTCTTAAAACTACTTAACCAAGAAACAATTACTAAACAAAAAAAATTGATATTTAATTCATTTACTTGTACTAGTCCAGTAATTGCGCGTGTGTTGCAGAACACAACTACCTGGATCACCTGCTGCTGCTGCTTCTCAACCAGGCAGCGGTCGCTCTGTATCCGACGTACGACGGTCCGTTCCCCCCGCGCGACATCATGGACAGGGGTGTCGCGCTCAACCACCCCCGCCACCCCCCTGACGGCCCCGTGCTGGGGGCGGCGCTCGCGAGGGGGCTCGGGGGACAGGACTACCTGCGGACGGATCTGTTTACCAGATTCGGCGTCCTAGTTGGTACGCACGTCCACGTTTTGTGTCTTCAACACATTAGTTCAACATAGATTCCGAAATATATTCCCAATTTCTAGGAAAATGTTCGTGATGTAATATAGGCCTACGCATTATACGTAATTTGTTCATTTTATTAGGCCTAACGTGAATAAAATGGAAACTATTCATTTATTTTTTATTGTGGAAAATGTTGTGGCAATTTTGCAAATGGAATCATTCTGGAAAACGAACATCCAACCAAGGTTTATAATTTATAAATTAAAATTTAATATTTTAAATCTCATCATCACCTCAAAGTAGACAGACCTACTGGAAATAACATACCGATAAGTGAGTCTTATTATATCAGAGAGAAGAGAACTCATAGTATCAATATTAAATGTGTAGGCCTATATGAATAGATTGTTGTATTGCCACTTGATTAGAGAGGGCACACGTTGATTTTGATTGATGTTTGATCAGGTAAGTGCTTGAAAATTAATACACGGTAGCCGATTACTGTATGTTTGTATAAAAAGAAAAATCATGACGATGACATGACATGACACATACATGTATAGCATAGCTTCATGTAAATTGAATGAAATCAAGCAAGGCATGTATGGTGTAGTATTACACCCACATTACACGGTCCAATACTTGTGTCTTGAACTTATTGAATTCAAGGACAGAAAAGTATCAATTCAAACTCGTATATTGTTGCATATTACTAGCAAACTGTGTGCATTTTTTCTTGAATCCGATGTTTGACGAAAATATTGAACCGTGCAATGTGAGCATTACAGGCCTAGTTATTTGGAAAGGTTACAATCTGTTTTCAACGTGCTCGCAGATCACGTAATCATCATGAGGAAGGGTGGATTCCCGATCCCTTTAAGTCCGCCAACGAACACAGACGACTCGAGAGCTTACATTGAGGATCTGGAGGTACCTGCCAATAGCCAAATGTAAGTTATGTCACTTTTAAATGTTTCAATACCGAAGTTTTTGTTTAAACAAAAATCATATTGACATATGTATTGTATTGCACATGAATTGAATTAGTAGCCTACTTCAGTTTAAAAATAGCATTTTAAAATGTTACACTTCCATTCAAAAAGTTGAACTTCATCATCATATTTAGCCCTTAATACTGTAGGGCAGACATGGTAAATGCCAATGTATGTTTAAATTAAAAATATGATTTTATTTATAAAATTATATATGTATATTAAAATATTATTAAGCGAGCGAAGCGAGCATCTCCATTAGACCTTTATGGGACTTCGTTCAATTTTTTTTTTTTTTTTTTTTTTTGTCTGTCGATAGCAGTCGAACGGAAAGTCCGATCAAATTGAAATTTATACCATATAGGCTACAAGCCTCGATGTGGATTGAAGGTGTATAGTTTTGAGCCAAAATCGTTCGAAAAGTTACAAAGTTACACCATAGGCCTAGTTACGCAAAATATTTTTCTGAAACATAATGACGGCAATATGTGAGAGCCATATTTTTCTGCAGATTTTTCTGGTCACGAATATGTTTATTTTATGGCTATCTGATAAGTATTGGGAAAGTTACACAAAAGTTACTTGAAAATATTTTTCTCAAACGCAGTGACGGCAAAATGTGAGGTGGCTATGTTATAGTAAATTTTTTTCCGGTCACGAATATACTAATATAATCGCGATCTGATGCGTATTAGAGGCAGAAATTACATTTCTATTGCTGTCAAAAACTGTTGGTAACGGTGGCGGACCGAGTTGAAAACACTAGACAGAATGACAACGAAAATTCTTAGCAACGCACATTGCACTGCATTCAACAATGTCGGGAAGTATATCTATGGAAATTAGAACAAATTTTGCAATGCGCATTCTTGAATTGTTGTTAAAATTGTTGTTTTTATTAGCCTTGAGATCTTTTTGCCAGAAAGTTCGTATATATGGACAGCGCGTCCATATCTACGCTTATCAACGCGTCAAACAGAGCGTTTTTCTAGTCATATCATACATATTGTAGTTTCATGTTCATTAGTCTTAGCTTGTAGATCCTTACTGATAGTTAAAAGTCAGCCCTTCGACCTCTATTATTTTGCTGTCACTTTGCATAGGTCGGCCAGCAGATTTATATAGGCACCCATTCAATATAATAGTCGGGCTTACACAAAGAATGCAACAAAATGTCATCCACGGTATAAGCCATGTTGTTTAAAAAACTACGAACTAAAACACATAACTATGAACACTATACAGTACTCACTATTCAATACACAAATACTAAAATAAATGTCAATAACAAACACTCAACTTTGAATGCCCAGCATCCACTTACGCACAATGGGACTACCTGTCAAACAACAGAAAACATACTCGTCTTGTTTAGGTTGGCTCTTCTTCTCTCCTTCTCTCTCTCGCTGTCTCTACCACCTAGTTTCATTCTCATACTGTTTGGGCGCTTCAAAGAAGTCATTCGTTGCCAACCACTTGAAATAGCATGTGAGGCTTTCCTCCCTGGCTGCAGAATGTGGTGCACAGGCGAGTGGGAGGAGCCATACCTTCCCCTCGCCCCTCAGCGCCCAGAGCCTAGCCAAGGTCGGTGGTGAACCAACACTTCTTGCACCGCGCAATATACGCATTGTGGGGCGAGCGCTCCTCTCTGAGTATAGTACAACCAACACTTCTTGTGCCGCGCGATACGTCAGTCGTTCGACGAGTGAAGCAAAACCATGTTCCTATGCATGTTCCCACTACTGTTGGGGATGTTGTAGCAAATTTGACACATTAAAACGTGTACTGCATTGTACAATTCGTAGAAAACCACAAGAATTAATAGCGATGTTGTACAAAAGAAATTGAAAAAGTACCGGTGTTAGTATGTAAGGCAACATTCGGATAAAATAGGCATCAGGCTTGAAAATAGTGAGGAGGCACTGCCTCCCCCCACAAGCCGCCACTGTAGAGGACGCTACATACTGGTGTTAGCTTTATGGAAATGATTACTTCAGCATTACGTTTTACTTGCTAGTATTTTTATTCAACAACTATATCCATTCACTAAATTATACACAACAGTTAGACAAAAGCGAGCCGCCCAGTGCCATCATCCGACAACGTTCGTCGACCTCCTGACGCCTAGTCGTGCGCTATACTGCGCGTTGTGCGCGGAACTTTTAAAAGATAGCTAACACTGGTAAATTTAGTATACAAGTATTTAGTTTGATGGCCCTAGATTAAAGCATTGTTTATACAAATGTGTATTGTTAAACGAATTATTTGTCCGACCACGTGATGTGAATAAATTGCGTTACCTCCTGTAAGGATGCTTGTTAATGATTACTCATACGATGTTTATAGATTGTTGTTTGGTAAACCCCATGTACGTACACGTCGGAAGCCATGTAAGAACAACAACATGAAGCTGGCCGTGACATAAATACTAAGCCACAAGTGCCAACTTAAACTTAAGTATAACCAAAGTTCCTAGATGTGACATTTCTGAAATATTAATAATACTGTCGTAACAAAATATACACACACATATGTGCTCATGAATTGTAATTGATTTGATGCTTATTGCTCTGGAACCACAGTTCCTTTTTTCTATGTGCTACACAATGCATGTTTCATTTATTGGCGCCATTCCGAGCCGTGTGGGGGCTCACACGGCTCGGAATGAAACTGTTTGCCTGCCGCGTAGCATTAAATATTCCAGCTTTACGGTATTCAGCCGCTTCGTGGCTGTATAGGGTATTTGATTAAAGGCAACCCTACCTGAAATATGTAACTGGTAGCCTCAGTCTGCTCCAACTAAATTCCATGTATGTTTGTTCCAGTGTTGCAATCCTAGCACTGCCTGTTCATTACTACTCGCGCAACTGCAACCGAATGCGAGGAAATGCGAGTCTACTAATTCGTTCCTTGGAAGCTCTCAACTTGTCTGTTGTTCCAGTCTCGTTGCATCTATGGTCTGAGATGCCAGAACAGGAGAGGATACCGTATTTGATGCAAGCAATTAAACATAAATGTACAGAGAATGAGAACGTCTCAGTACAACAATAGCGTTTTATAATGTCAATTGTTATATATTGAATTTGTAGGTTTGTTTTTGTAAAAAATAAATTGTCTTTGAAAGAGATCCAACCAAGACTCATTCTTATTAGTGTTACAACTTACAGCAATTCATATCTTAAATATCCATTTGGAATATTAAGTTATTTTAATTTACTATACTAAACTATAATAGTATACAGTTGAGCACACTTACAAAGAACATGCTTTTAAGAAAGTTGGATTAATTCCCCTGTAAACGTGAAAGGCTGAAAACACATAATATTAACTCACATAAGAACGTTCTGTTTTAACATGAAGTAATCTTGAATCCCCTTCAGGTTTGTAAAAAGTAGGGTTGCCGTTCGATATGAATTTCAGCATCGATAATCGGACCAGTAAAATCGATTACAGTGAAACCTCGATGCATCGTTCCCGTTATGATCGTTTTCCTGGAAGCATAGTATATTTTGTATGGTCCCGGCATAATCCCTATAAGGTCAATGTTAAAAAATACCGCATTCATCGTTCCCGCAATTATCGTTTTCTTGCATCAATCGTTCCATATTGAGTGACCCAGTAGCACAAAGAACCCGTATCGATCGTTTGTCACGAGTTTCCAAGAATAACACAATAGCAATGGTGTTCATGTTTTTGGAACGCGCTGTAAAGTTAACAACACAAAAGACCATTCATGGTTATTTTTAGCCCACGCGGCAAGTGCCATCCACCTTCAGGCTCATCTCGAGCGCTTCCCCCCCCCCCCCTCACCCCCGCCCGCCCGCTAGACGTGATAACGAGGGTCAGGCTAGCCAGTCAGTCAGTAGACACTAGCCAGTGTTCTTTAGGTATCGCACGCGTTCACACCGATAATGTCTCGACCCGTTAAAAAAGTGAGGACTCTTCAGGAGAGGCTGAAGATTATAGAAGCCGTGGAGAAAAATTCAGGTGAAAAGCGCATTGACATCGCCAAACGCCTGGGTTTAGCACCATCAACATTAAACTCTATAATCGGTAAAAAAAAAGAGATACGCGAACAGATCGACAAATGCGGCAAGTCTTTCAAGAAGAGAAAGACTGGGAGAGAGTCAGACTACAAGGAGCTTGAGTCCATCCTGTTTCAGTGGTATCAACAAGCTCGCTCGTCTAACATCCCTATCGACGGCAGTATTTTGAAGGCGAAGGCGTTACAAGTAGCCACAAGATTAGGCCTCGAGAACTTTACGGCGTCGAACGGTTGGATCTGTAGGTTTAAAGATCGCTTTGGACTCGTGTATAAAAAGCTTGCAGGGGAAAGCGCAGCCGTCGATGCAGAAACCACGGAGATGTGGCTGGAACGCCTCCCGTCGCTGCTCGAGGGCTATGCTCCACGAGACATTTATAATGCTGATGAGACGGGGCTGTTTTATAACTGTCTCCCAGACCGCACGCTCACTCTTAAAGGCGAGTCGTGTCATGGAGGTAGAAAAGCTAAGGATAGAATAACAGTTCTTTTGTGCGCCAACAGCGACGGCAGTGATAAAATGAAACCAATCGTGATCGGTAAAGCTATAAAACCGAGGTGTTTTAAAAACGTTAAGACGCTGCCAGTCAAGTACCATGCAAACAAAAAGGCATGGATGACTACAAACATTTTCCTAGTTTTCCTGCGTGCCATGGACGCGACTATGAGCTTGCAGAACAGGAAAATATTGCTTTTCGTGGATAATTGTGCGGCCCATCCACAAGACACATCGTTTCTGCGGAACGTAACCGTGATATACTACCCGCCTAACTGCACAAGTGTGTTGCAGCCTCTTGACATGGGAGTAATAAAGTGTTTCAAGCAATTGTACCGCAAACGCCTAGTAGAAAAAGTCGTCTGCTTGTTGGACGCGGGGAAAGAAGTTGACAAGACTACGCTCAACATCAACGTCCTCCAGGCCATCCACTTCACTGTAGCAGCTTGGAACCAAGTTAAAGAGTCAACAGTGAGCAACTGTTTTCGACGATGCGGCTACAATCAAGACTTGATTGAAGTCCAAGAGCTGGAGCCTGAACGTGAAGATACTTTCGAAGATGACTGGGGGCGCATGGAAGTAGTTGACGGCGTGGACTTTAACTCATATGCTGACGTAGACAACGACCTTGCCACGTGCGGTGTCGAGTCCATTGACGCATTGTGCGACGAACGTGTAGTCGAGCCCGACCCCGAGGGGAGTGACGAGGAGAACAGCGATGCCGAAGAACCGGAAGCAGCCCCGAGTTTTGCTGAAGCGCTTGCTGCCTTCGAGACTGTGAAGGCCTTCTTTTACAGCCATGACGTGGATGAACGAGAACAGTTACGCCTTCAAACAATGGAAAAGTCACTGTTCTCGTTGAGAAGGCAAACTGCAGTTAAACAATCAACAATTCGGGACTTCTTTACCAAAAAATGACGTTACTTGCTGTTGTTACTCGCTGTTACTTCGCGAAGTAAATTGTGTTTTCGGCGCCACTTTCGGTAAGCAAACAACTGATTTTTGTTGTTATTTTATTGTTATGTTTTTTTGGTAAAATAGGCCTACATAACTGTTACAAAATAACATGGATATTATATTCACTTCTTTGGTAGATTCCTTTTTCTTGTTTTAGTAACTTGAACAATTCTTTGAATGTTGTTTTGTGTGTAATTTAGTAATTTACCAAATCAAAGGATTAAAGCTTTGCTCTTTCAGCTATCAGTCACTGTTTAATTTTAATCATTTGTTTGAAAGTCAATACGTTTCTGAAGCAGTGCAGCGGCTTCTTTGACATATAATTAATATTGTTTAAGTTTGAATTCGATATACATTTTTGTACGTGTTTATGAT
The DNA here is from genome assembly GCA_945910005.1 of Isoperla grammatica. NCBI lineage: Eukaryota > Metazoa > Arthropoda > Insecta > Plecoptera > Perlodidae > Isoperla > Isoperla grammatica. The sequence continues at coordinate 88,297,043 of OX246738.1, forward strand.
TATTATCAATGTACCTTACTTAGAAGAAAACAATAAAATGATTGAAATTGAATTTTTTTAAAGCTCAAACCCTTGTAGTTATCTTTCAATATGATAGTTTCTCGTTGTGTAGAGCCTACTACTGCCCCGTCAAACACGTGTGCCTACGATTGACCGCGCGGGCGACGGGACCGGCTGGCGGCGATCGTGTGCTCGCTCCCGGCCAAGCCTCTCTGCGCGCAGCCGCTGCAGTTGAACGTGTGAGGGGGGGGGGGGGGGATATAAATGGTGTTACGCTAGCACGCTCGAAGGTATCAGCGCGTATGATGAAACCACCGACTTGGTACTAGATCCGAGAACATTTGAAATCGCGTATTCCGGATTCCTGATCCTAAAGAGTTATTATGGTAAGATGACTAATTGATATGTTGAAAATTGAAAATATTGCCAAGTGTAGTTTTTAGCGTTTTTTTTTTTTTTTTTTTTTTTGGCAATCTCGCACCCATCGTTTTCCCGCTTTCATCGGATTTTTGTCTGTTCCCATCAAAAACGATGCATCGAGGTTTCACTGTATCGACTTAAAAAATATTGATCGATAATCGATAATCAAATCAAAATTACCTCATTTCTCGCATAAGAGACGGACCATTTGCGAGTATATATTGTTTAGTTCCTTGTATCATGCACATACGCACATGTTTTCGGGGGGGGGGGATCTATTATACAATGGAGCATCAATTATACGTTTCGTACTTATACGTTTTTCGTATTTATACGTGATTTCCATATGGTCCCGGCCATTTCCCATAAGAATCAATGTTAAAATAATTTAATTATACGTTATTTGGTTATACGTTATTTTCGGTTATACGCGACAGAAATTGTTCCCCCAGACATCTTGGTAGCGATTATACGCTAATTGGTTTTATTTGTCATCCGAAATCACTTCCTGGAAGAGCAAGCTTTATCTCGTTCGGGATATGCAGCTGTGAATGCGCGAGAATGGAATGTTGTTATTGTCAAGCGGTCACCCCACCTCGCCCCCCTCCCCTCATCCCTTTCGCTACCCTTGCTCACGTCCGGCTCTTGGCAGGTAGCCCAAGCCCTGAGGCATCGTATAGCGCCAGCCCCTCACCCCTCCCACCATACTACGTTTCATAGAGCGTCTGTCTGTCCATGCAGATTGTTTCAAGTTTGTTGGTGTTTTTAAATTGATACCACGTGTTCATAATGGCTTGTTTTGTCGATTTGTTGTTTTATTACTATCCTCTGATTTTATAGTTACATTTCACGTATTGATCTGATCGTTTCTTCAATTTGTTGATTTAAAATAATTATCCGTGCCCCCGACCTTGCCGACGTAATAGGCCTGCGGGCCGAGTGCGGGCGCTGTGTGATACATCCCTCGCGGGCGCTGAGCCGACAGCTGCCGCCAGCTCGTGATAGCGGTCTCGCGGTGACGCGCGGCCGTACAGTCGCGTCCAAAAAACACTTACGTAGCGGTCGCTGAAACTTGTTTCCACGTTGACATTTATAACCGAAAAACGATTAATCGAGGTAAATATTGATCTGGGACGGGAAAAATAAAGCGATCGATGCTGAAAAACGGTACGGCGAGCAACGATATTTGGAATAAAATGATTAAGATATCACTTTCGGTCGGGACTATTCGAAATAAAAACGACTATTTTCACGACGTAACATGTAACATATATATTTAGGCCCAAGCACCATTTCAACCCCCCCCCCCCCCCGCTCCTACGTGCGCTAGAACACACCGTGAAGAAAATTTTTGTACTGCAGAAAAAGGAGACTGCCGAGAGTCACTATCTCCACTCATTGCGAACGAAAACAAATGTAATTGCAGTTATACGTTTTTTGTACTTATACGTTTTTTTCGGTTTGGCCTTTGGAAAACGTATAATTGATGCTCCACTGTATTCGTATTGTGCTGTATGCCACGAGATGCTACTCTGTCTGCCGAGATGTTAGCTGGAGACTGCTGGCTGTAGTAATGGGGTGGACCATGGAAGTTGCGCTTGTCATTGGCTTGACCTTGATGAGCCGGTAGGCGGGGCTAAGGAGGTTGGAATGCAGGAGGGGTGGTCGACTAGCGCTGGGAGATGCGCAGTTGTCATTCAGGATTTATGACAGCCGGTTACACACCACGGATACGGGAGATAACAAGTTAGCAGCGGCGTACAATACACAGGCGAAAAAATACCTAAATAATAATAATAATAATAATAACACTGAATAACACAAAATAACACTGCAGGCGACAGGTTACCGCTCGCGACTAGGCCGGGCCCCCCTTCTACTGCTCGCCGGGGGAAGGGCAGGCCTGGGTAGGGAGTGGGGGATGAAGCTACTACGCTGCCAGTACGAAGCGTAACGAGCGGTAAATTCAAAGTCTCGGACGGGCGAGCCATTCGATTATCGATATAGTGATAATTGATTCAGGAAAACTGAATCGATTATCGATAGTTTCGGCAAATAATCGTATTGATCGATATACCGATTATCAAATGGCAACCCTAGTTAAAATTGGGGCGACTGTAGACATAGAACTAGTCACGCGAGTGACAAAAACTTACAAAAGGACTTCTTAGCGGAAACTGGCCGTCCAAATAGATATTGTGGGTGAACGAAAAAGGGAAAACATGCTACTTAGTCTACTATGAATCTATGATCATGCCAATATTTTAGCAAACATTAGAATTAGTGTAACAGTTAAGATTATGGTTTCTAATTTTATCTGGATACCAGACAGTAAATCATGTCAACTAGCTAATTTATGGAGCAAGGATTCTCAAAAAACTGAACCTTCATTGGAGTCTCAGAGGTATTTTCTTCCAACCAATGGAGTGCTTAGTGCGACAACATACCTGTAGAGAATCTGCAAAATCGAGATCATGTAAGAAAATTCAAATTCTGTCTTTTGTTTTTTATTATCGTTATTGACAAGTGTGTATTTACAGGCGAGTTTACTATATAATACTAGTATACATACATATCTACTCAAAAGTATTGCATACAAGTTAAGAAAGTATAATTCTTGATACACTTCTGTCTATATGTAGTTCAAAGGTTGCTTTAAAAAAAAGTACGATTTGGAGCATAGTAGACTATCACAATAATCAGATACGGATACGGAAGTGACAATCAAGAGGCTCGTACGACTCGAGATAACTAGTGTAAACTATAAACTTAAAAGGATGGATGTCTACGTCTGGTTCTCAATTACATCACAACACGAACAGTCTGCTGTATACGTGAACAGCCTTACTGACAAACTGAACACGGTGGTGGGGGTGAATACAACTGTTATCACTCGAGTTCAACAATGACAATGGATTGTGTCTACATAACAAAGATCTTGAATCATGAATGCATTGAGTACTGTACCCTATGTGTTATCAGTTTTGACAACACAAATTACATATGCATAGCAGCATGCGGAGTGCATTTATGCGCACCATTTGAAGTTTCAACGAAAATGAAGATGATGCATCCATCATATTTGTGTGATGAATGTCATTATTTATTTGTTATTGATGAAATGACCGAGGGCACGAACCAAATCTACTGGGCAACTAGACGCATGATGACATACCGGTAGTACTGTAATGTGATTGCAGGCATACGAAAACATATTTTTCTATATACTAAAGTAACAGGTCTACTACATACTATATATAGCCTGTGTATCTACTTCTGCTATAACAAAGTTATTAGAAATGCCAACATACAGACACTATACAGGTTTTAAGTAGATGCCGGTGACTAGATGCAACAGAAATTTGTGTTGGTTGGTAGTATTTCATCACCGAACTTTGGCGTCGGATAGTGTTGAGCCCCCTAGCCGGCGCAGACCATTCCCTCGAGTATCGAAGCACAGTGCTCACTTGTTGCTAGTGAGTGGCCTGTACAGCCAAGCGGCTCGCTCTCTGATCTTGTCAGCAATGTGTTTGTACGGCTGGTTCCTCGCGCTGGCACACTTCGGAATCCCCAGCGACTTTTTCACTTTGGGAGACAGCAAGACTAAATTTTGACCCAGGCCAAACAGGCTGGATGTTAACCAGTACAGACTCAAACTCTGAAAACAACAAAAACAGATCATAACACTTAAATTTTTGTTAAAAACATCAAATGTAACGTAGTTGAAAATGTATCTACACGTACTACCCATTGTTTTTTGTATTGGACATGCACTTATGTACGTAGGTGGGGCGCAATGTCGAGCAGCATGAAGAGGGTGGAACAAGAAGCGTGTCTCTACTAGTTGACCAGATCCAGCATGATGGCAAAATAGCCAAATGTAGACATACGTCGTACGTAGGTGGTAAAAGGCTATAGTACCATATTACCATATACCTCTCATCTGTGCTTGGTGTTGCTCATAGGTCTGATTCTGAGTTAGAATTATCCGTGAGTAACTCTAGGGCCAACCTACTCTTAGGCTTGGATAAATATTTACGTAAAGCAACCATATGAACAATAAACATGGTTATATAATACAAAAAAAAATAAGTTAGCAAGTGTCTGAGTAAGCAGTTAGTAACTGTCGTTTATCATATGACTGCTGTTGTTGTTCGTGTGGTTGTTTTACTGAATTATATTACGCATGTTTTAAATCAAACTGGAACTCACCGAAGGCACACTGGCTGCAATCGCGACCATCACGAAGGACATCACTCGGAGAACGTTGTTTATTATTTTGCCGAGCATGTTGGGAGAGCTGGCACTAGACATGGCATACATTTCGATGGTCGCTAAGTTGACCAGGCCAAACGTTACAGGTATAATCAAAGACGAGTCTGGAATGGTCAGGTTCGGAATCCAGCCAAAACCTCCGACACTCATCTCTAAGCAAATTAATTGGGCAGCTGTAACAACACATGCTACAATTAATCGAGAATAGAACAAGTTATAGTTACGGTACTCGAAAAACAAACTGCCTACAAAGTAGGGGTGGGATAAATCGGTTAATTACCTAATTTATTGGTTAATCGGTGATATAAACTACAGTTAACCGACTAACAGAAATTCTTTTAAAAAATCGTATAAATATAAAATATGCATGAAAAATCAAATAATTTTTTTTAAATAAAAAATTAAATAAATTTTTTTTAAATATATTTTTTTAATCCTATTTTAATATAAGGCACGCGTGCGAGCCACCTACTCACGTGAGTACGGTTCTGCCAGCTACAGTACATTAAAAAAAACATTAGTTTCTCCACCTTTGTGTTGTATTTGTGAGCCATTGTTGAGCTTACGTTTAACGAAGTGGACAAATCGTTAACCGGTTTTCCAGTCACGGGCGATTAATTGGTTAACCAATTAGTTATCCCACCCTTACTACAAAGTACAAACATGCAGACAAATAATGTGGCTCAGCTGTACAGTAGGCCTATCCCAATTGGCTGAACACACTGCACGATTGACTGCACGTGTTTATTTAACTTTCCGTCTGTTGGAACGTTTCAGCTTTCAGTCTTAATTTGGTCTTAAACTTAAAGGGGTTCTCACCCGCTACACCAAAAAAATATGTTTAACTAAGGCTAATTAACTATGAAATTAGCGACCAAAAGACAAAAAATCGGGTTCACCATAACCCGGGAAAAAAATATCAAAGTTAGTGATTTTCGAGCTAGGTCCCATCGGCGAAAATCTCCCATAAGAAATAGCATTGGGACGACCTGTATGCCTTGGGACCTTGGAGGATTCTGCTCCAAAAAAAAATGATGTAATACTTTTCGCTGCGTCTTTCTTTTCTGCGTATTTCGTATATTTTGGTTTTGTAATCGGAGCTTCCGTTCAGGTACAAAATAAAGATGTGTAATCGGGTGCTCCATTTCGTTTTGAGCGTTGCTGTGCGTTGCTGTGCACGTCGAGTCGGCGGGTGTCGACTGTCGAGTCACACGATGCTCGGAGGAGGGTTAACGAGTGGAAAGAGGGGCAGGCAGGCAGGCACGTGTCGTCAGTCAGTCAGGGTGACGGGTTTGCATTGCATCGTCTCGTAATTGTAACACTTTGCGTATCATATTTCTCGATGGCTACTGCTGTGTACCAGTTTGAGCACGAATATTATTCTGCAGAAGAATTGGCAGAAATAGAGAAAGCCAAAGAGTCTATTGAAAGTATTAGCGATGGCGATAGGAACAATAAGGAAAATTGGTGCAAATGTGACGAATGTTCAGTTATGCCCACAGTCGCCGAATGTATTTGTTGTGCGAAAATACCGGCTGTGAGAAGTATGTTAGAAGACAACGTGTGCATTACGGACCACCAAATATTTGATAACTTAATTTTGATTTCATACTAATTGCAACTGAAAGAAGTAAAAAGAAATCGTATTCTATCGAACCAGTACCAAACAATTTATGGCGGCATTTAGCGCACCGACAGTTTGTGTATTGGATTAACTCAAAAAAAGAGAGAGAGAGAGAGAGAGAGAGAGAGAGAGAGAAGAGAGAGAGAGAAAGAGAGAGAGAGAGAGAGAGAGAGAGAGAGAGAGTAGTAGTATTGGGAGGGGAAATAGTCAACGCATGCACAATGAACGCGGCCTGCTAAGCGGTGTCGAATGGAGTACACCAAGGCCGTCTAGATATATCGCTTCGAGTATACTCGCACCAAAAGCCGGCTGACACCAACAGTCGCCGCGGCAGTTAACCAGAAATTTCATTAATTAATAACAATTCACAGGTTTCAACTGACGAGTTGTAATGGTTCATTATCGATTGGTGTGGTGGAGTAGATCATATGGTAAAAAATAAATCTAGTGGGTGAGAACCCCTTTAATGATTCTTACAGTATTTCTTAAATCTACTAACTTTGTTTTTTGATGTTTTCTGTTTATTCCATTTGAAAAAGGTGTAATTTATTTTTGGAGTGCAATAAATAAAATATAATAAAAATAAAGGGCACCTTTAAATTGAACAAGTAAAAAATATCAAATAACATAAAGTTCATCATCTTTAACCTACAAATCCATGCATATAGTCCTCCCAACGAAACTATTCTCATGCTTTCGTCATAACCCCTGAGGCCTCGAAGTAAACTTCCGCGGACGGTTGACTGCCTGTGTTTATGCGCGCACTATTGCCGAATACTAAGATGGCGCACGACGAAATTAGCAGCTCCCGCACTGCAATCATGTAACTTTGATCGCTAACGTTGAAATCTACTTGATCTCCGCCTGGCGGAGGGTCGTCGAACTCGGGAATTCGACGAGCCTCCGCTAGGTGGAGATCAAGTAGACTTTGTTGTGTACCCAATGAGAGTTCGAGAATTCGAAGAAGTTCACAGGAACTATCAAAATCCAGCAAGCTGTGAGCAATATTGGTAGTCTTTTGTTTTATTGAAAGCCTGTCAAAATGTATAAAAATTCACATTTTACTTTATGATCCATAGAGTAACTACTTGCAGCAAGTATTTATTCTAATATTGCACTGTGTTCTAGAGGTAGGTCTAAACTGAAAGGTATAACCCGTCCTAGTTTAGTTTTATGAAATAAAGTCGTTTCAACACCGGCGTTTCCGCCATTTCTTGGTATCGAAAGCTGTGAATGGCTGGGTGCCCGGGATCTATTTTCAATCATCACTTCTCTTCAAACATGACTTATTGGTTTTGTTACTACAAACTTATATTTGTATTTAATTTTTAAAAATATTCATCGTGTAATATTATTAATAGCAACTTACACAAATGAGAGAATTGCCATTTATCAACATCGGACAAGTTGGCCAACTCACGAACTGAGAACAATCCGACGCAATCTTCCATCAAGCACACGGAGGAATGACAAGTTAAGTTGCCATTCTGGACATGGCCTGTGATGAAAGCATGAGAATAGTTCCGTTGGGAGGACTATAGCAGTAGCCAAAACAACAATACATACTGTAATTACATACTATTTGAAGCATGCACCTTACATAGTTAGAAAGATACAATAACAGGTAACATAAACATGTGAACGTGTTAAGAGTGCCAAACGGCTATGGATATTTAGTGTGGGGGGTGAATAGGACGGAAACCAACAGCTTACCTTGTTGTTGACCTTCATAGTTGATAGAAACATAAACATAAAAAGAAGAATAGACAAATAACGTTGAAACTGTTTTGGCCTGACGTGGCCTTGTTCACCTGACGAAGGTAAAGAGAAGACTTAGTCTCCTCTCTACCTTCATTTTCTACCTTCAGGTCAACCACAAGATAAGTTGTTGGTTTCCTAAACAGGTAATGTAAACAGTGATTTTTGTAGCAATTTTATTAAGCGAGCGTCTCCATTAGACTTTTATGGCACTCGTTCTGTTTTTTTTTGTCTGTCGATAGCGGTCGAACGGAAAGTCTGATCAAGTTGAAATTTGGATCATCCACAAGCCTCAATGTGGGTTGAAGGTGTATAGGCCTAGTTTTGTGGCAAAATCTTTCGAAAAGTTTAAAGTTACACCATAGTTACTGTAAAATATTTTTCTGAAACAAAATGGTGGCAAAATGTGAGATAGCCATATGTTTTAAAGGTTTCTGAACACGAATATGTTCATTTTATGGCGATCTGATGGCGATCTGATAGTGTTGGCAAAGTTACTTAAAAGTTACTCAAAAATATTTTTCTAAAACACAGTACGTAATGGCAAAAGGTGAGGTGGCTATCTTAAGGTAAATGTTTGTCCGGTCACGAAAGTATTAGTTTAATTAAACGCAATCTGATATGTATTAGAGGCAGAAATTACGTTTCTATCACTGTCAATAAGTGTTAGTAACGGTGGTGGACCGTGTAGAAAACACTAGACAAAATGGCAACGAAAAATCTTAGCAATGCACACTGCACGACGCTCAACAATGTCAGGAAGTAGAATAGGCTATGGAAATTAGAAAAATGTTTGCAATGGGCATTCTTGTATTGTTGTTAATTGTTGTTTTTATTAGCTTTAAAAACTTTTCGCCAGAAAGTTCGTAGATATGGACGCTCATCAAGGCGTCAAACAGAGCGTTTGCCTAGTTAAAAAAAACGTAAAACTAGCACACTTAAGAAATACCATTCTTATTTTGAAATTTGCCTTGTTGAAAGTTCTTATAAATCTAATACCTATTCAGTGACCGTTGGCCGGATCGCTCACAAAGCTTTATTGACTTTAATGCCCAGACAAAAATGCAAGTGTTTCCATAGACCTACTCAATCTAACCATAACATTACATTACACTATCTTGCATACCTGTAGTAGATTCTGGCAACATGTAAACTAGATTCCTCACAGCCATAGAAACACAAATCCATGTTGGCACCTGAACTAACTGCAGTAATTGTGCCTTGATTGGGTGGCAGTTATCTCGAATATACAAGTCCCTCAGTAGCAACCTTTTCTGAAATATTTGTACACAAGCTTCATCAGTTCATATGATGTTAAAATGGAAAACATGGAAGCAGTTTTTTTTTTAGTCAAATGAGATTAGTGATTGAGTATTGACTGATATATATTGATTGATTGATGTCATATAGGCCTACTTATATCCTATCACCCAAGGTCTGTCAATAAAGGTATAACAAAACCTTAGCAGAGGTTTGGTACACCTCAAAGTGAGATCATTATAAAATATAAATCCATGGTCAGATCGCCTCATGGGCACGTCATATAGGCCTACTTATATCCTATCACCCAAGGTCTGTCAATAAAGGTCTGTCAAAACCTTAGCAGAGGTTCGGTATACCTCAAAGTCAGATCACTATAAATCCATGGTCAGATCGCCTCTTGGGCACGTCATATAGGCCTACTTATATCCTATCACCCAAGGTCTGTCAATAAAGGTCTGTCAAAACCTTAGCAGAGGTTTGGTATACCTCAAAGTCAGATCACTATAAATCCATGGTCAGATCGCCTCATGGGCACGTCATATAGGCCTACTTATATCCTATCACCCAAGGTCTGTCAATAAAGGTCTGTCAAAACCTTAGCAGAGGTTCGGTATACCTCAAAGTCAGATCACTATAAATCCATGGTCAGATCGCCTCATGGGCATGTCATATAGGCCTACTTATATCCTATCACCCAAGGTCTGTCAATAAAGGTCTGTCAAAACCTTAGCGGAGGTTCGGTATACCTCAAAGTCAGATCGCCTCATGGGCACGAAAATCAGCGTATTTATTAATTAAATAATAAATAGGCCTATATGTACAACTATATAATGTAACAATTTGATTTAAATACAATTTTTCTTGAAATTTTGGGGAAAAACATAGTTCTTTTACTTTTTTCCCGGACACGTCGGAAAAATTGTAGAAGAATTATATTGTTAATTGTTGAAAGTTGTAGTGAAAATCCAATATTCAGTGACTGTTGGCCGGACTGCTCGCAGAGCTATATCTGTGATGATAGAAAATGTTTACACCGCCCCTTTGTAGGACTGCAGATTTACTTGCAGTATTTCAGTATCAGTGTCATAAACACCAATAAAATTAATAACAACCTAAATTAGGTTATGCAAATGATTTTTTTGATTTATTGAAAAAAATCGCCCATCTGGCAACGTGGAGGGTTTTCCTAGTTATAATTATTTATGTTATGTCAAACATTCCACGTTGCCAGGTGAGCAATTTTTTTCAATGTGCTGTATCAAACAAATAATTTGCATATCAACAAAAAAAAAAATACGTTGATAAACATTTAAGTTTTTTACAAGATGCGGCATAAGTTACAACTAGAGCTGCACCGATTCCAATTTTTGACCCATTATGTATTACTGACACCGATTCTTTTAAATGAAGCGCCCGAAAAGTTTCCATTTCCGTTCAAAAATATCGATTATCGAGAGTCGAAGTCACTATGTGTGTGCACCAATCACGAAACGACTTGCCGAAGTCTGTTTTCACGTTTTGACTTGCTTTTATGTGCGTGCCGCGTGGTTACTTATCGCAATGTATATATTTTTTTTATATCTGCTCCCTGTGTCCAACAATGAAGTTGGGAAGGGGATAGGACATTAATCCTGGATCATGTTCTGGCCCCTAGGTACATCGAAGCCGGCTGGCCATGCCTGACGCTTCCCTCATGTTAACTTCCTCCGGCTCCTCCTCTTCACTTTCTTCTTCCTCTGCTCTTTCTACAAATTCTGTCTATACTTTTCTATCTTCCCACCATCGTTCAACGTTCATTGTTCGGCAATGTATATTGCCGAACAAAATATAAATATATATATATATATACATATGTGTTGACTCATAGGTTTTCGCGGACCGATGGATGTACATGTTGCACGTTTTCAGCAGCCACATCTCATCGAGAGAACAGCTGAGTCCAGAGGATGTCCAGTGATACTTGGCCGAAACGTTGACAAAACGGTCCTTTTAAGGACCAAAATTGCATTAAGAAAGAGCGCGGCAGTCAACCCGAAAACGTGCAACGTAGTTTTTCACATGAGTGATCGACATCTTTCGTGTGAAAAAACCCAAAAAACAAACAATTAATATATATATAAATATAATGTATAAATATATATATATATAAATATATTATTATTTATTATTATTATTATTATTATTATTATTATTATTATTATATTTTGTAACTTATGCTGCCATCTTGTAAGAAATTACATATTTGTTATCAAGGTATTGTTTTTGTTTTGTTTTTTAAGAGTAATATGATATGGAAATTATTTGTTCGATACATTGAAAAAAATCGCTCATCTGGCAACGCGGAGGGTTTTCCTAGTATCCCAACACGGGAATTTGAATGCAGAATACGTTTTCTCGTGCCTCGCTTCCTGTTAGCTGCAGTAAAACACTCTAGCCAATCAGAGCATAACTGTGATTCCAGGCAACAGCCGATATATTCTACCAGTTTGTTTACATTTCTCATGCTAGGTAGCAGCACACGGTAAACTTCTAGTTCAAACATCATAATATTGGTAGAACAGCATACTTCTTCATCGGCAAAAGAAGCATACGCCACTTACCACAACGTGAACGATTACATGAAATATAAAAAAACAAACATCCCACCTCTGGAGGCAAGATGAAATAGAGCGGCAGCACATCTACACGAGAAGCTGGTGAGATTGGACAGCACGGAATAGGACAGGGAACCTTATGAACATCTAAAGATCAAAAAACATTAATCACAGTGGTGGAAGAGGTAAAGAAGGACCTATAAATTGGACACTTGCGGCACACAACTAGAGAGAATATCTCACTACCCAACATAAACATCACCATCACCATTAACTGACTGTGGTAGGATAGGACAAGACAAAGGCAGCCTACACAGGCGAGGAAATGAGGAGACTGACAACAATGCACATTCATAAATATTATCCAGAGGAGTGGTTATATGTCTATTCAGCAACACCAGGGGAAGGTAAGGCAGGTGTAGGAATATATTACAGAGAATTTGAAGAGGAGAATCTCATCCTGCTGGAGAGAATGGTACGATGGCAAGCTGACGGCAATAGGCAAAGTCCTATACAAAGTAAAAGACTGCAGCTACGATTCAATTGTTACACTTAAGGACTCAAAAACAGCTATACAAGCCATAGCTAGAAACAAAGAAGTGGACTTTGAGGTAAAGCAATGTAAACTACAAATCCTAAGACTACAAAATAAGAACAAACTCATAACACTACAATGGATACTATCACACTGCAGCATATTATACGGAAATGATGAGACCGACTATCTGGCCAAACAAAGTGCCAGAATGCCTCAACTGCCAAAACCTTTAACCTTCGAGGTTGTGAAAGCACATGTAAATGCTGCAGTCACTAAGAAGATCAGGAAGAACTGGGCAGAGAAACGTAGAAACAAGCTATGGCAGGAATATACCATAAGATCAAAAAGGCCCACTAACAACTTTCCACGGCAAATTGAAACGGCCCAGTTCAGGCAGAAAGCGCAGCACGATCTTCTAGGGAAGCATCTCCACTCCATGTAATAGGGGTGTTGGAGACCAGTATCTGCAAGCTGTGTGGGAATGGAGAACAGGATAGGAGCCACTTGTAAATATATTGAAAACTGGAAGGTGAACGTGACGCTATGCCGAGCGGCACCGCATGAAGAGGGTGGAAAAAGAAGCGTGTCTCTACTGGTTGACCAGATCCACCTTAATGGCATAATATTAATAGCCAAATGTAGGCATTTACAAAGAAGACATTAAGAATGCAGGCTAGTTAGAATGCAACAATTATTTCAGTATTTCAGTTTGATATTTTGCCTATTGGGCCAGAATTGGGTTGGCAGACCAATTAATTTTGTTTTATTTTATTTATTCATTTAATGTCTATCCTATTCAGTTGTAAAAACTGATTTACAAAGGAGGACCTTAAATAAAACTAGGCTATGCAAACAAAATAATGAAATCATAAATAACAATAACAACAAAAACAAAACAAACTACTTAACTATATATAAAATAAAAATCAAGAACACGAAAAAATAATTGAGAAATGAAATAAAATCAAATGAAGTGGAAATTCAACATATTAAATAATAAAAATATAAGTATAATAATAAAAATAAAACAAATTCATTCTCTGATTTGAATAACATGCAATTTTTGACATTGTGGAAGTGGATGCGACAATCTGGCTTGGAAGTTCAACGAGTCCTCACCAGGGTATCTATACACCTTCCATACTGTATTACCTAACTATAGCTTTGTTCGTTTGTCCTGTGATCACTACTCCAGGAGTACGGTATTACGAAAACCCTGTTTTTCTGTCCTGGAGTTAGTGTAATGGGAGTAGCTGCGACAAGTTCTTTTGTCCAGTGGTAACTTACTACAACTGTGATGGGAGTAAGGTTTTTACTTTTTACACCTGCTTCCCGAGTAGGAGTAGGAGGAACAACTGAAACGATCTCAACTGTGACAACTCTGTTTTTTGTCCAAGTGGGAGTAACTGTGATTTCTACTCCCATATCAGTTATAATGACATATTTCCGGATTACTCCTGGCGTAAAATACTCCTGTTGAGGCAGGACAAACGAACAAACCTTATTATATGTCTAGAGAATTTACAATACAGAAACCCATGTCTTCAGCTAGGCCTACCCTATATTACAAATTAACCTTTTCCCACAAAAAAACTTGTTTACATTAATATACAACAGTATCACAAATATTTGCTTACCGTACGAACATACGTCACAAAAGCTTTTTCTTTGCTCCAATTATGTTTGCGTATACCGTATGCTGTCTCTGCCATTAATTGATCTTTAAGTGCAAGTACTTCTGCTTGCACATTCTCTCTTTTTGCTGAGATGTAGTTCTGAAAAGAGAGGTGACATCACTGCCTCACCTAAACCAGAACTACCAGTTGTATAACAAACAGTAAAATGTTTTGGTTGATAGTGCCTAGAGGCTGGGATAGTATTGAAACGGAAACAATTATAGGAACCAACAGCTCACCTTAAAGAGGTTTGGCAGCCATGTTGAGATGGAGATTACATGTAGTCTCCATCTCAACACGGTTGCCGAAGAAACACCCATCACAACACGGCTGCCGAAGAAACACAAAGTTCTTCACACCGACGGGTGAACAAGGCTGTGTAAGCCAAAACGTTCCATCTTTAATGATATTGTAAATACATGTAATCTACATCCCAACATGGCTGCCAAACTTCTTTAAGGTGAGCTGTTAGTTCCTATAATTCTTCCCTTTCAATACTACAAACTACAAACAGTAAAATGTATAATACTACCCGGAGACTTGGATCATATGCAGATTGCAGAGTCAAGTGTCAAGTTAAGTAGGCCTACAGGATTTGTTGCTATGGGATTGTTCTATTCCATGCTATTTTCCATAAGAAGAAAAAAACTCCTCCTAGAAAGATAAATTGCATGGTAGTTTTTAAACTTTTGATTGCACTCAGAATTAGATATCATATAAACTATACGATACATTAGTATTGCGTGATATCAAAATGTTACAGTGATGGTAGGCCTATATTGTAGGGATCCATACTTCTAGCTATATTTTGCTTTTTCCCAACGACTTTGAACATGATATCACAAAATAACGATGAAAGCTCGTTGATCCCTAAAACGCAAATAAGTCAAGTCAATTAACTAAGTTCGACATTTTGAACTTGGTGCGATATTGGCTCTCAACAAAGAACTCTTGAATTTTTACTAGGTCTATCAAATTTACTGCCAAAATTCACAGTGCCAGTATTCTATTTCATGCACTACCGAGAGGCTTTGTGACGTTACGACTTACAAACAAGTTAATCATTGAATTTTAACATTTCCAATGAAATAATTCAAGGCAGTCCTATAATTTATTTTAGTTTTGCTGATAGCCTATGTAGGTAGGCCTATGAGATCATCTGACATGGTTTGATGTAGGTAGACCTAAGCTATAAAATGAAATACAAACCACAAAAAAGCCACCACGAGTGTTGCAACAACATTCCGTAGGTCTATCTCTATACGAGTGCGGAGCCTAATGTGAATTTTTCTCAATTACATTATTAGAACTAGATAGATATGGTAGGCCTACAAGGAACAGTGACAGAAAAGCTATTGCTTCTACCTATGCATAAGATCTCTCTGTAGTAGGTCTAACTATTTACTGGTTGGTGGCACAGTTTTTGTTATTCCTCCATTCCCTACTATTTCCAGTTTCCACTCCTCGTTTTGCCTACAGTAAACCCCAGACTCATTCCGCCACTATCACTTTCTTGGGTAGGCCTACATTCCAATCCACTATTGCTGAATCACCGTAGGTATTGATCCCTACAGAAATGCAGATAAAAAAATGGAAGTGTTTTAGATATCAGGTTTTAGCTTAACTTATTTATTTATTAAAAGAATAGTCTTGGTTTGCTAAAACTAGCTATGTTTCTATTGGAGACAGATAAAATAAAATTCAGGTTGCTGGGGCTTATGGTACTCAAACAATGAAAGATATAAGAAGGCACTGCGCTCAGCGCTTTCTAGGGATGGCAAGCCGGTCAATTGACCGGTCAAATATTGTCAATTGACCGGTCAATTGACCAAGGAATATTTGACCGGTCAAAAAAATGGTCAAAATAAAATTTAAAATTTAATAAATGTTTTTTTGTGTAAGTGTAAAAATAAAGGTGAATTCTTGTTCGTGAGGCCGCTGAGGCGTGCGGGTAGGTATACTAACTCCTACCTTAGCCTACTTGTTTTAACAAGGGTAGTTTACAAATATCTCGTGGCTGGTTGGTGGTTATCAAACTTAAAATAGTCTGCACAAATTCCTTTCCTTCTTAAGGAAACACAACTTTGGATACATTCCCTTACAAATTTGAAATTGGACACTTAATACTTTACGCCAGGAGCAGAGAAAGTGCTAGTAAGTGCCATCTCGACTACTTATTGTCACCATCAATAATTAATCACCTTTGAACGTTGATTATATTGACTTAGTAGGTTGCAGAAAATTTTCCGTAAGTATAATGTCTTAATAATGAATAAATATTAGCAAAAGAGCCTTTTTTCATATTTGACCGACTTTTGGTCAATTGACCGGTCAATTGACCAATTTTCATTTGACCGGTCAAAGTGCCATCCCTAGCGCTTTCCAACTATAGTGACATCACTGTCGGTCCACCGCCAGGCCCAGCTAGCGCGAGCTCACTGCCCGCATAAAAGCAGCGCGAATACGGGTTGTTTTCTGTTCAGAAATCTGGACGGATGGACTTCAGGAATGTTGTAACTACAAATTTGGGTCGTTCTTCTTAGTATTAACAATGATATGTAACGGGGCAGATGTTACGAAATATATTCATCTCAATTAAGGGTTTGATAAGGATGTTTGCGCTATCTAAACCAATTCATTACTGAAGTATTTGCATTCCTTTACTGGTGACAAAATGTGCAAGTGGTAAGGGTTGAAGCGTACATTTGACAGTGTTCTTTATTATTTATGTTCATTTTTTAATTTTGGTCAATCACACAATTACGTACTTTTATAACGTAAGTGTTTTTTTTAGTTTCTACGTTAATTTCATAGCCATCTTCAGTTAAGTGTTTAGAACATACAAATGGAAAATTTAGAAGTAAAGTTTCCACGTTTCACTGTGTGAAGCCATTGTTTATAAAGTTCCGGCGATCGAATTTGATCAGTAAACCTATGAGATAAAAGTTTGTGGCCTTCAGAATCTAATTGATCATGTATATTGTTGGGATTTGTTGCACTTATAAACACAGCACTTGTTTTTTCAATATGACTAACAATAATAATTAGGCTATATACGTCGCAAGTTTTGTCATCTACATTTCGTACACATCCTACATCCACAAAATGAAACACTGAACTGAACTGAAACAAGGATTGTGAGGCCGGCCCGACTCGAGTGAATAGCGTTGTGCAGGTAGAAGGGTCGAGGACCGTAGATTGCAAGTGACGACAAAACTATTTCATGCGGCTTTGAAAGAAAGTTCCATAGTAACCCCACCACCCTCACATGGCATGTTTTACCATTCTGTCCAAAAACATTCTGAAGATCAATATAAAAAATACTTGCTCTAAACTGAGACTAGAGCTGTAAGTCTTCTACTCGTCACTCACACATGTCACTGGGACACTGGGACATGCATGTATTTGAAGTTGTCATAGCCTTATGTCCGGTTCCCATGATTTTACAGTCGAGGAGACGGTGCCAGCGTTGGCGTAAATAGCTACGATTGGCCAACGTTCGACGTAAAAGCATAGGAACCGGACATAAATATAGTCAATAAAATAACATGCCAATAAAAAGTATTTTAGGTCCCGGGCACATTTGGGCTTAGAGGACAATATAAATTCCCGCAATAAATATTGAGAGGAGGGTGGAGTATCAGTATTTGCCAGCGGGCAAGGAGAGCCCAGCTGCAGAAAAGAAGAAGAAATGAGAAAATGAAACAAAGTTGGACAGTGCTCTCTAAACTGCAAGCTTACATAAGGGCGTATCAGTATTTACAACTATGCATATATTAATTATGTATCCATATTTCAAGGTGATAAACAGAAGATCCTACTAGTAATAATAGATTGAACCTACGAACATGGTAAACAGCCAATGGTACGACCATAGCTCGTATGGTAATAGTCGTCAGAACTATTGACGCCCACCAGGGGAGACCTGTGAGATCGTGGACGAATACGAAGTAGTCTTGAGTACAGCGTACAACCATACTTTCAGATAGTGCTTGATACCATTCTGCTATAGTATGACCGACAGATGCTGCGGCTGACTGTACCGAAAACATTCTGACAGTCTGTTGGCCAATTGCATAGTTTGCAGGCCCGAGAATTTGTTTAAAAACATTGTGATTAAGAGGAAGTGTCATTCCTATGTGTAAGCGTTTTCGATGTATGTTTGAAATGTCATGATTTCTATTAGGTCTAGACTTCATAGGCTTCGACCTATCCCACGATAATAATGTGTCTAAATCGCAATTACATAACCTAGAAACTTCTAACATTTTCTTGCTATCTTGCTTGCTTGCTGCAAAAAATCGTTCAGGGTTGAGCTGTGTCATTGGTGAAATTGATTTGGAACGTGACTGTAATGCACAAATTTTAGACAAAGCTCTAGACATTATGTGTTGAGCCATTGTGCAGTCAAAAACAAAAATCAAACCGAACTAACAAATTTTAACACATTTCACATTACTGTCTCACCCAACCCATGCCAGATTGTTTACCAGCTGATCACAGCCTTCTCAAGACTCGACTGTGGTATTGTGGCGGGAAAAAACATTCAGTTCGATTTGCGTCGCGACCAATTTGTAATCTTTAGCTTTGTTCGTTTGTCCTGTGATCATTACTCAAGGAGTACGGTTTTACGAAAACCCCGTTTTTCTGTCCTGGTGTAAGTGTGATGGGAGTAACTGTGACAAGTTCTTTTGTCCAGTGGTAACTTACTACAACAATGCTACAACTGTGATGGGAGTAAGGTTTTTACACCTGCTTCCCGAGTAGGAGTAGGAGGAACAACTGAAACGATCTCAACTGTGACAACCTCTGTTTTTTGTCCAAGTGGGAGTAACTGTGATTTCTACTCCCATATCCGTTACAATGACGTATTTCCGGATTACTCTTGGTGTAAAATACTCCTGTTGAGGCAGGACAAACGAACAAACCTTTTGCTAGGGTAGCGACTTTCTTGCGTCCACACAAAAATTAGTAATTACTAATTACATATTAAAAATTACTCTAACTAATTAAATTACCCTTCATTCGACGCTATCGCAAAAAAAATAAAACAAACAAAAAACAAAACTACTGTTATAAGCATGGGCGACCTGTAACACCTATAGTAACCTAAGGTCCACAAGATCCTACGAAGTAGATATCTTTGCACTTGATCGCTAGTAGCACCAGGGGATTTAGTGGACCTTGATAGTAGCACTGTTACATATCATTGTGGGAGACCGTATGACAGCAGCGCTGTGAGCGTTCCTGTTCACACAAATTTCAGTATGCCATACAATAGGGAAGGCTCACACATTTTTTTTATTTGCTTACTGGTTACTTCAAGTTAAAATAAACGGAAACTAATTGGTTTCGGCTCGAAAGGTGCATTAATATCGCTTTAACAGCAAGTCAAAGATATTGCTGTCAAAATACGCTCAGAAACGGACCTGCGCCATCTTACTCGTGATTAAAAGGTTCTGACGTCATTACTCAGTAAACAATAATTTTATATCATACAAATAGTTCTGAAATTCCCCCCTTAAGTAGATTATTGCTCTCATAAGACTTTAATTGAACCAACGTTTATTTCTGGTTAGTAAATGAACACTGTTCAACATTACACTACAATAATATGTTAAATAATTGCATTATTTTAAACACATTTTGGTAAATACTGTATCAAAATGTATTTTCTGAAGAAAGAAAACAGTGGTATAAAAGGCATTGTTGTAAAGTCACTGCATTCCTAGATATTGTAATTGTTTACATAAGTTATGACGTCAAGAGCCGTTTTTCAATTACTGAACGGGAAGTTCCAAATTTCAAACTTAAAATGCTAATAGAATAATGGAAATATACGCTTCTTAGATACCACCCGTATTTTTAGATCATGATCTTCCATTTTTAGGTACTTTGAGGAATATTTATTTTTGATGAGCCTTCCCTATTATGATGTCGTGGAAATTCAGATGGCTGTGGGACGGCTTAACCTTATATGCCTAATATATCATTAACAGTAATTTTTATTATTGGCATACTTAAGCACTTAAAACTTTATTATTAATGTGTATTACGTAATTAAAATAAAAATCAGCTGAAGAGTTCAAAAAACAAGTGAAACCTAGTACAATTGTAGCGGACCCTTAGAGCATGTATAACTATCTATGCTCTAAGAGCGGACCCCGTTCCTCGTACCCCGGGCATAGTTAGCGAGCCTCACAACTTGTGGAGGCGAACAAATGTCATTTTGTACTACATCATCTCACAAACCATTTTTATCGCATCCTTTGACGAAACAAATTGTTTATGAATTGAATGTGAATGTGAATTCATTTTTGTCTGACTTCTACTTCTCTGAATTCATCGTTGTTAATTTAAATATATATAGGCTATATACATTAGCCTCCTTACATCATCTGATGCATTTCATTAACCCACTTGTCATTAATATCCTCGATTGTGTAAAAAAGGGCTGTTGGGAACTACAACAATAAATTAAATTTTTATTTTTTGGAGGGCTGGGAACTTCGGAAAACACTGGTGGAGATCAATAAGATGTTATTTATTAAAGTAGACTAAACACACACGAAAATATCGGTACAGGCTGAACTCTCACCAGTAAGAAGAGTGACGAAAACTCGGAACTCCCCAACAAAGTAGTTTTGTTACAGCAGAAAAAGGGGAGGTTCTGATAATAGTGCATTTGATTCTTATTGGTTACTTTAAAGAAGATAGTGTTGCTATGCCCTTATTTGGAAAGTTACAAAGACGCTCCCTTCGGGCAAGGCTTTCCCAGTTCCCACGCACCAAGTAAGAGAAGAAACAAACACAAATCTTGAAATAATACATTATTATTATTATTATTATTATTATTATTTTATTTTCAATATGCAATACAGTCATAACAAACTACATAAGCATATTGATGACAACAAGAAAAAGGGCCGAGCCCCATAGCACAGAAGTGTCTTGCCACCATTTACAGATACATACTTTATACATACATTACATTGCAACAAATATAAGAATTTGTATTTTACATGAACATAACGAAAAACTTATTTACATAGTTATTCCTATTAATACTATTATTCTTACTATTACTATTGTCCATAATTAATTAAATAAAACCAATACATACTTTGACAAAAACTCAAAATTAATCCCACTAGATAAATTGGTTGTTAACATATGACAAATACTGAACTAAAACTGAAACTAAACAAGCATGCATATGGTACAATGATACGTATATTTAATATAATCTTTAAATTATACTAATAGTCCTTTGCATAACGAGAATGACGGTATAAAATTTGGGTCAAAAGATGACATATATTAAATGAAAGCTTGAGACGAGCACTTTTCAAAAAATTATGATATATCTCTGGCAAATCCAGCTTTTTATGTCAAAACTAGGGTCAAAGGTCAAATTTGTCATTTTTTAAAATAATTTTTAATTAAATAATGAAAAATGTTTGCAAGTTTAAGCATACACTTTTAGTAAGGTAAATGTATTATGTTTCTTAAAAAAAAATTAAATGACCCACTTATCCTTTTTTGACCTTGATTGAGGTAAATTTCCTCAAAATGGGTAATTTCTAACATTTTCTTCGATTTATTGGCCAATATTCATTATATCAACGTACTTACTCATAAATACGTTACAATGAATAGTTCCTATTGTTATCACATTGTTTTCACGGTATTCATTCAAAATGGCGGACAAAGGTCAATAGGTAAGTATCGTCAAAGTAGGTCTAGTAACTAAAATATTTCTTGTGGGTACTCTAAAGACGTAGAATTTTGATTGCAATTACAATAATGAATAAATAAATAATTGTGTTATGTCGTAATCGTAAGAGTATGTAATTATCATATAACTTATAAACTACTTAAGATTGTTACTGAATTCCTAATTAATGTCCTCAGACATCAGGGTATTCTGAAATGGGTGTGCAACTGCAACAAAATACATTTTTAGAAAAGAGCATTACCATGCTCAGATACGTGATATGATAGTGTGATATGATATCTGTCCTGGCAGTCACTGTTTAGTCGTCAAATTAATCAAAATTGAAGTCAAAATCACTCAAAATTGAAGTCGTCAGATTAATCGCCATCTGATTGACTGGAATTCTCATTCACCTGATTGGCCAAACACTCATAGGTTGGCATCTTGCAAAAACGGCAACAGTTACAGATAACGGTCAAAGGTACTGGAGCACCAACCATCCACTCGTTGCTCAGATTTTCTTCTGCCGTGGTTTTCCATCCACAGCCACGCGGATCAGGAACATCAGGGTTGGCATCCAAGCAAAGTATCGATATTGTTGATCGTGTTTGGTTGATAGCTCGCAGTCGCAGGATATGAAGCAGTGAGCAATCGTTACAAGGTGGTAGCTGATTTGACTTGATATCATCACACTTACTTCTAAAAAGCTCGTAGCGCAGCTGGTTGACGCATGACAGAGTCGTGGTCAAAGAGCAGAGTTTACAGACAAACTCTTCGAGTTTTTTTTTATGACATCAATAGAAACTCTCCAGTCCTGACCCATCTTGCTTAGCTTGACACAGAAATGCGGGTTTTTTCTCATGATATTCAAAGTTCTCTTTTTCCCTTTACCACTGAATGAGCTCACTCAGGTTGGAACTCATAGTCGTCCCCTACACCTAGATGCGCCCGTTGTTAACTAGGTAACAGTTTCATACATGTTATTTCCCATATAGAAAACATATCCATAGCAACATTGGGTGCCTCTAGGTGAAGTGGCCGACTATGAATTCCAACCTTTGTCACAACCAGTGCATGGCGGTCAGGGAGGGTATTACATACTTCGAATCCCAACGAACTCGCTAGTTTTTACACATCTGCGAAGTGTGTTGGATTTTTGGTAGTCAAGCGTCAACCAGCTGCCCTACGAGCTTTTTAAAAGTAAATGTGATGATATCAAGTCTAATCAGCTACCACCTTGAAACGATTGTCTACTGCTTCAAATCCTGCGGCTGCGAGCTAACTACCAAACAGCGGTCTGGATACGTTGTTTGGACGCCAACCCTGATGTTCCTGATCCGCGTGGCTATGGATGGGAAACCACGGCAGATCTGAGCAACGAGTGGATGATTGGAGCTCCAGTACCTTTGGCCGTTATGGATCTTCTAGTCTGTAACTGTTGCCGTGTTTGCAAGATGCCGACATGTGAGTGTTTGGCCAATCAATAGAATTGTACCCACGCTTGTAAGCTGAAGAACTCAATACATTCGAAGGTTTCTGAATTGGCCTTGTTGATTATGACACTTGTCCGCAGGTGTTCGCACTGTCCAATCACTGATTCATACGTTTCGTATTTGAAATATCGATCTTTGATTGGTTATCGCTCACTCGTCGATGGTGTTCCGAGCCTACAGGGTTGGTTTAGTCACTTTAAATTAAAGTCCCCCCCTGAAAATCAGTTTTATTACTGAGTGGGTAGACTCTAAATGTGAATTTATTTATTTATTTATTTAATACCAGTACCAGTACCAGTAGCCAGCATGAGAATTCCAGTGAGTCAGAAGGTGATTAATCTGACGACTCGGACAGTGACTGCAAAGGTAGATTTAACATAATACTAGTATCATATCACGTATCTGAACATAGTCCGGCTCTTTTCTAACACCGTATTTTGTTTCAGTAGCACACCAATTCAAGAATATCTTGATTGCTGAAGACATTTAATAAAAATTCAGTGGTAAACTTAAATAGTTTATAAGTTTTATGACAATTACATTATCTTACGATTAAGACAATATTATTATTATTCGTTATTGCAATTGCAATTAAAATTCTACGTCTTTAGAGTACCCACAAGTAATATTTTAGTTACTAGTCCTACTTTGACGATACTTACCTATTGACCTTTGACCGCCATTTTGAATGAATACCGTGAAAACAATGTGATATCAATAGGAACTATTCATTGTAACGTATTTATGAGTAAGTACGTTGATATAATGAATATTGGCCAATAAATCGAAGAAAATTTTAGAAATTACCCATTTTGAGGAAATTGACCCCAATCAAGGTCAAAAAAGGTTAAGTAGGTAATTTAATTTTTTTAAATAAATATAATACATTTATCTTACTAAAAGTGTATGTTTAAACTTGCAAACATTTTTCATTATTTGATTAAAAATTATTACAAAAATTACAAATTTGACCTTTGACCCTGGTTTTGACATAGAAAGCTGGATTTGCCAGAGATATATCATGGTTTTTTGAAAAGTGATTGTCTCAAGCTTTCATTTGATTTATGTCATCCTTTGACCCAAATTTTATACCGACCAGGCCTTTTTCGAGCGTTATGCAAAGGACTATAATAGGAAGGAAAGGATGTACTTTTCCAGTAAATAAACCATAATGAGACGCTATATCCTACACATTTTAAACAGTTTCTATTAGATAATTAGATAAGTAATATATAATACACACTTACAGGCAATATTAGCAAAGAAAACGGAGAACATTTTATAAAAGTTAATAATGAATGACTTGAATGTGTTCTTGACTAGATGTATGATGATTATTGTTATTGTTCTTGTGGCGGTAGTACTAGGGGCGTTATGATGAATGGGCTTTTGACAATCATAACCTGTTACGAGAGATGGGATATTAGTTGGTCGTATTCCAAGATAGTTTCTACTGTTTCTGTTTTTGTATTGTATTTTTAAGATGGATGAATTGATACATACTTGTTTATTTTGTACTAAAGAAAAATTGTTGTATGTATTATGTATAAACAGTTTGAATAAAATGTACTTGAAACTAGAAACACTGGTTGGTTTAAATTGGCGCGATTTGACATAGGAGATACTGAGTGTGAAAACATATCTTTGACTGCCTTGCCAAACCTTTTTACACTGTAGTTTGATTTTAGCGAGGCAGGCAACGCATTTCAGAGAGCAACTGATCTTTAATAGAAACCAGATTGATATGCAATCGTGCGAGCAAATGGAGGAGTTAAAAATACACTGTGTTTTCGAGGTACGGATCTGAATGACAATTGGATTTTCTCTAAAGGGTTAAGGTCAATCACTTCACAAAAACACTTTTTAAAAAATATGAGATCTGTTTGGTTAAGCAGGTTTTCAACACTAGGTATTCGGCTTCTCTCCAATCTGTCATCCGCTCCCCCGCAGCGACCTCTCTGGATGAATCTAGTGGCACGGTTTTGTATGGACTCAAGCTTAGAGAGATTTGATTTAGATGTTGGGTGTCACGCCGGGGTAGCCCGCGTTAAGATCGGTCTTACGAGTGTGAGGTACATAGATCGAGCAACGCCAGGACGACAGCCGTACAGAGACCTCAATATGAAGCCCAGTACTTTTGAAGCCTTTGCTCTAACCACGTCCACATGTACGTTCCACTTGAGGTTGTCGGTAACTGTGAGTCCTAATAGCTTGGTGGATTTGCAACGATGTAGCTGCGTTTCATGAAAGGAGTAATTTTGTTCAAAACTAGATTTGTTGCGAGTGAGGGTCAACACATTTCTCTTGGATGGGTTCAGTTTCATGTCATTGATTTGACACCATGCTTGTATATTTGACAGATCATTCTGCAGTGTGTGTATGTCCTCAACACAGGCAATCGTTCTGTATAACGTGCAATCATCTGCATACTGTAGCAGATTTAACTCGACACACTGCGGAAGATCCATCATAAATATATCAAACAAAAGGGGGCATAAAACAGACCCCTGTGGTACCCCTGACGTCACAGTGACCGCTGTTGATGTAGCTTCATCATAAACCACCGACTGAAGTCTGTTACACAGGAATGACGTTATCCATGCGAGAGCTTTATCCTTTACATTGTACATGTGTTCCAGCTTCAGTAGTAAACGCTCGTGACTCGTGAGGGACTTGGTCAAAAGCCTTACTAAAGTCCAACGTAACTACATCAACCTGCTTCGATGTTCCACTGTCCAGGGCATGTTGTCACATATCGATGGCCTTGGTCAGCATCGTCACACAAGATCGTCTATTAATTGTTGCTCGTTGAAGTTATTGTTAGACTTTAAGTGCTGAACAAGGTTATTGGCACCACATAAGAAATAACTACTACGGGTGCGTTTTTATAAGTCGCACCGAAACCCTCATTATCATACCACCACCTGGACACAAAGGTGTTGTAGAGCTCATAAGCAATTAGGCTAAGATAAGAATATAGATGGGGGTTTATAACAGGGCGTCAAAGTTTCCTTAGTTCTTTAAATATTTTACTCCGTGCTCTGTTATTATGATTCACTACACAATGCGAACACCTTTTATTTTTTTCGTATGTGCTGATTATACATAATGGTGAACAGCGTTCGCTTGCACGACCCATCTTGGTGCACGCTGTTACACATTAACTCCAATACTGCATTCTTTATGACCCATTGTCTTCTCCATTACCATTACAACTGTGTTCGATTTTCCACTTACCTCAGTCTTATTTCAGACTGAGTTCAAAAAATATTCACAAACGAAATACTTCACGCACGTTTAGTTCTCTACCTACCACTCAAGTGTAAACGTTTCCCTAAAACGGGCGTCTTATCTCACCTGACGAGAGTCTGTCAACTGTTCATATATAAATTTAAAATGTTAAGATATTATGGTAGGGTGGAAGAACAAAAATGTATTTTTTGAACCTCGCCTTTTTTTCTTGTAACCCTGTATTCATACATGTTAACATGAAAAATAAAGAAATACTTACTTACTTACTTACTTGACATTCTGATGTACTGGAGTTTTCTTGCCACATCTTGGTACACGGCGTGCACTCCCAAAGTCAGTCACGTGGTCAGCCAGCCATGCCATGTCCTGACCACGCGGACACACTGGGCCATCTCGTCTACACCCACGACTCCTCGGCTGACGTCACGCCATTTACTGGACACGACCGCACAGGGGCGGACTGGGATAAAAAGGTCCGGGATGCTGGGTTTCGGAAGGGCCCGCATGAGGTGGCGTGGCGCAGCTGGGGTCTGGGGCAAAGCCCCAGCCGCCGGAGGCAAATACGCCGAAGGTGCGAAACATTTTTGGGGATTGCATTGGATTTTATGGCCTAAAATGTGATTTTAGGGCGCGATTAACAGAGGCCATCTTACCAGTAGCGGAACAATTTCAATTATATTCAAATAATAACATTGAATATTTTCAATAAATATTACAATAAATTCAATTATAATTTCAAAATAATACTCATAGAGTGGGGTTAAGATTTTTTTTAGCAATATTGCAGAGAAGTATTTACATCATAGGAACTGTAGACCGGTGGCAGCCCGGGGTGCCAGAGGGCCCGGATTTGCCCAACGTTCATTTACTTATTTTCATTTCGTTTCTTCACGACAGTCACAGCTACAATCTATTTGCAGACATCTGTAACTAATGTTATCATTTTCGTGTACAGTGACTTCATTTTTGGAATTTAACTTCAATTTTCTGGTTATCATGCTATGTTAACTAATGATTATGCAACAAGCTAACGCCCAAATATCAACCAATCAATCATTTACTATTTACTTTGTCATTATTTTGTCCTGCTTCGCAGGGGTAAATATTTTTTATGGGTATTCTTTACACATTGTACTTGCAGTCCTTCTTCTACATAATAATAAACGAACACAATTTATATAAAAAATAAAAAAAAAGAAGATGCAATATAACCTATTGATTTAAATAATCATTGTTTGCTGTTGGAAGATTTTATTTATTTTGATTGATTAATCTATATAATTCCTTCATCTATAAATGATGTTTTCATATTTTCTTTTTTCATGGAAGCATTTTGTAAGCTATATTGTATTTTATGTCATGGATTTTTTAGTTTTGTCTTTCGTTTTATGTATTATTCTGTTTAGTTTATTTCATTTTCCTATACGTTTCACACAGCAGTTGGATATTACGGTACTTTATTATTTTAATATTTTATTCATGTTTGTTACTTGCATTTTTTTTCTTTTTGATGTATCACGATATTTCTTTCACATATTCTGCTCTCTTACTGCAATAACACTAACAGTCAATCAAGTAACAAACATGAATACAATTCAGTCAATCAGTCCAGTTTCTATACTACCACCCATTAGAGTTTTGACCCTTTTGATTTGTCCAATAGTTGTTTATTCTATTGCACTTGGGTTGACTCTCTTTCGATACCATTTTTTCCCTTGTGATATTTTATGATCTTACCACTGCCACAGGAATCTCGATCCAATACCCAATAGACCTTTTTCAGAATTTATCTAGGACCCTTTGATAGAGCTAATTACGGCCCTCTAGATCTTCAATGACAACAATGCACAACAATGAAAAATGCTCCTCAACATATAACTATCAAGGACCCTTAGATAGAGCGTATCACGGCTTCCTAGATCAGTTCTGAAAACCATCTTTTGAGTACAACATTGTAAGGTACAACTGTTCATGGATTGCGCCAACCACATATTTTGTGCCAAGCACATAATGGGACGAAATACAAACACGCAATTAAATATTCCAAAATCCGGGGGTTCTAATTGAGTGTATTTCGAATCTCGTAACCGCGCCTTGATTATCACAAGCGATAATATTTCATTTTAGTCTTACCAAATTTGGGGCGAAGGTGGTGCCCTCTACAGATGTGTCGCTGAACCAGCCGACTAGCGCTGCAAGAGGAATGGGGCGAGGCACCCCACATTGCCCACGTCCTGGGGAGAGCCCGCCGGAAGCTCTTTGCCCTTCACTCTCTCCTGCGATCAGAGTCTATCTCGGCCGGATATTGCCTGCGTATCTACACGACGATAATACGCCCCACCTTTCTGTACGCTTCTCCCATATGGGGGGGTGCGGCCAAAACCCACACGCTGAAACTGCAGCGTTTTCAAAACATGGCTCTCCGCCCTCCGGACTATACTCCGGCTTCCGAAGTTCACCAGAGTGGCCACCCCCCACACAGCCCTAGGAACGCCTCTCGTATCTGACCTCATCGCATCTCGAGCCAGACGCTTCTACGGTGCCCTGGTAACTCACCCTCATCTCACAGTCCATCAACAACTTCTATTCACGTCAAAACCCCTTGACACCCCATGCCTTGACAGGTTTCGACGCTCAATCTCCAGTACGGGTACCCCGAGGGTTCGCCCTGTGAGAATACCCAAGCCACAAATTAGTTGTCTGTGCCCAAGCGAACACCCGTGCATCCAAGAAGGGTGCCTAAGCGACCTAAGCGACCATCTGCTCGTCTCTTGAGGGCTCCCAAAGGTCCCTCAAATCGTCTTCCAATAAAAGCAAAGAAGAGGCGGGTGCCGTGATCCGTCCCAGTCTATAGCAAGGGCCCTGGATGGTTCAGCCCAAGACTGTGACGGCCCTCCTCGCTTCTACTGATTCACTGATTTACTGATTCACTAATTCAGTTTTCTTCTCGTTTTCACACTGACTCCGTTATAGCAGGTTCTACCCCCATTCATCCCTACACTAATTCTTATTATCACCCCAGCCCTCGGGCTTATGCGTTATTAATTCTGTATTCCTCCATGGGCCCAGCCCGGGAGAGCGTTCCAGCAAAGTTCAATGTTGAACTATTGCATCTAGTAAGTAAGTAATTAAGTAAGTAAGTAAGTAAGTAAGTAAGTAAGTAGTAAGTAAGTAGGCAGAGCGTGAGTAGGAGTGAGTTGGTGGGGGGGGGGGGGGGGGGGGACCATTCATTCCACAAGAAATTTGTGGCTGGCTGCCTGGTTTGTACATACGTGCTATGTGCTATTCAACATTCGATTCTTTGTGCAAAGGAAACTTAAAAGATCCCGTTCTTGTCTTACGATTTGGTAGGACAGAACATGTATATTTACTTACGTATCAACGTACGTATGTTATCAACTCTGTTGCACTATTTTTTGTTTAATTCAATTTCGTTATTGACTGTTAGTGTTATTTCTCATCATCGAATGTTGCGCCTATTCATTCGTAAATAAAATTGAGCCCAAAAAATAATATTATGTAGAGTGCAGGAGAGTAATTAGAGTAAGAGTAAGTTATTTCTCCCTCATGTCACGTACCATTATGTAAACCCACAGTTTTACTCACGCGAGAACTATTTTATTTCTTTCAACTCACGTAAATCACGTTGTCTACATTGGTGTGGTAACCAGAAGTGGGGGGGGGGGGGGGGAGGGGGGGGGGGGGTTAAAGGGGGCACAGCATTTGCTTTTATTTCTTGCGAATTCGCATGTTTCTGTGACTCAGGCCTCGATATCTCGAACACCAAATTAATCAAGCGAGCGAAGCGAGCGTCTCCATTAGACTTTAATGGCACTCGTTCTGTTTTTGTGTTTTTTATGTCTGTCGATAGCGGTCGAACGGTAAGTCCGATCAAGTTGAAATTTGAACCATCTATAAGCCTCGATGTGGATTGAAAGTGTATAATTTTGTAACAAGATCGTTTGAAAAAATACAAGTTACACCATAGTTACTGAAAAATATTTTTCTGAAACAAAATGGCGGCAAAATGTGAAAGCTATATTTGTACAGAGATTTTTCCGGTCACGAATATGTTCATGTTATGGCGATCTAACAAGTATTGGCAAAGTTACACAAAAGTTACTCGAAAATATTTTTCTGAAACACAGTAACAGCAAAATGTGCGGTGGCTATGCTATGTTGTGGCTATGTGGCTATGTTTTATGTTGCAGGTAAACCGCCCAGGTGTTTGTGAAGAAATAACAAGTAACATAATTTGAATTCTTTTTCATGTTAACATTTTGAGGTTGTACGGATAAAATGAAAACAACGAAGATAACTGGTTGGTTGCTTGTGATCTTGATAACTTGATTCATATAATGTATAGGTATATTTAAATTAATTTTTACACTCGCAGATCGCTGTTAATGCTTTCGATATTAATAATAGTAACTAAGCCTATGTATGACCACAGATAACAAATTATTACAAGTTGTTTTAAAGCAAGAAACCTTTCTAGTGTCATCTTGCTCGCTGATAAAATTTTCCATTAAAACGCATACTTCTGAGAAAAGGTAACGGTCATCCAAAACTGTTGTAGTAATTTGACATAAATTAACACCAGTTTCTGTCAGACTACTACAAAACAGAGTGCGGACAACTGCACCCCGCGACAGTAGCGCACGTAGCGATCTGCGTACCAATACGGAACCGAAGTTTAGAAGCCGGGCAGCAAAATGGTTCTTTGTGGTCTCCGAGCGCATAGCAATTTACGTTCTGTCAGTAATGTAACTCACAGTATCTTTTGAAAGACAAAA
Organism: Isoperla grammatica; assembly: GCA_945910005.1. Classification (NCBI taxonomy): domain Eukaryota; kingdom Metazoa; phylum Arthropoda; class Insecta; order Plecoptera; family Perlodidae; genus Isoperla; species Isoperla grammatica. The sequence continues at coordinate 88,328,449 of OX246738.1, forward strand.
CAGTTATGAAAACAAATAACATCACAATAACAATATGTGATAGATTTGCGGATAGGTTGCGGAACGCGGCCCAAATTTAAAAGAGTACAATGTTGGTGAATGTGTCGATAATACCACCAAATTAGGTGGACTACGCGGCTGTCGACCAAGCGCAGATGTTTTCACATCTTGCATACAATGCATACAATTTTTAACATATTTCTGGCATTTCCTTTAAATATTACTTTAGTTCACAAATCAAGGCCACAGTAGACACATTGCTAATAGTTGTCACTGGCGTAGGCTACGCTATAAAAATATGCATGCATTATTTTCTTGAGATTTTGTCAACACTGCACTGTACCAGCAACGTCCTAGCTTGACGGTGTTATGGTCACATCAAGTCGGAAGTAAACCCGTAGATATTTGAGATTTATACAAGTGTATTATAATAAATTTACAATGATTATTAATAATAATCATTGTAAAGAGGAAATTTCACAGTTTCTTCGAATGTGCTTGTGCTTCTTGTACGTTCTCTGGTACAGGCGGTCGCGCTTATGAAAAATCTAGTAATTTAGGAACGGGAGACGCGAGAGAACCAGTGTACGCCCACTTAGGTTCGCTATAGATACATGCATTGTAACGTTTATCCCTACAATGTTTAATGATTGAATGTTCTAAACGGTGTAATTCAGTCAGTGCAGTTACTTAAAACATGTAGAGGAGTAATTGCTCTACGGCAATATGTGTTAATACTTAATAGGTTACATTTTCTTATTTGGAAAGCATAAGTCCTGGTTAGAAGAAAGGGCCCAGTTATTACCAGACATGTATATTACACATACCACTATCATAAGCCTTATGGCATAACGTAGGCATAATGTTATAGGCGCGCATGTGTTTGTTGCAAGAAAATTTATTGAGTTGCATTATTGGTTAAATCATGATAAGGTTTTTACAATGCTTTTATCATTACTATCTACAAAAACGAAAATTGCAGTCGTGGCAGCGTTAACTATAATGACTCACTCGACTCTTCTATGGCTTGGCGTATCGTCCCATGAACAAGATATTTCGCACCTTGGAATGACTCTTGGGGTTTGCCTCCGTGCTCACCAAGAAGAAAATAAACGGATGATTCGCTTCAAATGTGATTCCGTCGAAGACTTCTCCTGAGTCCAAAGAGTCAACCACATCTAAAGGCAAAGTCGTTTTACGATCAGTTATCATGTTATTAGACAAAATATTCTTTCATAAAATAGTATGTATTAACAAGTGATTTCTTCGACAAGTTAATTACTGTACTCTAGCGCATGGAAGGAAACTAATAAGGTTTAGAAATATATTAACAATATTCAAGAGTATATTTCAAATACTTCTTGCGTGTGGCTTGTTGGATGTATACAAGGCCTATCATAATATGCAGCCAGCCGTCACGGCCGTACGCCTAGGGCTACGGAGAAGACTGTTCCCCACTTCCCTCTGTTCGTTCATCAGGACAAGGCCGACATCTTGACGTCATTGACGTCATTGTGTGACCACTCACTAGTTGCCGCGGCACTCCCGAAGTATATCGCACACGTGGTGTGACACGGTGTGATAGGGCATGACGTCATTGTGTGACCACTCACCAGCAGCGGCGGCACTCCCGAAGTATATCGCACACGTGGTGTGACACGGTGTGATAGGGCATGACGTCATTGTGTGACCACTCACCAGCAGCGGCGGCACTCCCGAAGTATATCGCACACGTGGTGTGACACGGTGTGATAGGGTATGACGTCATTGTGTGACCACTCACCAGCAGCGGCGGCACTCCCGAAGTATATCGCACACGTGGTGTGACACGGTGTGATAGGGTATGACGTCATTGTGTGACCACTCACCAGCAGCGGCGGCACTCCCGAAGTATATCGCACACGTGGTGTGACACGGTGTGATAGGGTATGACGTCATTGTGTGACCACTCACCAGCAGCGGCGGCACTCCCGAAGTATATCGCACACGTGGTGTGACACGGTGTGATAGGGTATGACGTCATTGTGTGACCACTCACCAGCAGCGGCGGCACTCCCGAAGTATATCGCACACGTGGTGTGACACGGTGTGATAGGGTATGACGTCATTGTGTTACCACTCACCAGCAGCGGCGGCACTCCCGAAGTATATCACACACGTGGTGTGACACGGTGTGATAGGGTATGACGTCATTGTGTGACCACTCACCAGCAGGGGTGGCACTCCCGAAGTATATCGCACACGTGGTGTGACACGGTGTGATAGGGTATGACGTCATTGTGTGACCACTCACCAGCAGCGGCGGCACTCCCGAAGTATATCACACACGTGGTGTGACACGGTGTGATAGGGTATGACGTCATTGTGTGACCACTCACCAGCAGGGGTGGCACTCCCGAAGTATATCGCACACGTGGTGTGACACGGTGTGATAGGGTATGACGTCATTGTGCGACCACTCACCAGCAGCGGCGGCACTCCCGAAGTATATCGCACACGTGGTGTGACACGGTGTGATAGGGTATGACGTCATTGTGTGACCACTCACCAGCAGCGGCGGCACTCCCGAAGTATATCACACACGTGGTGTGACACGGTGTGATAGGGTATGACGTCATTGTGTGACCACTCACCAGCAGGGGTGGCACTCCCGAAGTATATCGCACACGTGGTGTGACACGGTGTGATAGGGTATGTCGTCATTGTGTGACCACTCACCAGCAGCGGCGGCACTCCCGAAGTATATCGCACACGTGGTGTGACACGGTGTGATAGGGTATGACGCCATTGTGTGACCACTCACCAGCAGCGGCGGCACTCCCGAAGTATATCGCACACGTGGTGTGACACGGTGTGATAGGGTATGACGTCATTGTGTGATAACACCAGCAGCGGCGGCACTCCCGAAGTATATCGCACACGTGGTGTGACACGGTGTGATAGGGTATGACGTCATTGTGTTACCACTCACCAGCAGCGGCGGCACTCCCGAAGTATATCGCACACGTGGTGTGACACGGTGTGATAGGGTATGACGTTATTGTGTGACCACTCACCAGCAGCGGCAGCACTCCCGAAGTATATCGCACACGTGGTGTGACACGGTGTGATAGGGTATGACGTCATTGTGTGACCACCCACCAGCGGCGGCGGCACTCCCGAAGTATATCGCACACGTGGTGTGACACGGTGTGATAGGGTATGACGTCATTGTGTGACCACTCACCAGCAGCGGCGGCACTCCCGAAGTATATCGCACACGTGGTGTGACACGGTGTGATAGGGTATGACGTCATTGTGTGACCACTCACCAGCAGCGGCGGCACTCCCGAAGTATATCGCACACGTGGTGTGACACGGTGTGATAGGGTATGTCGTCATTGTGTGACCACTCACCAGCAGCGGCGGCACTCCCGAAGTATATCGCACACGTGGTGTGACACGGTGTGATAGGGCATGACGTCATTGTGTGACCACTCACCAGCAGCGGTGGCACTCCCGAAGTATATCGCACACGTGGTGTGACATGGTGTGATAGGGTATGTCGTCATTGTGTGACCACTCACCAGCAGCGGCGGCACTCCCGAAGTATATCGCACACGTGGTGTGACACGGTGTGATAGGGTATGACGTCATTGTGTGACCACTCACCAGCAGCGGCGGCACTCCCGAAGTATATCGCACACGTGGTGTGACACGGTGTGATAGGGTATGACGTCATTGTGTGACCACTCACTTGTTGCCGCGGCACTCCCGAAGTATATCGCACACGTGGTGTGACACGGTGTGATAGGGTATGACGTCATTGTGTGACCACTCACTTGTTGCCGCGGCACTCCCGAAGTATATCGCACACGTGGTGTGACACGGTGTGATAGGGTATGACGTCATTGTGTGACCACTCACTTGTTGCCGCGGCACTCCCGAAGTATATCGCACACGTGGTGTGACAAGGTGTGATAGGGTATGACGTCATTGTGTGACCACTCACCAGCAGCGGCGGCACTCCCGAAGTATATCGCACACGTGGTGTGACACGGTGTGATAGGATATGACGTCATTGTGTGACCACTCACCAGCAGCGGCGGCACTCCCGAAGTATATCGCACACGTGGTGTGACACGGTGTGATAGTGTATGACGTCATTGTGTGACCACTCACCAGCAGCGGCGGCACTCCCGAAGTATATCGCACACGTGGTGTGACACGGTGTGATAGGGTATGACGTCATTGTGTGACCACTCACCAGCAGCGGCGGCACTCCCGAAGTATATCGCACACGTGGTGTGACACGGTGTGATAGGGTATGACGTCATTGTGTGACCACTCACCAGCAGCGGCGGCACTCCCGAAGTATATCGCACACGTGGTGTGACACGGTGTGATAGGGCATGACGTCATTGTGTGACCACTCACCAGCAGCGGCGGCACTCCCGAAGTATATCGCACACGTGGTGTGACACGGTGTGATAGGGTATGACGTCATTGTGTGACCACTCACCAGCAGCGGTGGCACTCCCGAAGTATATCGCACACGTGGTGTGACACGGTGTGATAGGGTATGACAACATGGTGCGACCACTCACCAGCAGCGGCGGCACTCCCGAAGTATATTGCACACGTGGTGTGACACGGTGTGATAGGGTATGTCGTCATTGTGTGACCACTCACCAGCAGCGGCGGCACTCCCGAAGTATATCGCACACGTGGTGTGACACGGTGTGATAGGGTATGACGACATTGTGTGACCACTCACCAGTTGCCGCGGCAGCCTCGGTTCCTTCCTCGTTGACTTCTATAAACGCTTTGTGTACGACCTTGGACACTGACATGGGTCTGTTTGTCAGACCCGAGAAGTCGGCGGAGTGTTGAAACATCTGCCGCATTCCCATCTGAAATATAATTAGGAGGGGTCAAGTTACTAATAGGTACTGATATGTACTGATAATTGTCTAGCTACAAGGTACAAATACAAAAAAATAACTGATTGTTTTCTGGCATGATCGATATTGGACACGAAGTAGATTATTTCACGATCGATCAACTCAAAATGTGACTCAACCAACCCAACCGGCGCTACATGGTTTGATGCAATGCACGCAGGTGCATTGACTCTACTTCAGACGATCACGCCGAGTGCATATTTAGGCAAGACTAACCAATAAACACTTTAACGATAGCCAAACGTTAATAGATATACAAAGAAAAACATGGCATCAATTTTCTACAACCTTATCGAAAGGCACTGTATCAGAATCTAAAAAGTGCAAAATCACAAATGTACAAAATACCGAAAATTCGTTTAATTGTACTTTCGACGTTTTACACTATTTCGTGATTAAATGTGACTTTCAAATTCAGGGCGTTTTACAAGGTTTCTTACGATTGGATCGTCCTGCACAGGGACTGCTACCTTATCGTGGTTGGCAGATTTGCGTGCTTTGTTGATCCCGAGAGCTATGCCGGCGGAAGCGTATGCTTCTGGTAGGGCCGCCCTTGCCGGACAGGTCGAGGAGGAGAAGTCAGACGAAATGCAGTCCACATCCACCCCACTCCCTTTTCCTCCCTTTTCCTCTTTCCTCCCCGCCCTCCCACTGGCCCTTTATTTCTTATCACCCATCATAATTCATCATCTTCATATTTCACTCACTCATTGTCTCGATTAGCCACGTTGCAAAAAAATTCCCAAATATCAATCAATCAATCATGATTGGATCGTTGAGAGGGTTGAGCACGCCTTCGTTAAGTCGCTTCATATTGACATAGACCTTTGCTTTCAAGGAAAAGAAAGGACAAAACAAATTCCAAGGCAGCTTGTGCCATGACCGTGCCATCCATTGAAAAAGAAGACTAAACCTGCTAGCTAGACAGTGGGTGCCTGTTTGTTAGATGCAAATGTGACAGGATCAAAACACATATAGCTGTCTAAATATATACCGTGTGTTTGTGGGCATATTTTCAAATTAAGCAACTACACGAATTACTAATAGTAGAGTACTTCTAGATTTTCACCCGAAAAAAATTAGGAGACAGCTGATATTTTCAGGGCCGCTTACAAATATCATTTTATATAACATACTTCGGGTCCGCCAATCCGCTTTGTGCCATCTTGGAAAATATCGGCAATTACAGTATAACATAATTTGTCCGCAATGGACATGTTAAGATTCGATGGTATGAATAAGGGAAGTAGAAAATCAAGTTGTCACCTTGGACTCGGCTGTGTCGTAAGCATCAGAATGCTTTCGTTGGGACAACTGTACACTTGAGCGAGACCGGATCCTGCGGGAAAAGAGGACGAACTAATTGACTACAGTAAATACTAAATAGCATACGACAAATGATTCTACAACGGTTTTCCTATAACACAAATTTTGTGAAACCTTTGTCTGTATATTTGTGAACTTCCCCCCCCCCCCCCTCCCCCTCCCCACCCATCACTTAAAACAAAGTTGTTACGCGTCTGCGTTCCTCCCATGGAAAGTGTTTGCTATTGTTCTATTTGTAAGTCGGGGGGGGGGGGGGGGGGGGGGGGGGAGAGTTACCTGTGTCAGTGGATCTTTCATGTCACCAATCGATTGTTCCAGTATGAAATGTTGGAGTGTTTACCTGTGTCAGTGGATCTTTCATGTCACCAATCGATTGTTCCAGTATGAAATGTTGGAGTGTTTACCTGTGTCAGTGGATCTTTCATGTCACCAATCGATTGTTCCAGTATGAAATGTTGGAGTGTTTACCTGTGTCAGTGGATCTTTCATGTCACCAATCGATTGTTCCAGTATGAAACGTTGGAGTGTTTACCTGTGTCAGTGGATCTTTCATGTCACCAATCGATTGTTCCAGTTAGAAATGTTGGAGTGTTTACCTGTGACTGTTGATCTTTCATGTCACCAATCGATTGTTCCAGCTTTAAATGTTGGAGTGTTAACCTGTGTCAGTGGATCTTTCATGTCACCAATTGATTGTTCCAGCTTTAAATGTTGGAGTGTATACCTGTGTCAGTGGATCTTTCATGTCACCAATCGATTGTTCCAGCTTGAAATGTTGGAGTGTTAACCTATGACAGTGGATCTTTCATGTCACCAATCGATTGTTCCAGCTTGAAATGTTGGAGTGTATACCTGTGTCAGTGGATCTTTCATGTCACCAATCGATTGTTCCAGCTTGAAATGTTGGAGTGTTAACCTATAACAGTGGATCTTTCATGTCACCAATCGATTGTTCCAGCTTGAAATGTTGGAGTGTATACCTGTGTCAGTGAATCTTTCATGTCACCAATCGATTGTTCCAGCTTGAAATGTTGGAGTGTTAACCTATGACAGTGGATCTTTCATGTCACCAATCGATTGTTCCAGCTTGAAATGTTGGAGTGTATATCTGTGTCAGTGGATCTTTCATGTCACCAATCGATTGTTCCAGCTTGAAATGTTGGAGTGTTAACCTATGACAGTGGGTCTTTCATGTCACCAATCGATTGTTCCAGTTTTAAATGTTGGCGTGTTTACCTGTGACAGGGGATCTTTCATGTCACCAATCGATTGTTCCAGCTTGAAATGTTGGAGTGTTAACCTATGACAGTGGATCTTTCATGTCACCAATCGATTGTTCCAGCTTGAAATGTTGGAGTGTTAACCTATGACAGTGGATCTTTCATGTCACCAATCGATTGTTCCAGCTTGAAATGTTGGAGTGTTAACCTATGACAGTGGATCTTTCATGTCACCAATCGATTGTTCCAGCTTGAAATGTTGGAGTGTTTACCTGTGACAGTGGATCTTTCATGTCACCAATGAATTGTTCCAGTATGAAATGTTGGAGTGTTTACCTGTGTCAGTGGATCTTTCATGTCACCAATCGATTGTTCCAGATTGAAATGTTGGAGTGTTTACCTGTGACAGTGGATCTTTCATGTCACCAATGAATTGTTCCAGTATGAAATGTTGGAGTGTTTACCTGTGTCAGTGGATCTTTCATGTCACCAATCGATTGTTCCAGCTTGAAATGTTGGAGTGTTAACCTATGACAGTGGATCTTTCATGTCACCAATCGATGGTTCCAGCTTGAAATGTTGGAGTGTTAACCTATGACAGTGGATCTTTCACGTCACCAATCGCTTGTTCCAGCTTGAAATGTTGGAGTGTTTACCTATGACAGTGGATCTTTCACGTCACCAATCGATTGTTCCAGCTTGAAATGTTGGAGTGTTAACCTTTGACAGTGGATCTTTCATGTCACCAATCGATTGTTCCAGCTTGAAATGTTGGAGTGTTAACCTATGACAGTGGATCTTTCATGTCACCAATCGATTGTTCCAGCTTGAAATGTTGGAGTGTTAACCTATGACAGTGGATCTTTCATGTCACCAATCGATTGTTCCAGTTTGAAACGTTGGAGTGTTAACCTGTGACAGTGGATCTTTCATGTCACCAATCGATTGTTCCAGTTTGAAACGTTGGAGTGTTTACCTGTGACAGTGGATCTTTCATGTCACCAATCGATTGTTCCAGTTTGAAATGTTGGACTGTTTACCTGTGACAGTGGATCTTTCATGTCACCAATCGATTGTTTCAGCTTGAAATGTTGGAGTGTTAACCTATGACAGTGGATCTTTCATGTCACCAATCGATTGTTCCAGCTTGAAATGTTGGAGTGTTAACCTATGACAGTGGATCTTTCATGTCACCAATCGATTGTTCCAGTTTGAAATGTTGGAGTGTTTACCTGTGACAATGGATCTTTCATGTCACCAATCGATTGTTCCAGTTTGAAACGTTGGAGTGTTTACCTGTGACAGTGGATCTTTCATGTCACCAATCGATTGTTCCAGTTTGAAATGTTGGAGTTTTTACCTGTGACAGTGGATCTTTCATGTCACCAATCGATTGTTCCAGCTTGAAACGTTGGAGTGTTTACCTGTGACAGTGGATCTTTCATGTCACCAATCGATTGTTCCAGATTGAAACGTTGGAGTGTTTACCTGTGACAGTGGATCTTTCATGTCACCAATCGATTGTTCCAGTTTGAAATGTTGGAGTGTTTACCTGTGACAGTGGATCTTTCATGTCACCAATCGATTGTTCCAGCTTGAAACGTTGGAGTGTTTACCTGTGTCAGTGGATCTTTCATGTCACCAATCGATTGTTCCAGATTGAAACGTTGGAGTGTTTACCTGTGACAGTGGATCTTTCATGTCACCAATGAATTGTTCCAGTATGAAAAGTTGGAGTGTTTACCTGTGACAGTTGATCTTTCATGTCACCAATCGATTGTTCCAGCTTGAAATGTTGGAGTGTTAACCTATGACAGTGGATCTTTCATGTCACCAATCGATTGTTCCAGATTTAAACGTTGGAGTGTTTACCTGTGACAGTGGATCTTTCATGTCACCAATCGATTGTTCCAGCTTTAAACGTTGGAGTGTTTACCTGTGACAGTGGATCTTTCATGTCACCTATCGATTGTTCCAGTTTGAAATGTTGGAGAGTTTACCTGTGACAGTGGATCTTTCATGTCACCAATCGATTGTTCCAGTTTGAAATGATGGAATGTTTACCTGTGTCAGTGGATCTTTCATGGCACCAATCGATTGTTCCAGTATGAAATGTTGGAGTGTTTACCTGTGTCAGTGGATCTTTCATGTCACCAATCGATTGTTCCAGTACGAAATGTTGGAGTGTTTACCTTTGACAGTTGATCTTTCATGTCACCAATCGATTGTTCCAGCTTTAAACGTTGGAGTGTTTACCTGTGACAGTGGATCTTTCATGTCACCTATCGATTGTTCCAGTTTGAAATGTTGGAGAGTTTACCTGTGACAGTGGATCTTTCATGTCACCAATCGATTGTTCCAGTACGAAATGTTGGAGTGTTTACCTGTGTCAGTGGATCTTTCATGTCACCAATCGATTGTTCCAGCTTTAAACGTTGGAGTGTTTACCTGTGACAGTGGATCTTTCATGTCACCAATCGATTGTTCCAGCTTTAAACGTTGGAGTGTTTACCTGTGACAGTGGATCTTTCATGTCACCAATCGATTGTTCCAGTACGAAATGTTGGAGTGTTTACCTTTGACAGTTGATCTTTCATGTCACCAATCGATTGTTCCAGATTTAAACGTTGGAGTGTTTACCTGTGACAGTGGATCTTTCATGTCACCAATTGATTGTTCCAGCTTTAAATATTGGAGCGTTAACCTTTGACAGTGGATCTTTCATGTCACCAATCGATTGTTCCTGTTTGAAATGTTGGAGTGTTTACCTGTGTCAGTGGATCTTTCATGTCACCAATCAATTGTTCTAGCTTGAAATGTTAGAGTGTTTACCTGTGACATTGGATCTTTCGTGTCACCAATCAATTGTTCCAGTTTGAAATGTTGAAGTGTTTACCTGTGACAGTGGATCTTTCATGTCACCAATCAATTGTTCCAGCTTGAAATGTTAGAGTGTTTACCTGTGACAGTGGATCTTTCATGTCACCAATCAATTGTTCCAGTTTGAAATGTTGAAGTGTTTACCTGTGACAGTGGATCTTTCATGTCACCAATCAATTGTTCCAGCTTGAAATGTTAGAGTGTTTACCTGTGTCAGTGGATCTTTCATGGCACCAATCAATTGTTCCAGCTTGAAATGTTATAGTGTTTACCTGTGTCAGTGGATCTTTCATGGCTCCAATCAATTGTTCCAGTTGGAAATGTTAGAGTGTTTACCTGTGTCAGTGGATCTTTTATGGCTCCAATCAATTGTTCCAGTTGGAAATGTTGGAGAGTTTACCTGTGTCAGTGGATCTTTCATGACTCCAATCAATTGTTTCAGTTTGAAATGTTGGAGTGTTTACCTGTGACAGTGGATCCTTCATGTCACCAATTGATTGTTCCAGTTTGAAACGTGGAAGTGTAACGTAAAGTTCGTAGTTTGTCTCTGGGATGGAAGAGGTGATGTTACTTAAACTCTGCTTTGCCAACCGCGCCTCAACATCCTTCAAGCCGTCTCTCTTAAAAGGAAGAATAATTACCAGGCTCATCTTATTGCCCTGAAAATAAGAATTTCGTTCAGCAATACAAAATAGCAAGCAACACGTTTTCATTTGCGATAGTTCCACAGTTAGTGATAATAAGTAATTTCAATCCGATAATGAAGATACTTACGTCATATGGTATCTCCAAAACTTGTGCCTTTAAATCATAAGATTTCTTGTATCCAAATTTCGTTTCGACTCCCAGATGCATCATGGGGACGTTTACGGTGCGATCAGCGCTGACATGGAAGGGCTTTGCATGAGTATCCGAAGCACTAAACTTGGTTTTCCAGGTTCCCTTAAAGACCACTGCGTTTGCCAGGATCACAACTGTTTCCTTATTGACACTTCCTAGAAACAGAGTAAAGGTCGGTATTTGATTAGCGTCAAAGGCCCAGTCAACTTTTAGAACAACATCTTTTTAACTGATAGATTTATCGATATTATGATCATAAAAAGAACTGTTGCTAAATCGGCCCACTAATTCTCAAGATATTCGCGCGTTCCCTAAGCGTCACGTGACAGGTGGGCGCGTCATCTTAGGGGGGGCTACCCCGGACACGTGACAGTGGGCACGTCATCTTAGGGGGGGCTACCCCGGACACGTGACAGGTGCGCACGTCATCTTAGGGGGGGCTACCCCGGACACGTGACAGTGGGCACGTCATCTTAGGGGGGGCTACCCCGGACACGTGACAGGTGGGCACGTCATCTTAGGGGGGGCTACACACGTGACAGGTGGGCACGTCATCTTAGGGGGGGCTACCCCGGACACGTGACAGGTGGGCACGTCATCTTAGGGGGGGCTATCCCGGACACGTGACAGGTGGGCACGTCATCTTAGGGGGGGCTACCCCGGACACGTGACAGGTGGGCACGTCATCTTAGGGGGGGCTACCCCGGACACGTGACAGGTGGGCACGTCATCTTAGGGGGGGCTACCCCGGACACGTGACAGGTGGGCACGTCATCTTAGGGGGGGGCTACCCCGGACACGTGACAGGTGGGCACGTCATGTTAGGGGGGGCTACCCCGGACACGTGACAGGGGGGCACGTCATCTTAGGGGGGGCTACCCCGGACACGTGACAGGTGGGCACGTCATCTTAGGGGGGGCTACCCCGGACACGTGACAGGTGGGCACGTCATCTTAGGGGGGGCTACCCCGGACACGTGACAGGTGGGCACGTCATCTTAGGGGGGGCTACCCCGGACACGTGACAGGTGGGCACTCATCTTAGGGGGGGCTACCCCGGACACGTGACAGGTGGGCACGTCATCTTAGGGGGGGCTACCCCGGACACGTGACAGGTGGGCACGTCATCTTAGGGGGGGCTACCCCGGACACGTGACAGGTGGGCACGTCATCTTAGGGGGGGCTACCCCGGACACGTGACAGGTGGGCACGTCATCTTAGGGGGGGCTACCCCGGACACGTGACCGGTGGGCACGTCATCTTAGGGGGGGCTACCCCGGACACGTGAAGGGTGGGCACGTCATCTTAGGGGGGGCTACCCCGGACACGTGACAGGTGGGCACGTCATCTTAGGGGGGGCTACCCCGGACACGTGAAGGGTGGGCACGTCATCTTAGGGGGGGCTACCCCGGACACGTGACAGGTGGGCACGTCATCTTAGGGGGGGCTACCCCGGACACGTGACAGGTGGGCACGTCATCTTAGGGGGGGCTACCCCGGACACGTGACAGGTGGGCACGTCATCTTAGGGGGGGCTACCCCGGACACGTGACAGGTGGGCACGTCATCTTAGGGGGGGCTACCCCGGACACGTGACCGGTGGGCACGTCATCTTAGGGGGGGCTACCCCGGACACGTGAAGGGTGGGCACGTCATCTTAGGGGGGGCTACCCCGGACACGTGACAGGTGGGCACGTCATCTTAGGGGGGGCTACCCCGGACACGTGAAGGGTGGGCACGTCATCTTAGGGGGGGCTACCCCGGACACGTGACAGGTGGGCACGTCATCTTAGGGGGGGCTACCCCGGACACGTGACAGGTGGGCACGTCATCTTAGGGGGGGCTACCCCGGACACGTGACAGGTGGGCACGTCATCTTAGGGGGGGCTACCCCGGACACGTGACAGGTGGGCACGTCATGTTAGGGGGGGCTACCCCGGACACGTGACAGGTGGGCACGTCATCTTAGGGGGGGGGCTACCCCGGACACGTGACAGGTGGGCACGTCATCTTAGGGGGGGCTACCCCGGACACGTGACAGGGGGCGCGTCATCTTAGGGGGGGCTACCCCGGACACGTGACAGGTGGGCACGTCATCTTAGGGGGGGCTACCCCGGACACGTGACAGGTGGGCACGTCATCTTAGGGGGGGCTACCCCGGACACGTGACAGGTGGGCACGTCATCTTAGGGGGGGCTACCCCGGACACGTGACAGGTGGGCACGTCATCTTAGGGGGGGCTACCCCGGACACGTGACAGGTGGGCACGTCATCTTAGGGGGGGCTACCCCGGACACGTGACAGGTGGGCACGTCATCTTAGGGGGGGCTACCCCGGACACGTGACAGGTGGGCGCGTCATCTTAGGGGGGGCTACCCCGGACACGTGACAGGTGGGCGCGTCATCTTAGGGGGGGCTACCCCGGACACGTGACAGGTGGGCACGTCATCTTAGGGGGGGCTACCCCGGACACGTGACAGGTGGGCGCGTCATCTTAGGGGGGGCTTGGGCACGTCATCTTAGGGGGGGCTACCCCGGACACGTGACAGGTGGGCACGTCATCTTAGGGGGGGCTACCCCGGACACGTGACAGGTGGGCACGTCATCTTAGGGGGGGCTACCCCGGACACGTGACAGGTGGGCACGTCATCTTAGGGGGGGCTACCCCGGACCCGTGACAGGTGGGCACGTCATCTTAGGGGGGGCTACCCCGGACCCGTGACAGGTGGGCACGTCATCTTAGGGGGGGCTACCCCGGACCCGTGACAGGTGGGCACGTCATCTTAGGGGGGGCTACCCCGGACACGTGACAGGGGGGCACGTCATCTTAGGGGGGGCTACCCCGGACACGTGACAGGTGGGCACGTCATCTTAGGGGGGGCTACCCCGGACACGTGACAGGTGGGCACGTCATCTTAGGGGGGGCTACCCCGGACACGTGACAGGTGGGCACGTCATCTTAGGGGGGGCTACCCCGGACACGTGACAGGTGGGCACGTCATCTTAGGGGGGGCTACCCCGGACACGTGACAGGTGGGCACGTCATCTTAGGGGGGGCTACCCCGGACACGTGACAGGTGGGCACGTCATCTTAGGGGGGGCTACCCCGGACACGTGACAGGTGGGCACGTCATCTTAGGGGGGGCTACCCCGGACACGTGACAGGTGGGCACGTCATCTTAGGGGGGGGCTACCCCGGACACGTGACAGGTGGGCACGTCATCTTAGGGGGGGCTACCCCGGACACGTGACAGGTGGGCACGTCATCTTAGGGGGGGCTACCCCGGACACGTGACAGGTGGGCACGTCATCTTAGGGGGGGCTACCCCGGACACGTGACAGGTGGGCACGTCATCTTAGGGGGGGCTACCCCGGACACGTGACAGGTGGGCACGTCATCTTAGGGGGGGCTACCCCGGACACGTGACAGGTGGGCACGTCATCTTAGGGGGGGCTACCCCGGACACGTGACAGGTGGGCACGTCATCTTAGGGGGGGGCTACCCCGGACACGTGACAGGTGGGCACGTCATCTTAGGGGGGGCTACCCCGGACACGTGACAGGGGGGCACGTCATCTTAGGGGGGGCTACCCCGGACACGTGACAGGGGGGCACGTCATCTTAGGGGGGGCTACCCCGGACACGTGACAGGTGGGCACGTCATCTTAGGGGGGGCTACCCCGGACACGTGACAGTGGGCACGTCATCTTAGGGGGGGCTACCCCGGACACGTGACAGGTGGGCACGTCATCTTAGGGGGGGCTACCCCGGACACGTGACAGGTGGGCACGTCATCTTAGGGGGGGCTACCCCGGACACGTGACAGGGGGGCACGTCATCTTAGGGGGGGCTACCCCGGACACGTGACAGGTGGGCACGTCATGTTAGGGGGGGCTACCCCGGACACGTGACAGGTGGGCACGTCATGTTAGGGGGGGGCTACCCCGGACACGTGACAGGTGGGCACGTCATCTTAGGGGGGGCTACCCCGGACACGTGACAGGTGGGCACGTCATCTTAGGGGGGGCTACCCCGGACACGTGACAGGTGGGCACGTCATCTTAGGGGGGGCTACCCCGGACACGTGACAGGTGGGCACGTCATCTTAGGGGGGGGCTACCCCGGACACGTGACAGGGGGGCACGTCATCTTAGGGGGGGCTACCCCGGACACGTGACAGGTGGGCACGTCATCTTAGGGGGGGCTACCCCGGACACGTGACAGGTGGGCACGTCATCTTAGGGGGGGCTACCCCGGACACGTGACAGGTGGGCACGTCATCTTAGGGGGGGCTACCCCGGACACGTGACAGGTGGGCACGTCATCTTAGGGGGGGCTACCCCGGACACGTGACAGGTGGGCACGTCATCTTAGGGGGGGCTACCCCGGACACGTGACAGGTGGGCACGTCATCTTAGGGGGGGCTACCCCGGACACGTGACAGGGGGGCACGTCATCTTAGGGGGGGCTACCCCGGACACGTGACAGGTGGGCACGTCATCTTAGGGGGGGCTACCCCGGACACGTGACAGGTGGGCACGTCATCTTAGGGGGGGCTACCCCGGACACGTGACAGGTGGGCACGTCATCTTAGGGGGGGCTACCCCGGACACGTGACAGGTGGGCACGTCATCTTAGGGGGGGCTACCCCGGACACGTGACAGGTGGGCACGTCATCTTAGGGGGGGCTACCCCGGACACGTGACAGGTGGGCACGTCATCTTAGGGGGGGCTACCCCGGACACGTGACAGGGGGGCGCGTCATCTTAGGGGGGGCTACCCCGGACACGTGACAGGTGGGCACGTCATCTTAGGGGGGGCTACCCCGGACACGTGACAGGTGGGCACGTCATCTTAGGGGGGGCTACCCCGGACACGTGACAGGGGGGCACGTCATCTTAGGGGGGGCTACCCCGGACACGTGACAGGTGGGCACGTCATCTTAGGGGGGGCTACCCCGGACACGTGACAGGTGGGCACGTCATCTTAGGGGGGGCTACCCCGGACACGTGACAGGTGGGCACGTCATCTTAGGGGGGGCTACCCCGGACACGTGACAGGTGGGCACGTCATCTTAGGGGGGGCTACCCCGGACACGTGACAGGTGGGCACGTCATCTTAGGGGGGGCTACCCCGGACACGTGACAGGTGGGCACGTCATCTTAGGGGGGGCTACCCCGGACACGTGACAGGTGGGCACGTCATCTTAGGGGGGGCTACCCCGGACACGTGACAGGTGGGCACGTCATCTTAGGGGGGGCTACCCCGGACACGTGACAGGGGGGCACGTCATCTTAGGGGGGGCTACCCCGGACACGTGACAGGTGGGCACGTCATCTTAGGGGGGGCTACCCCGGACACGTGACAGGTGGGCACGTCATCTTAGGGGGGGGCTACCCCGGACACGTGACAGGTGGGCACGTCATCTTAGGGGGGGCTACCCCGGACACGTGACAGGGGGGCACGTCATCTTAGGGGGGGCTACCCCGGACACGTGACAGGTGGGCACGTCATCTTAGGGGGGGCTACCCCGGACACGTGACAGGTGGGCACGTCATCTTAGGGGGGGCTACCCCGGACACGTGACAGGTGGGCACGTCATGTTAGGGGGGGCTACCCCGGACACGTGACAGGTGGGCACGTCATCTTAGGGGGGGCTACCCCGGACACGTGACAGGTGGGCACGTCATCTTAGGGGGGGGCTACCCCGGACACGTGACAGGTGGGCACGTCATCTTAGGGGGGGCTACCCCGGACACGTGACAGGTCATCTTAGGGGGGGCTACCCCGGACACGTGACAGGTGGGCACGTCATCTTAGGGGGGGCTACCCCGGACACGTGACAGGTGGGCACGTCATCTTAGGGGGGGGCTACCCCGGACACGTGACAGGTGGGCACGTCATCTTAGGGGGGGCTACCCCGGACACGTGACAGGTGGGCACGTCATCTTAGGGGGGGCTACCCCGGACACGTGACAGGTGGGCACGTCATCTTAGGGGGGGCTACCCCGGACACGTGACAGGTGGGCACGTCATCTTAGGGGGGGCTACCCCGGACACGTGACAGGTGGGCACGTCATCTTAGGGGGGGCTACCCCGGACACGTGACAGGTGGGCACGTCATCTTAGGGGGGGCTACCCCGGACACGTGACAGGTGGGCACGTCATCTTAGGGGGGGCTACCCCGGACACGTGACAGGTGGGCACGTCATCTTAGGGGGGGCTACCCCGGACACGTGACAGGTGGGCACGTCATCTTAGGGGGGGGCTACCCCGGACACGTGACAGGTGGGCACGTCATCTTAGGGGGGGCTACCCCGGACACGTGACAGGTGGGCACGTCATCTTAGGGGGGGCTACCCCGGACACGTGACAGGTGGGCACGTCATCTTAGGGGGGGGCTACCCCGGACACGTGACAGGTGGGCACGTCATCTTAGGGGGGGGCTACCCCGGACACGTGACAGGTGGGCACGTCATCTTAGGGGGGGCTACCCCGGACACGTGACAGGTGGGCACGTCATCTTAGGGGGGGCTACCCCGGACACGTGACAGGTGGGCACGTCATCTTAGGGGGGGGCTACCCCGGACACGTGACAGGTGGGCACGTCATCTTAGGGGGGGGCTACCCCGGACACGTGACAGGTGGGCACGTCATCTTAGGGGGGGCTACCCCGGACACGTGACAGGTGGGCACGTCATCTTAGGGGGGGCTACCCCGGACACGTGACAGGGGGGCACGTCATCTTAGGGGGGGCTACCCCGGACACGTGACAGGTGGGCACGTCATCTTAGGGGGGGCTACCCCGGACACGTGACAGTGGGCACGTCATCTTAGGGGGGGCTACCCCGGACACGTGACAGTGGGCACGTCATCTTAGGGGGGGGCTACCCCGGACACGTGACAGGTGGGCACGTCATCTTAGGGGGGGGCTACCCCGGACACGTGACAGGTGGGCACGTCATCTTAGGGGGGGCTACCCCGGACACGTGACAGGTGGGCACGTCATCTTAGGGGGGGCTACCCCGGACACGTGACAGGGGGGCACGTCATCTTAGGGGGGGCTACCCCGGACACGTGACAGGGGGGCACGTCATCTTAGGGGGGGCTACCCCGGACACGTGACAGGTGGGCACGTCATGTTAGGGGGGGGCTACCCCGGACACGTGACAGGTGGGCACGTCATCTTAGGGGGGGCTACCCCGGACACGTGACAGGTGGGCACGTCATCTTAGGGGGGGCTACCCCGGACACGTGACAGTGGGCACGTCATCTTAGGGGGGGCTACCCCGGACACGTGACAGGTGGGCACGTCATCTTAGGGGGGGCTACCCCGGACACGTGACAGTGGGCACGTCATCTTAGGGGGGGCTACCCCGGACGAGCGCGCCCGCATTCCGAGGTGGCAGGTAGTATCTACTGTCACTGTCAGCCGTGCAGTCGAAACAACTCAGTACATGTGTTTGCGAGTGCGAGGTCAAGTGTTCGTTTGAGTGTTGGAATTCATAGTCAACCCCTCCACCTAGCGGCATCCATTCAGATTTTTTTCAGTTTTTAGATCATTTTATTCTCTAAATGATACAATTTGGTTGATACATTGGTTGGTACATACGTACCATCTATTTAATATATGCTGTTGGAGAAGTCCGTGAAGTCAGACAGACTTGACTGCAGGCCATTTGCTAAATATTGTAGAATAATTATCATATGGCGACACTAAGCATAGGAAAGTGGAACTTTGTACCGGTATTATAATAAAAACTAGAGAACTGAAACGTAGTACATAACTCACCGTGTAGTAGAGGGATGCAATATTAAAATTGTGAAAGAACAAGTTTGAAACATTAAATATTATTGTAGCATCAAAAGTAAATAAAATAGAACCTACAATATATAATTCCGAGAATACAAGGACAAATATAGCACAGTAGAAATTACATATTACACTTTAATAAACCATGTAATAGTATCCTGAGATAAAATATTAATTTAGTAGGCCTAGTAGTATTTACAGGGAAAAATTAAAAACATAACTTAGTTCAAGGGACATATAACCGTTATTGAAATGTTAGTGCAGTAATTTCCACTCCTAGGTATGAGGTGCAATCATCATGAGTGATACCCTACCGTTTCACTTTTAAAGGTATCATCATGAAAGGCAATGTAGGGGAAACATATACACCTCTGCAATAATAACTGTAATAGTAATAGTTGCCTTTTACTTCCAATTTAAAAATGTGTTTGCTCTACACATCCAAATATGATTCCAACTAATAACGCGTGATGAAAAATAAGTGAAAAATAAGGGATTTTAGTTTCGTAAGAACTAAAGTTTAGATTAGTAAAATTTCAAATTCAAATTTCAAATGAAACCAATTAATTATTAATATCTCATTTAATAGTCTTCCCTAATGTCAACCGTAATGAGCTCAATATTTGAAATTTTGCTAAATCCAGATTTTAGTTCTTACGAAACCACAATTCCCTCATTTGTCTCACCTTCTAAATATTCTGTAGCGTTCTCAAAACATAACTAAACAACTTGAATTCCTGCGGGGGGACCGAATATGAGTTAACGCCACTGCCAGCAATGGGAAAGTGAAAACACCTGCCAAACACTTTGGTTTATTGGGAATGTGGCGTCTTGTGGGGACTAACTGAAGTGAGCCTCCCGTACCAAGCCGGTGCCTAGTGCGAGCACTAAAAATCCGGCTCCGGGTGGAAGAAGTCAGGAAGTCGAAGTGGTGACGATGGGCAGCACGCGTGGTGCTGCTGGTAGATGAGGACAGGTCCGCGATGAAGGGGGAGGTATGCTACCTCACCCAAGAGAGGCCCCAGCCAAAGCTAGGGCCGTGGCGCACACGAGGTACACGGCACACACGATGGTAGCACTGGGGGTGCGGGCGGGACGCTCAGCGCGCCACGGGGAGTCACTGGGCCGTCCTGGGGTCGACAGCACCGACACGACGATAGACGCGGACCCGGTTCCGGGCTCTCTTGGGAGGTGGTAGGAACGCGCCGCCCAGGGACGCAAAAGGGCGTTTAAAACGAATCAGGGGAATGCCGGCGTCCCGCAACGATGCGTAGAACGCGCGCGCACTGGTACGAAGATAGTCCTTGTGCAGGTCCGACATTCGCGTGGCTCGCGGGAGGTCAGTAGCGATGCGCAACACCTTGTTCTGGATGGTCTGCAGCTTGTTGATGTGGACAGCGGCACAGCTGGACCACACAGGGGAGGCATAGGTGACGGTCGGCCGGATGACTGCTGTGTAGAGCCGCAGTTTCTGGTCGATGGACATCGACCGAGCCCGCAGCAAGGGATAGAGCGAGGACAGCTTGCCGGTCGCTGCGGCAGCAACAGCATTGACGTGCGGCCCCCAGGTGAGACGCTTGTCCATTGTAAGCCCCAGGCATTTGTTGGATGAGGCCCACTCTACGTTTCTCCCCTGGAGGCGGAACGGAGGGGGATCCTGGCCTCGCGACCAGGTGAAGAGTGTAGCGGAGGTCTTCGCCCCATTCAACCCCATCCGCCAGCGGGCGTACCAGGTCCACACAGAGTTCAGGTAGCGATGCCCGAACATGACTGCCCCGCGCGCAGTCCAGGAAGTAAAAAGCGCCACAAAGTCGTCCGCAAACATGGCCGCCACGACGTGTGCCGGTGCAGGCGGCAAGTCGTGCGTGTAGAGATTGAAGAGGATGGGGCTGTGGACTGATCCTTGCAGGACGCCCGCGGCAACCGGACGGAGGGAGAAGGTTGCAGCGCTCTTGGAGACATAGAAGGAGCGACCAGAGAGGTAGGAACGTGGATGGTGAATGAGGTAGGGCGGAAAGTCAAGTGTGACGAGTTTCCGCAGGAGACCCTCGTGCCACACGCGATCAAACGCCTTCGCTACATCGAGGAACACGCCGGCAGTGCATTTGCCACTGTTCCATCCATTGGTGATGTGGTACACGATCCTGGTGAGTTGATGGACCGTTGAGTGGCCAGCACGAAACCCAAACTGTTCGTCGGGAAGGAGGCGCCCGGAGTCGACGTGTGAAAGCGCTCGAAGACTTTGGAGATGACCGAGAGAAGGCTGATGGGCCTGTAGCTCGACAGGTCCCGAGGCGGTTTACCCAGCTTGCGAAAGGCAACCAAGTTGGCCACCTTCCAGGCCGGCAGAAAGTGGTGAAGGCGGAGCAGGCATTGAAAAGAGCGACAACGATGCGCGCCGCACACTCGGGGAGCTCCCGGAGCACCTGGGCAGTGATGCCGTCCGCACCCGGGGCCTTGCGGGTAGGCAAGGCCAGAACGACAGCTGAAACCTCGGCGACAGTACAGAGACCCGCGTCGGGAAGTGGCCAAGGCACCGGGTTTGCACCCAGCCAGACACGCACCTCCTTGACGATAGTAGGCGACTCCGCAGTAGGTGGATTGGGTCGAAAAGTGGCTTCCAGCGTATCCGCAAGAAGGTTAGTCTTTTTCTCTGGACTGCAGGCAAGAACGGCAGCGCCCTGGATGGGGGGGAGGTCTGGTTGGGGGCGACGTTGGAGCATCCGGGCCATCCGCCAGATGGAGCCATCAGCCTCCGTGAGGTTAGAAACAGCGTCCTCCCACGTGCTCGCTCTATACTCCGCGATGGCGCAGGTAAGCGCATCGCAGGCCCTGTAGAAGGCCGCACGAGTGTCCATGCAGCGTATGCGTTCGCTGCCAGCGTTTTCGTAGCTGATTTTTGATACGGACTGCGCGCCTGAGCTGCTTCGGCAAATGAAACAGAGTGAGCCGAGCCTGGAGGCCAAGTCTTGAAACCTTGCGAATCAAGTCGCAATGCGAATCAACTCACTGTTTCCAAACCGAATGCGACTTGACTTCTACTAATGTCATAGTCTTGAAATAAAGCTTGCGCCTGAAGTCGCTTGCGAGATCAAAACTTTGCGGGTTACTGATTTTTTGCGTTATCAAACTCCGCCCACAACAACTCAATAAATGACCAATGACAAAGCGCGTTACAACTTGCATCTTTCGATCCATCCAATAGTCGAGGCGTGACGACTAGGTTTGTTGTCGTCACTCTCGCTGTCATTGCCGTGCATGTACAAAATGTTCTCTAACCTCTAACCTCCTCCTCGGCCTCGGGAGAGAAGTTAGTATGAAATGTTAGGTCTAGGGCATGTCTAGGGCTTTAAGCCTTGTGGGTCTTTTCACGTAGAAAATAGACCTAGAGAAAGCACATTTTCTATGTAGGATCTAGGCGTAGGTCTAGGCCTAGCTAGGCTATGCAAGGATCCGAGTACTGGTAGGCCTATGTTTCATGATTGGAGTGCCTCACGCACACACACATTTTTTATGTAGGATCTAGGCGTAGGCCTAGGCCTAGTAAGGCCATGCAAGGATCCGAGTAGGCCTATGTTTCATGATTTGAGTGCCTCACACACACACATTTTCTAATTTCTATGTAGGATCTAGGCCTAGGCGTAGTCCTAGGCCTAGGCCATTGAGTTTAAAATACCTTACGCCTAGGCCTAGCTAGACCATGTAAGTATCCGAGTAGGCCTATGTTTCATGATTGGAGCCTGAAATATTTAATACATTTCGTGTCAGATAACGCATTAAATGGATTAATAACGGTGCGGAAACGTTCTTGTGTTGTTTTCTGCTATTTCGGCCTCTTCAAGATCGGCAATCGCATTTGTTATTGCAACATCCTCCATCTTGCCTCATCTCAAGTCGCAAATAACTGACAACTCGCAACGTTATAGCTCGTGGTTTGAAACGTAAAAAAACTTGCGAGTTAAGTCACCGACCGTTTCCCAAATTTGTCTCAAGACTACCGTTTTGCTGTTTTTCTTGCGACTTGCAGGAATTTGTGACTTGAAACGGGTGGTGAGTTGAAACGTGAGTTTCAAGACTTGGTCTTCTGGGTGCGTGTCGGAACACTTGCAGAAATTCTGAGTTGGATAGAGTCGATCAACGACGAAAGAGTTCCGTCGACGTCATCGGCGACAGCAGTGCAGGGTCGGCAGGGGGTAGACGGGCGCGCAGGAACGCACGGAATTTTTCCCAGTCAGCACGCGCATAGTTGGGTGTTGAAGGAAGGGGTGAGGACAGCAGTCGATTACCCACTCGAAAAACGACAGGATTGTGGTCGGAGGTAAGGACTGTAACAGTTGTGAGGTCATAGGAGCATTTGATGTGGGAGAGCAGGGCAATGTCCAGAACGTCGGGGGCATGGCCGGGGATGTACGGATAGTACGTGGGATCGGTAGGGCCAGCGACGACGTATGCACGCGAGGCAGCATGGGAGTATAGATCATTTCCGCTCACGTCCGCAACCCGCGAGTGCCATGCGGGGTGCTTGGCATTCAGGTCGCCCCCCACAATAGTAGGGGTCGGGTCGGCAAGAAGGGCAGTGAGGTCAGTGTCGAGCAGAGCCGAAGGGGGGGGGGGCTTATACGCCGAGACGAGGCGCAGGGACCCACCCGGGAACCGAACATGGACAGCCGTGGCCTCGATGTTTTGAAGGCGCAGCAGCAGAAGCTTGTGATGTTGGACAGTGTGGCTAACGAGGATGGCCGTTCCACCCCCGACACGGCCCCTCCTGCCCGGCCGGGCTGCGCGATCAGTGCGGTACACGGCGTGGTTTGCAACCTTCCATACATCGCCGGGCAGAAGGTGGGTTTCTTGGATGAGCGTTACTTGCGTGTTGAGTTGTCTCATAAGGAGAAGAAGTTCCGGAGTCTTCGCGCAGACGTTGCCATCGGCATTCAACAGCAGAAGGTGTAGGCCGTGTGGAAGTTTAGGGGCCATTTTGGAGAACGTCCTCGGCCATCGCCATGAGAAGGGCGACCATGCCTTGGACGACCGGACTCGTGAATTGGAGCATCGTGGCGCAGACATCGAGAACGGCCCGCCACCGAGCGGTGCCGGGAGACTCAGAGGACCGGTCGGCCGCGGGTACCCGGGGGGTGGGTGCCGGACGCTGCTGCGTTGCGGGACTGGCTGCGGGTTGTGCCGGGGCCGACACCGCAACCGCGAAAGAACGGCCCGTCTGGACGGTGGAGGCAGGTAAGGGGCGAGAGGGCCCTCCTGCGGAGCGAGAGGGCCCTCCTGCGGGGCGTCGCGTAGCTTTCCCCGCGGCGTCGTGACGCTCTATAGCAGCGACGTATGTCGCACACTTCCAGTATGAGGCGGGGTGGTCACCACCACAGTTGCAGCAGAGAGCGGCGACCGCAGCTGATTTAGTGCAGTCTCTGCCCTCGTGACCTTGGGCGCACTTAACACACCGAGGGGGGTGGGAGCAGAACGCGGCCTGGTGGCCGAACCGCTGGCATTTGGCACACATTTGCGGCCCCTTTGAGCCGCGATACGATTCGACTGTCACCATAGAGTGGCCCAGGCGCCTCACTGAGTCGTAACGACAAACAGCGGCAGTGGCGTGCGGTCAGGTCCCGCGCGTGTCATTTGCTTGACGGCTAGTGCCGGATAGCCATCGGATTTGATATCGTCGGCCGACTGCCGGGACGACAGCCCACGAAGGACGTACTTCCGGGTCTTCACTTCACCCGTGTCGTACGTGTGGTACCGGATAGGGCGCGTTGTGAGCTCTCGCGTGACTGAGCGGTAGCTTTCCAGGTCGTGGAGGCGGACCTGGAAGGAGTCACGACGAGAAGTGACGACGAAGTCACTGTCGTCGCCCACAGTGAGTTTGATAAAAGCGACGAGGTCGCGGTAGCGGCCGAGCCCGCAAACCATGATGGGCGGTACGCGCACACGCCGCGAGGGTGGCGTCTCCACCGAGTCGACGCCATCCATGGCGACCCCGTCATCCACGTCGGAGGCGACCGGGGAAAGCGGAGAGTCCAACTCGGGTTCGAGCCCCGAGAGCGGTGAGAACGGGTTGTGCGTCTCCACCGGCGCACACTCGTGGAGACACTCGAAGCCCCATTTCCGCGACGCACTGGGGGCGGGGACGCCGGGGCCCCCTTACGCTTAACAGCTACCGGTACATAGTCACTAAGCGTAACCACTCGCGAGATAATATCCTCCATACTGCGCAATATTGTCCTCATACGGGGAAGCAATAGACAAAGGCCTAATAGCACTACGAGCCAGTCGCGCAAGCTACACTGGGAACATGCACTAGCCAGGCCCGCCAGACACACAACTTCACTGCTTGAAAGGGTTGTTTAAAAACTGCACAAAAGAAGGAATTAATTTCCTATTGTTTTTACATAAAACTCGTGCAGGAATTCGTCCAGGGAATACATTGTTTGTACGCGCGATGCAATTAGTGTCTTGTTTCAAGTGTCGCGTCCCCGTCTTCACGTAGACAAGCATCGCTTGACGGGCTGCATTCAGGTTGTCGAGGCTCAACACGGTAGCTCAAAAGGCGTATTTTTTTAATTGTCACACTTTTGTAGCAACAACACTTTCCTGATCAGTAGGCTTTGCCTCAGCCTCACATTCGCCACACCCGCACAATTCCCTCCGCGCTCGACCTACAATATCACTGAACACTGATTATCATCTTTTCCTTTTAGAACTGTTCCTTCCTTTCAGATTTGTGAGGGTCCTGTTGATACGGAAATAGCTTTTAACACATTCAAAACAGTCAATGTACAAACACAAACTGTAGGCACTGTAGCGAGTAGCGAGTAGCGAGTTGTAGGCGAATCAAGCCGTCCGGCGTAGGGATCGCGGAGCGGTTTGGGTAGCCTTGGAAGCGAAGCAGCTCGTTTAGACCAACAGTTTATAGTCTGTACAAATATGTCTGGTATCTCGAAACTACTTGTCATCTCAGAGAGTAGAGTCGCAAATACTTAAAACAAAGCTACTCAGTGCTCATAGAGTGATACTGCTGTTATTGTACAAATAGTCACTTATATTTCTCCACCTGTCAATCAACAATGAAACCACGAATTTCCCACCCCTTTTGATTGCAAATCTTGGGCTGACGATCATCTGTATCGAAAAGCTAGAGGTTGTTAGCTTGTCTACTGTGTTCAAATACATACTCTCGTTTACAATAAAATATCTTTCTGCTCCCATTAACAAGAAATAACTGCACCCATCGTACGAATCGCGTCGATAAATTATATGCCGAAAATACCACAACCAAATATTTAAGGCAGGTATGATTTGAATACATCCAATAGTTTTAATAAATACATCATATCCAATTAACATGCAAAAAAGACTTGCACCACAGTAGATCTGCTTGTCTTAAGAAGCGATTAAATGCCGTCGTCGAATGACCGAGCTGTCATGCATTTTAAAACAACAAATAACTTATAAGTCACCTGGTGGCAGTAGGTCGACAATCTTGCCCCTTGTCTCTTTCTTGACCCAAGAGTTAATTAAGGCTCTAGCACCCTCATGGTCTTTTGCAAAGTCTACTTCACTCGTCGAACTGTTGAAATCCTCCCTTGCCGTACTGGCGAACTCTGACTTCACAGGATATAGGGCGCTCGTAAATATCTTATTGGCCACGTTGAGATTCACTCCTGGCATCGCCTGAAAAACCAGTTATATGTTCACTATAATTAGTTCCAAGCTTACTAACAGTAACACCCTGCCAATAGCCGATCACTAACTGTAAAGGGTGTCGATGTTATTTTGAGATCATTAATGTCCATCATCAGAATTATTCAACAAAACACTTATGTTCTCTACCGGTACCGAAACTAAAAACCGAGTAGCCAAATAAGTTGACCCCTACGGGTACCGCTAATCCTGTGTAGGGGAAGATTCCCTGATTGTAACTGTGTGCACTAACCACCCAATCTACTGATGTTTGAGATATTTTCAGAAAAGACTGACGTATTTAATTTTCAACTAAGGAGACGACTGTTGAGTAGCCTTTTAGTCGCGTCTTTTTGGGGTGTTCCTTGGACTGGAACACATAGCAGTACCCATTTTCCATCCACATTGATGATATTGCGTTGTTTCGTATTGTGGAGAACAATAAGGTATGTTTCGTAGGAATAGGAAGTGTGGCCTCGGTTGATCTTTTTTGCCGAGAAACTATGCGTACAAAGGGTCGTTATAATGTACGCATGTATTCTTTACCCACTATAACAAAGATACATATACCGCGTGCCCCCGACCCATAGACATTTGTATTCCAACAGTTTCATGTTGTTTTTTATGTATACTGGCTAAACCAGGTTACTAGTAAACGTAATGAATGGCAACCAATGGAGAACCACCATACAACAGTCCCCTGTAACACCCTTGTATTGGCATTTTTATCCTTATGTTTCATTTTTCCCTTTTCATTTGTCCTGTTGGATTCATAAAATGTGATGAGATTTATTAAATTATTTACATGTTCACATATCAATCCTTAGGTACAAACTGACTAAACCTAACTCTATTGTTGTTGTATTTTTTCTTCATCTGACCCACTGCCTGGCAATCCGCCACAGTATCTCCTCCCAGGATCGGAACGTTGTGATGATACGTAGAAGTTTGGACCAGCTGGACGAGAAAGTGGACGCGTTTGACGGATGTTTTTACAATCAACGGAGCGGTGGGTGTACCGAAGATGGTGGTTGATGAGGGTGTGATGTCTGAGTGGGCCGCAAGGGGCAATGCGTTGTAGTTCGGGAGCCACCCTTGAAAAATGTTGATAGATATTTCGGGGTGTTAGCTGCACCCCTGTTGAGGCAGAAATTGCAATACATCATTATAGATAGGTAACATTAATGCGCATATCACTGCACCGTGCCTTTTTTGCCTCAGTGGTGCAAATGCAAAATAATCGTGTCTAAGTGATGACACTTGTGACAATTAATGAGCATGCACCGATACGAATGTCGGGTATAATAATCAGTAGTGTAGGCCCTATGTGTTATACTTATATATCAAATGAAAGGTATTGAAAATACAGCTGTATAAGATTCAAGTAGCTACATTATATAACATGTCATCAAACGTAATCAAAATTCGGAAATTCATCTTTTTCAATTAAATAATATCTTATTAGTTTTGTTATAGTACTAAACAGGTAAAATACCTAATATGCGAAGCACTGATCATAACGATAATGTAGCTAAAAAAAAAGTTATGTATCTTGCATTTTGTTTGTATTTCTGAAAATACGCCAGTAATGAGTAATTTTCCACGGCAATCTGTAGCATATCCGCGAAGGTGGACACGTTTTTGATCTCTTATAATTTGATCAATATGAGACTTTTCAAAAATAAAAGTTCAGTACATAATAAATTTCAGGAGAATACACTGTTTTCAACAGTGAAACGCTTACCTTTTATTAAAATTCGGGAACTATGAATTTTTGTATCGTGATAAAAAAAACTTTTTTAACGATCACACATTTCAAAGTGAAGAAACAATGATACATTCAGAGGAGTAAGTCAAACAAAAATGATTTCTCATTCACATTCAATACACATGGACAATTTGTTTCGTCAATGTATGTATAACTTACGAGATAAAAATTGGTTTGTGAGAGGATGTATTACAAAATGACACACAGTTTCTCGTCTCCAGAAGTTGTGAGGCTCGCTAAACGCAGTGGTGAATTAAGAGTAGAATTTGACTTGTTGGCCACATGGCCAGTGGTGGGTGTGGCACCCAGGGGTGTCCAAAGGGTGAATTTTGCTGATTTAGTGACCATAAATTATTTTTTACAGCCAAACCAATTAACAAATTACAAAAATAATTTCAGATTCGTGTTTAGAATCACAAAGTTAGTTTTATTCATATTTTTTTAACTTTAATATTGCCCGGAAATCAAAATTTTGATTTTGGGGCCATGTCCCTAAAATGGTCAAAAAATATCCTTTTTCAAAAATTCTTCAATAATTAGGTACCGTTGTATATTTTAACTAAAAATTACTTTGTTGGCCACTTCTGATTGATTAATGGGGCTTTACGTCTCATATTTGTGCAACAGTGGCTAATCGAGACGATGAGCGGTTGATAATGAATTTGAGAAGATGATGATGAAGATAAGCCACATCCGAATCAGCACCATTGTAGGCTACGTCGCGTGGGTCGTCATATGGGAGCCCAACAAGGGTGGGCAGGGCCAAGTGAGAGGAGAAATCTGCAGGGGGACAGTGAGGGGGGGAGGGACAGGGTCTCCTTTCGTCGCCTCTTACGACTAGCAGAGTCACTCAAGGCCTTTTCTACCCCGGGCCGAGACGGGTCTCCTTTTGTCGCCTCTTACGACTAGCAGTCACTCTGACCCTATTCTTCCCCGGGCCCCCAGACGGGCGGTTGGCCACTTCTCAAGTCCTGGGTGTGGCACCCAGGGGTGCCCAGAATTTGCATTTTTCTGTTGATTTAATTAATAAATACAATTTTTTTTCTTTACAGCTAAACCAATAACCAAATTGCCAAAAGAATTTTAGATTCGTATTTATAATTACAAAGTCAACTTAATCTATGTTTTTTGAACTCCCATATTTCCCGGAAATCAAAATTTTGATTTTGGGGTTATGTCCCTAAAATAGTCAAATATTACCATTTTACAAAAAACCTTCAATAATTAGATAGCGCGATATATTTTAAGTAACAATTACGTTGTTGGCCACTTTTAATGTCGTGGGTGTGGCATCCAGGGGTGCCCAGAATTTACACTTTTCTGTTTATTTTATTTCCTATAAACTATTTTTTTAGAGCCCCACGAATAAATAAACCAGAGTTTTGATTCCATATCAGCGTTAAGAATGGGACAAGACACATTTAGAGTAATGAATGCGTAAACAAGGGTTATTTTAAAGTGCAAACATGCACCTGTTGTCCAGTTCTAGATTTGCGTGTGTGCACTTGCACAATTTGCATTAATTACATATACATATATATATTAAATAATTGGGGTATTATCACGTGTGTAACACAACTAGGGTACATGCGTGATATAGCATCGAAACGTCGGGATGGAGGGGGTAAGTTTAACTGTTTAACTCATTAACATATAGCCCTGAGAATTTCAAACAATATATATATATATATATATATATATATATATATATATATATATATATATATATATATATATATATACACACCTACATAATCATATTTACTCCCCTGAACCCTTATATATAGCCGCATCAGTTTATTTACATATTTGATTTTGTAGAGGTCCAAAGATTCCTAATGGAAGTGAACATAATACAACCAACCAACCGAAAAAAAAATAACAAACACTTTATATAGATTTGTAATGTGACAGTACCGATACACTAGCTGCTCCCTTCACCTAAATTACATATTAATTATTAATTGTTTTATTGTTTTAATCATTGAGTAGCAGATTTAAACATATTGTGAAATAGTAATATTGGGAAATAGTTTGAGAGGTGCGTCATAAGCTCTTGCATCCTGTGCAGGACACGCTTTTCAACAACAATACCAAGAAGCCACACTAATAGTCGCCCCAGGGCAGGCCTGAAGAGGTGAGGCTGTGAATAAGGGGATGACTAACAACCCCTTCCACGTCTTCGAAACGACCAGAAGCGTGCTGCTACGTCATTTTTAGGCACACGACCCCCTGATACAAAACTAATTGCAAGGCGTCCGTGGACAACAGTAGTGGCCGGACGACAGTAGTGGCCAGTGGGCCGTAGTGGCCGGACGACGGTAGTGGCCGGACAACAGTAGTGGCCGGACGACAGTAGTGGCCAGTGGGCAGTAGTGGCCAGTCAACAGTAGTGGCCAGTCAGTAACAGTAGCTGGGTAGTCGGGGACAATAATGGTTGGCGAGTGCGGGGGCAGTCCTCGGGGACGGTTGTGAACAGTTGGTGATGAAAGTGCAATCTGTGTATTTTAATATCCGGACTAACATTTTAACAACTACATTAATAATCAACATTTCGAACGTCGTCTTCAACACCAGCCACTTCTTATTTCTACAACAACATCAGCATCATCAACATCGCCGTCATCGATCACCAACATAAAGGAATAATAACCATGGTATCGTTAATTTTATAATATCTTTGGCCATTGATAATTTTTATGTACTGTATTCTGTTTTGTGTTTTGTGTACTGTTTCATCACTCATTTTTGTTTTTAATATAACCGCATAAATTTTAACTAATTTAACTTATAATTTAACCACTTTCCCTTTAAAAAACCCAATCATTTAATTTTAGAATACGATTAGTGCAGTAGGAAGGCCTGTACGGTCACAATTGGCGCCCAACGTGGGGCGCGAATTATTACTAATCCCCCGAGACAATAGATATTTTCAAAGTGTTAAGCAGATAATTTTTTTATGTGTAATTATTTAAAATCACAATCTTAAAAATGAGTTTATTACATGGGATAAGGGAAGAAGGGTTACAAGGAATGTTGGTAAAAATGTTAGAAAAAATGACAGAAACGCAAAACGAAATGAAAGCCAGTCAAGCCGAAATGAAAGCCGGAATGATGAAAAGTCAAGCCGAAACTAAAGCAGGAATGATAGAAAGTCAAGCCAAAATTTTAGAAAAAATGACAGAAACGCAAAATTTAATAAAAACAATGAAAGAAGACTTTGGGAAACAGATCAAAACACAAGAAGAGAGATTAGAAGAAACAATATTACAACCGGCCGCGACAGCACTCGAAAACCTAAATTATCAGATAAGTAAAATAGACCGCCGGGGAAAAATCCTTGACAACAACGTAGTGGTTCAGGTACAGGGAAGTAAAGAATGCGAAGAAAGTACGAACACCGAAACAACAGAAAATAAGATGGGGTATGCGAAGTTAAAAGGACAGAGGAAAGGTGAGCGATGCAACATGTTGCGTAAAACAGAAAAGAGATTGATGAAAGTGAAAGAAAATAAACGGAAAATGAGAGCGATTGAAACTAAATTGATTGGAAACGTTTGAAGTATGGGAATAAATAAGGAAAGTTAGATATCGGGAATCAGAGGTGTTAAACTCGGCGTAAATTGGCGGATCGTTTTGGGTAGAAATTGGTGCAACATTTGAATTAGGAAGTTGATTAATCTAGCATTGCTGAATTAGAAGGACGGTGGCCTAAGAACGGGCGTGCTGTGAGTGGATGTGTATTCTTTCGAAGTAGCTTGCCGCGTAAATGAAGCGTTGTCATTGGTGAATTGAAGGAATGTTGTAAGTCTCTTTAGATGCGAATTCTTTTGTAGTAGCCTGCCGCATACGTGATGTCATTAGTGAAGGGAAGGAATATTGCATTCAGTTGGATATTGAGTGTCTTTCTTGAGTAGGCAGCGGTTAGTCCATTTTTAATTTAAGTATTGATGGGGTTTTGGCCAGCGGTTCATTTATTCGGAGCGTAGACACCAGGAATTTTGAGATCTTTCTTTAGGATTGGATTGAAACATCGTTTGTTAAAAAGTTTGTGTCATGTGTTAAAAAGTTAGACATTAAATGCGGAATCGTTGGAGGGAATATTGTTTTAAACATAGAAGCGCGTGCATTTTAGATTGTGTTTTGGATTTGTTTGAAGTATGAAAATGAATAAGGAAAGTTAGATATCGGGAATGAGAGGTGTTAAACTCGGCGTAAATTGGAGGATCGTTTTGGGTAAAAATTTGTGCAACATTTGAATTAGGAAGTTGATTAATCTAGCATTGTTGAATTAGAAGGACGGTGGCCTAAGAACGGGCGTGTTGTGAGTGGATGTGTATTCTTTCGAAGTAGCTTGCCGCGTAAATGAAGCGTTGTCATTGGTGAATTGAAGGAATGTTGTAAGTCTCTTTAGATGCGAATTCTTTTGTAGTAGCCTGCCGCATACGTGATGTCATTAGTGAAGGGAAGGAATATTGCATTCAGTTGGATATTGTCGAGTGTCTTTCTTGAGTAGGCAGCGGTTAATTCATTTTTACTTTAAATATTGATGGGGTTTTTGGCCAGCGATTCATTTATTGGGGGTGTAGACACCAGGAATTTTGGGGATCTTGCTTTAGGATTGGATTCGGAAACATCGCTTATGAGTGAAGGGGTCAAAACGCAATTTGAGAGCACGGGTTTGGGTTTTAAATAATAATACTTTGGATAATTGGAAAATTGGAAAATTGATAGAAATTAGATTGATATTTGTATGTTCTGAGAAGTAGATAAAAGACAACGATCAGGAATTATGGGTAAAAAAGAAATGAGAAGTAAATGGATTATGTATTTTGTCATGGTTTGGAAACGTACGTAATTTTGACAGCTGTGGTCTGCGAGGTCAATGGCTTGGTTGTAGACGAGTTTCACTTCCTGTAAGGGTATGTAGGCCTGAGGGTACAGAAATGCCAGGTTGTTGAAAAAATGGGTGAGAGGATTAGGCATGTCAAAGCGCAAGATTCCAGGGGGGTGAAGTCTTGAAATTCGGAGAATCAGTAATGAGTAACAGACAAGATTCGAGTTATGGAAGGATTGATTTGCATTGCCGAAGTAGAGAAACTGTGTGTGAGTAGATAAGGATTCATTGGAGAGATGTTAGAGGAATAAATATGAAGTTCGTGTGAACCGTTCGGGAGAGTTTAATAGAGTGAACCTAAGTGAAGAAAGGGGGTGTAATGAAATAAAAAAGATAATAATAGTGGATAATAAGGATGAAATTAGGTGTTTCTCTTAAGTAGGTAGCGTCGATTCCTGTTGTAATTATGATGTTGTTCACTGCTAATTAATGTTTCGTTTATTGAAGTATGTACCAGTTAGTTTATTGGCAATTTGATTTTGAGAAGGTTTTAGTTGGTTCTAGAATAAAAGCTTGTTTGTGAGTTCCTTTGAAGCGTGGCTAAGACGGCCAGACAGTTCTGAGAAGAGGACAGACCTAGGGTTTTTATTTGGAGGGGTGGAATTGGCATGTGGTAGGAAGGTTGCGGGCGATACAGGTTTCAAGGACGTCGAGCCTCGAGAAAGGTGGGGTTGTTTACCTGATCAGCCGTTAGGGGGTGTAAACATCCACGTGGGGTATAGTGAGTTCGTTTGGCACGCCTCCACGGATCCCGGAAGTGGACAGTATAGTTCGTTCAGTCAAAGATGCGATGATCAATTTAACGTTATTTCAATTTTATTTGTGTTATGTACAAATAATTAATAAGTTTTAAGTTAGGATTTCGATAAAATTGTGGATGTGCTGCGATGGTAAAATAGAATAGGCAGACGAGAAGTTATCGAATTAGGTGATGGATATTTTTCATTGTGAACCATTTCCTATTTATAAGGTAAATTTGTCCAGAGATGTATTGTGTAATACACTCGAACAAAATAAATATGTTGTTTTGAAATATAATTTGTACTAATGTTATTTTAATTAAGTTGTCAGTATCCGACATATTATTTTATGATATTTTAGAGTTAAGATTTCCGTAAAAAGAATGAATATTAAAATTGCTTCACAATATAAATATTCATTGGTGGGGTAATTGTGACAGTACCGATATACTAGCTGCTCCATTCACCTATATTACATATTAATTATTAATTGTTTTATTGTTTTAATCATTGAGTAGCAGATTTACACATATTGTGAAATAGTAATATTGGGAAATAGTTTGAGAGGTGCGTCATAAGCTCTTGCATCCTGTGCAGGACACGCTTTTCAACAACAATACCAAGAAGCCACACTAATAGTCGCCCCAGGGCAGGCCTGAAGAGGTGACGCTGTGAATAAGGAGATGACTAACAACCCCTTCCACGTCTTCGAAACGACCAGAAGCGTGCTGCTACGTCATTTTTAGGCACACGACCCCCTGATAGAAAACTAATTGCAAGGCGTCCGTGGACAACAGTAGTGGCCGGACAACAGTAGTGGCCGGACGACAGTAGTGGCCAGTGGGCAGTAGTGGCCAGTAAACAGTAGTGGCCAGTGAACAGTAGTGGCCGGACAACAGTAGTGGCCGGACGACAGTAGTGGCCAGTGGGCCGTAGTGGCCGGACGACGGTAGTGGCCGGACAACAGTAGTGGCCGGACGACAGTAGTGGCCAGTGGGCAGTAGTGGCCAGTCAGTAACATTAGCTGGGTAGTCGGGGACAATAATGGTTGGCGAGTGCGGGGGCAGTCCTCGGGGACGGTTGTGAACAGTTGGTGATGAAAGTGCAATCTGTGTATTTTAATATCCGGACTAACATTTTAACAACTACATTAATAATCAACATTTCGAACGTCGTCTTCAACACCAGCCACTTCTTATTTCTACAACAACATCAGCATCATCAACATCGCCGTCATCGATCACCAACATAAAGGAATAATAACCATGGTATCGTTAATTTTATAATATCTTTGGCCATTGATAATTTTTATGTACTGTATTCTGTTTTGTGTTTTGTGTATTGTTTCATCACTCATTTTTGTTTTTAATATAACCGCATAAATTTTAACTAATTTAACTTATAATTTAACCACTTTCCCTTTAAAAAAACCCAGTCATTTAATTTTAGAATACGATTAGTGCAGTAGGAAGGCCTGTACGGTCACAGTAATGCTAAACAATTGTGTCTTTGTCTAAACATACACGCCAGGAATTCGTGAGATCTCTGAAGCCATCCATGGTCTGTTGTTGGTTGGCTGTCAAGTGAAGACCACGGATCATTTCCTTCGCGGTAGAGCCTCGCGCGCCAAGTGACGTCAGAGCCAATATAGTATGGATGCTGGCTGGGGAGAAGATTAAGTTGCCATCTTGGCGAGAGAGGATCTGCGAACAGTGAAAAGTTGCAATGTACACATACGCAATGGTATTTCATAAAAATACAAGCTAAAACGCCGGGGCCGAATCCGCTTTATTATAGGAATAAGAAATCCATTGGTGCCGTATCCATAGGGAGGAGAGAGAAGAAAAGATATGGGTACCCATGTAGCTGCTTGCGATGTTCTGTCGCTGATCGTTGGCAGGCAAGTGTGTTGAGTCGCTCACTGATGAGTGATACATGTGGCTGCACTCAAGGGTGCGATGTTCTGTCGCTGATCGTTGGCAGGCAAGTGTGTTGAGTCGCTGCACTGATGAGTGATACATGTGGCTGCACACAAGGGTGCGATGTTCTGTCGCTGATCGTTGGCAGGCAAGTGTGTTGAGTCGCTCCACTGATGAGTGATACATGTGGCTGCACACAAGGGTGCGATGTTCTGTCGCTGATCGTTGGCAGGCAAGTGTGTTGAGTCGCTGCACTGATGAGTGATACATGTGGCTGCACACAAGGGTGCGATGTTCTGTCGCTGATCGTTGGCCGGCAAGTGTGTTGAGTCGCTCCACTGATGAGTGATACATGTGGCTGCACACAAGGGTGCGATGTTCTGTCGCTGATCGTTGGCAGGCAAGTGTGTTGAGTCGCTGCACTGATGAGTGATACATGTGGCTGCACACAAGGGTGCGATGTTCTGTCGCTGATCGTTGGCAGGCAAGTGTGTTGAGTCGCTCCACTGATGAGTGATACATGTGGCTGCTCACAAGGGTGCGATGTTCTGTCGCTGATCGTTGGCAGGCAAGTGTGTTGAGTCGCTGCACTGATGAGTGATACATGTGGCTGCACACAAGGGTGCGATGTTCTGTCGCTGATCGTTGGCAGGCAAGTGTGTTGAGTCGCTGCACTGATGAGTGATACATGTGGCTGCACACAAGGGTGCGATGTTCTGTCGCTGATCGTTGGCAGGCAAGTGTGTTGAGTCGCTCCACTGATGAGTGATACATGTGGCTGCACACAAGGGTGCGATGTTCTGTCGCTGATCGTTGGCAGGCAAGTGTGTTGAGTCGCTGCACTGATGAGTGATACATGTGGCTGCACACAAGGGTGCGATGTTCTGTCGCTGATCGCTGGCAGGCAAGTGTGTTGAGTCGCTGCACTGATGAGTGATACATGTGGCTGCACACAAGGGTGCGATGTTCTGTCGCTGATCGTTGGCAGGCAAGTGTGTTGAGTCGCTGCACTGATGAGTGATACATGTGGCTGCTCACAAGGGTGCGATGTTCTGTCGCTGATCGTTGGCAGGCAAGTGTGTTGAGTCGCTCCACTGATGAGTGATACATGTGGCTGCACACAAGGGTGGTCAGGAGAATGGAAGAGGATAATACAAGTCAGGGGACCTGGGTGTGATAAGCCTCGGCTTTGGTGACTCCAGGCGTACAGATGTATTAATGAAAAAAAAAAAAAAAAAAAAAATGCACACAAGGGTGCGCACAATCTCGTAAAACTAGTGCGTAATATGATTTGTTACCAGGGAAAATGGGCTGGGGAGGGGGATGGAGCAAGAGTAATAATAGGAAGTTAAATAATGATATATGTTAGCCTAAATACAAACATCTAAACCGAACATTCCGCTCACTAAGATTTAGCTGACAAAATCTTAGAAAGTGGAGAAATAAACAAAAGGTGGGGAGGGGGGTGGGGGGGGGGGGGGGGAGCGGAAATACAAAAAACTTCTCTCCTTGGCTAAGGAACTACTATGAAGGGGGTTAAGAGCCGCATGCATAGAGCTATTTCAGGCGCGGTAACAGCGAGTCAGTTGTACATGTATTACAGCAAAAGTAATAACACGATTTTGTTGAAAAAAATCAAGTACACAGAAAACATTTGTTTCTAGGTCCGCGCGTAAGGAAATTTGAATCAGAGTTTATTTGACTTAGTAAAAAATTTATTAGTGTCAGGTAACTTCACTATGGGAAAACGTTAACCGTTTAACGAATTTCAAGATTTCAAAACAGACAGATCCAGCTCTCACTTGTCCCTATTACATATTAAAATATCATGTTTCTTGATGTAACCGAAATACTGGAAATCTGTGACGCCCTAGTATCAACGAGCTCCAAATTCTATTCAAAAATACTCAAATACAGCACTACGGAGTTCAGCGTTCTGTCGCTAGGTAGCACTAGCATCGCTCCGCTACTTTGATTGACAGGCGCTGGCTGCTGATTGGGGTTTGGGCTAGAGTGGGAGGGTTGAGACTTGAGAATGCAGGTGTCTGGTGTGTTTTGGACAAGGTTCAGTGACACTTTGACGCCGGGGAGATGTTCGGGTCCCTTGCTTCTGCAAAAGTGTGGAGCTAAACAAAACGATCTTGGCATTCAAATAACCACAGTGGACTGTTTTTGGTATTTCGATGTAAAATGTTAGTTCGGAGTTTTGTGAATACATATTATATGTAGTTGGACAGTGTATTTACTATTCATGGACTACGTTACTTCTGTGTATTCACTTGTTGTACACGAATAATGGAGCAAACCGACTATGGTTTCTGGATAATAACAACCCCCCCCCCCTCCCACCCCCCCCCCTCTCACCCCCGCACCACCACTGAGCCACCAACATGCAATAATGCGTTCTATTATTATTCATCCGATTGCAATAAAACTTTGGTGAGTTATTATGCGCTCGCCCGCAAAGGTTTCTGAATTAGTACCCCCCCCCCCGCCCCCACCCTTTGTGTACCACTAGACGGAAAAATATATTGTGTGTCAAAAAGCACTTCAATAAACCTAATTAAAACATAAACACTTTATTTCTTTCAGTGGCATTGCAACGCATGCCGGGTTTGCTAGTTATCAATAAATTTGTATTTACAGTCACGACGAGAGAGTGGGTCGTCAATCTAAAAAAATCTCCGGTAATAGCAATATATAACAGCACAGAGAAGTAAAGTAATTACTTATCTGTGCTAAGAGTATATAGATGCTCATTGTCGTAGTAGTCAGTATGAACATAATCACATCAATAAGGCTTTTCCGTGTCCCATGTAGCTGTAACTGGGATGGTAGAGCGACCGTATAGGCCTACCTAATAATGTAAGAGGTATTTTGTTCACGCGGCAATTATTGTATTGCGAACTAAAACTCATCAAGAATCAGAAGAATGTCATTGTCATTGCTGTATATATAGTCTTATTTTTTGGCCCAAACATTACGGCATATAAATGCGTCTTTCAGACTTTCAGTGCACCTTTCATTGTTGTATATATAATGTTACTTTTTGGCCCGAACATTACGGCATATAAATGCGTCCTTCAGACTTTCAGTGCACCTTTCATTGTTGCATATATAATGTTACTTTTTGGCCCGAACATTACGGCATATAAATGCGTCTTTCAGACTTTCAGTGCACCTTTCATTGTTGCATATATAATGTTACTTTTTGGCCCGAACATTACGGCATATAAATGCGTCTTTCAGACTTTCAGTGCACCATTCATTGTTGTATATATAATGTTACTTTTTGGCCCAAACATTACGGCATATAAATGCGTCTTTCAGACTTTCAGTGCACCTTTCATTGTTGTATATATAATGTTACTTTTTGGCCCGAACATTACGGCATATAAATGCGTCTTTCAGACTTTCAGTGCACCTTTCATTGTTGTATATTATGTAATGTTACTTTTTGGCCCGAATATTACGGTATATAAATGCGTCTTTCAGTGCACCTTCCATTTTGCTGTATATTATATTATAGTGTTATTTTTTTTGCCCGAACATTACGGCATATAATTGCGTCTTTTAGTGCACCTTTCATTGTTGTATATATAATGTTACTTTTTGGTCCGAGCATTACGGCATATAAATGCGTCTTTCAGTGTACCTTCCATTGTTGTATATATTATAGTGTTATTTTTTTTGCCCTAACATTACGGCATATAAATGCATCTTTTAGTGCACCTTTCATTGTTGTATATATATAATGTTACTTTTTGGCCCGAACATTACGGCATATAAATGCGTCTTTCAGTGCACCTTCCATTGTTGTATATATTATAGTGTTATTTTTTTTGGCCCGCACATTACGGTTTTCAAAAGCGTTTTCTACGTAATGTACCGTGTGCGTATTTTAGTGACACCAGAAGATTCTAGTATATATTATTGACTTTCTTGCCCCGAACTGTACGGCCTTTACAAGTGATATCTACATAAAATGCGTATTTTAGTGCAATATGTAATCACGTATATGGTTGCGTTTGTTTTTCACAAACATTACGACTACAACATGACTGTGTTGTGTGTAAAGTACGTAGTTTCGTGCACTGACATTATTGTTTATATTCGGGTGTTTTGTTCGCCCAAACTTGATGGCTACAACATGACTGTGTTGTGTGTAAAGTACGTAGTTTCGTGCACTGGCATTTTTGTTTATATTCGGGTGTTTTGTTCGCTCATACTTGATGGCTACAACAAGACTTTCTTGTGCACATAAAATGTGTACTTTCGTGCATTGTAGAATGTGTGGCCTATGTATATACTATTACTGTGTATTCTGGCTGGAACATTACCAGCTTATGTTAGGTTCGTTCGTTATTACCGGGACCGAGCATCCGGCCTCAATCTTTATCTTCTCTTGATTGTAATTTACTTCATCTATCAGTATCAACATTGCTCATCTTATTCGGCGGACGAACGATACGCCATTTGGAATGCAAATGAGTGACGAGTCTGATTAACAATCCGAGCAAAACCTTAGGCCTACATTAATCCATTACATATTTTACCGTTTATTATTTTCAATAAAATAATGTGCCTTATAATAATAATCTTTCGTACCAAGCTGTCCAGGGGCAATGCATGTCCCCCTTCAGGTGATAAATAGCTTTTGTGGTATTTTGAATAGTAAGAAAAGAATGTCCGAGGGTTGATAGTATGATATGACTCAATCCCAGGATTCGTCTTGTGACTGAGGAAAACCTCGGAATAAACCTCAGTCAGGGTTGCCGATAGCCGTATCGAACTGGCGACCTCCCGATTTAGAGTTTAGCGTCATCGCTAAGCAGTAAGCCACATTTATCAGTTGAATGTAATGATTGCTTACGAATTAGTTAGGGTTTGAATTTATTCTCCTATCGTATATGGAAGATGGGCTTGCAATAAGTTTCAGGATGAGTAAATGTGTTACACGAGACTAATTGTAAACGTCGATGGTTCGATATCTGGTACCGGACATCCAGCTGATAATGATTTGTTTTTATGTGTTTGAGTCTGAGTACTATAAATATTCCGGCGTCATTCGCTCCTTGTTATCTAAATTCCCTAATGACAGGGATATAGAGCTGATGTGCACCTAAGAACGGAAACTTGTAAGAAACCCTGAATTCGCATATTGCGAGATGAGCTGAGATTGTGACAAGTTGACTAGCCCGGCAGGTGTCCGACTTCCCCGAGTTCAGTATTGCCGGCCCAGATTCCACCTTTCACAACACCCCCCCTCCCCATCACCCCATCACGCTAACCGCCCTTCGACCAACAGCCACAATGGCGCCTCGCAAGTGGCGTGGGCTGTCTACCTGCAGGCATCCGACGGAATCTTCAGTTTCGAATTCACAACACTCTGTTCGACCGACCTTTCAATTACCTACCTGTGAGACGCTCGAATGAGCACGGCTATGCAGCCGGCTCTTAAGGCATAAAATTGTGCACGGGGCGTCTGAGAGGGCTCTTAATAAGATCAACGATGGCCACTCTTAGTAAGTTGTTTCCGGGATGGACTGCTGCAATACGTTCCATTAACCATTTAGCGGGGGGACATCGCTCCTCATATATTAGGGCAAGGTCCCCGGGTGGAATATATTTTTCGACCGATCTTGTAAGATCGTGAGATACTCATGCGACCATCGTTTCCAGAAATATTGGGTAATTCTTTGAGTGAATTTCCAACGGGTGAGGCGATGGTGGGTGTTTCGGTTAAGTCTTCTTCGGGGACCTGTAGAAGTAGAGACCCGAATAAGAAGAGCCCGGGCCGAGGGTAAGACGGTGGTTTACATGGGGATCCTTTGACAGTCGACACAGATACCTTCGATATTGATAAGGATGGTAGTGGATTCTTCATTGGTCAAAGGTTGCTCCTTTACTTGTCTACGCAAGTGGTGTTTGGTAGATTTTATCCCAGCTTCCCATAGTCCGCCAAAATGTGGAGTGGATGGTGGGTTGAAATACCAAGTCATTCCATCTGGGGCCAGTATTGCAGAGAGCGTATCTTGGTTATCAGAACAATTAAGAATCTTGCAAACTTCTCTGGGATTAGATCAGCACCAACAAAATTGGTTGCATTGTCGGAGAACAGC
The DNA here is from genome assembly GCA_945910005.1 of Isoperla grammatica. Lineage (NCBI taxonomy): Eukaryota > Metazoa > Arthropoda > Insecta > Plecoptera > Perlodidae > Isoperla > Isoperla grammatica. Next base: position 88,370,605 of record OX246738.1, read on the forward strand.
TAAACGCAGAATCTTCTACGGAGACGAATCGTTGAACGGCGGCGAGAAAATGTTCAGTAGATAGTGTGACTCCACTTCTAAATGACCGCCTAAGTAGTGAGTAGTCATGCAGCAAAAGAGATATAAATACGCTTTGGATGTTGGTGCCCTTCTCAAACTTTCGCGAATGATTATAGGACCTCCAAAGTTGCCCCCACAAAAAAGGTATGGGCGAGAAGAGGCGATTCGCGCATGAGGTAGGTCGCCCATCAACAGGTAGGTCAATTGGCTTTATTATGAGTTTATAACAAGCAGGCAACGGATAATACGAGACCTTATAAAACGCCGGGCAGCAGGAATCCAGTATTGCCTTTCAAGAAGAGACTGCAATATCCGAGGGCCAACATGAAGGTAAATTTATGTAAGCAATCGACGATTAGTTCTGACAGGTGGCTATTCTTGGGGAGTACGATTGGTTGTTTCCTGACATGTAGGGAAGTGCGATCCAGCCGTTCCACGTTCGGGCGGGGCTCGGGCTCGGTCTCAACCTATTGTATCGGTCTCGTTGCAAGTACTTTTCCTCCTTAATTGTTCCCTTAAAGAATTTAGCATTGCTTTGAGACAGATGTTCTTGAGTTATAAATTTATGATCTTGGGTTCAGCTGGTCTGGGTGGAAAGGGGAAATCCCAGGACCACATCCTAAATCATACTCTTGTGTTTTCCGGCGCATGGAGAATGGCCGTGTGTGCCGTGTGTGTGGCAGGACACGAGTAGGGGGGAGGAAAACACCTCCCGCTGAGTGTTGTCCTCAAGAGGGGTCTTCTTTCACTTAAGCTTTATTGAGCGTACAAATTACACAGGCATTATAGAAACTAGAAAGTAAAACAATACGTTTTGTGTATTGAATCGTTATTGACCTGTAAACTAAGATCAGCTAAAGAAGTATTCATACAGAAGTCCATCAAGTCTCACCGAAGAAATTGTTCTGGCCGTATTACGATGGTATATTTTCCATCTTTAGGCACCACTGGTATTCTTAATTTTGTTTAGTTTATATATAAATTGTATTAAGTGTAATTTGTTTACATTTTCGTTTTGATATAAATTGTATGTCATTCTGTGTCTTACGACAACAGCTATGGCTGCAGAAACTAATAAAGGTTGTTATATTAAAACCTAGGTATACATTCTTTAAAAAGGCTTTAGCGGGCAGTGAGAAGTGGATGGAAGTGGAATTTATTTTTAAATGATTAACATTATTATTATTATTATTATTTATTATTTATGTTTTTAATTTTATATTGATGAATTCAATGATCACGAGGATTATTAATAATACAACAGCGTTTTTGTTTTGAAAGGTAAAAGCCCGAAGCCCGGCCCAAATTTCGGACCATTTTTTATCAACTCGGGCCGGGCTCTTAAGCCCGACCTAGCCAGAATTTTGGGCTACTCGCAGAGCCCTAGTCATAAGGAAGAGTAGAATGGTGAATAGATCATTTTAAAAATGATCCAGGTATCTATTCTTGTTCCTCGCACGGCCCCCTAAATCGTTACAAAAAACAACGTACAACAATCATACATGAGCTGTCAAATGTTATATCAAGGTCCATTGGTGGACGCAAAATCTTCATCTATTAACCTTGATTTCACATTTTTAATTGTTGGGTATTGTTGTTCTTGAAGATTTAGAGGACCGTGGGGAGAAACAAGAATAGATACCTGGATCATTTTTCAAATGGTCTATGCGGCCACCTACACTTCACATACCGTCTTGCAAGGTCTACTTGATCAAGGAACGTTGTAAGGCGGTTCAAAGAGCTAAGATAGTTGTTCCAAGTATTGTTGGGTTAGTTTGATGCTAAGCCGCAGTGCGTTCTTCATCTCCGTTGAGGTAATGGGTCCTGTGGTTCTCTCCGAATTTACATGCCGTGGTTATGGGCAGAAATCAATCTAAAAAACTACCTGCTTCAAAACCCTTTCTACAATCTTAACGAATTCCTGATCGCCACTGACTTGCCATTATATGTATGTATGTATGTATGTATGTATGTATGTATGTATGTATGTATGTATGTATGTATGTATGTATGTATGTATGTATGTATGTATGTATGTATGTATGTATGTATGTATGTATGTATGTATGTATGTATGTACGTATGTATGTATGTATGTATGTATGTATGTATGTATGTATGTATGTATGTATGTATGTATGTATGTATGTATGTATGTATGTATGTATGTATGTATGTATGTATGCAGGCGCGTAGGAAGGGGGGGGAATGGGGGGAGATTCCCCCCCCACTTTTTCCTGGGACCCACCCAATTTAGCGTTTTAGGCACATCCCGACATACAATACCACACGGATACCCGGGTAAACATTCACCAACTAAATAGTGAATAATAATTGCAGAAACACAGAGGGCCTCACGCCCCGGAGAAAGCCAAGATTTTCGTCACAATTTCCTCTGTCTTAGTTTGCACTTTGTAGCATTACAAAATAAAAGCTAATGGGTGCTTGAAACTCAGTGGCGTAATTAGGGAAGGGGCGGGTTATGGCCCTCAAAACGTATTTATTTAAGCCTAAAAATCAAGAAATAACTAATATAGCAAGAAAATTTTTCGCCTTCGGCGAAAAGGCCTCCGGCGGCTGGGGCTCCGCCCCAGACCCCGCGAGTTGTTCGCGCTTCGCGCTCACAATTCTTCCCCCCCCACTTGATTTAGAGTTCCTACGCGCCTGTATGTATGTATGTATGTATGTATGTATGTATGTATGTATGTATGTATGTATGTATGTATGTATGTATGTATGTATGTATGTATGTATGTATGTATGTATGTATGTATGTATATGTATGTATGTATGTATGTATGTATGTATGTATGTATGTATGCATGTATGTAAGTATGTATGTATGTATGTATGTATGTATGTATGTATGTATGTATGTATGTATGTATGTATGTATGTATGTATGTATGTATGTATGTATGTATGTATGTATGTATGTATGTATGTATGTATGTATGTATGTATGTATGTATGTATATGTATGTATTTATGTGTTTGTATAATATGTACGTATGTAATATAAATGTTATGTTAAATTAAATGTTAAAACTTTTTAAGTACACATTCACTCCCTCTCTCTCAAGGGGAGTACACCCTTACATTGTAATGGCCAGTGAACTATGAAATAAATATGAAAATATGGACGAAACGGAGGATTTACGCAATAGCATGTTGGATAGAGAGGAGCGTGGAGAACCTTTCAATCAATTAATGGAAGGGGAGTTGTGGAAAACGACAGCCGTGTTGCTTTCATTTCAGGCCCAGGGAGTTCGTCTTCCTGTTGGAGGCGTTGATCCGTAAAGTTCCACTGATTCATGGGAGAAATGGGCGGCCTTTCCACCATAGGGGATGGGTCTGTAGGTCGGAGTCAGCGATTCCACGCGAAGAGCAATCCGCTGGATCTTGTTCCGAGGGAATGTGGTGGCAATTTGTAGCAGCAGACGTTGTCTCGTGGATTTCAGTCATTCTATCTGCTCCATAAACCTTCAACTGATGAAGAGAGTCTGCAACCAGGCATGTATAATTGAAGAATCCGTATAAAAAATAAAGAAGTGTTTCCATGACAGCGAGTGACGTGATGAACGGATGTAGTGACTTCCCTAAACGAGCCAATAGGATCGCACAACACAACCCCAACTTGGGAATTATGAGAGTTTTGACAGGAGCTACCTTAGTTTTAGCATTTATGAAGAAAACATCAATGATGCCTGATGGATCTGTTGTCCAGAGGTAGATAACTTCGCTAAAGCCACGCTTGGAGGTATCACTGAATACAATGATTTGATTTTGAATTTGAGATAACCCTATTATAAAACGGTGGATCAAATCATTCCCACTTTTCACTTAAATGTGTAAGAAGTGAATCATCCCACTGTTCGGGTAAGATGTTTATATCTAGTCACCGTATATAATTAAATCACTGCCTTTTATTACTCTCGCTCCATCCCCCTCATAACTCCTGTTTACGAGCGATATTACGTACTAGTTGTACGAGATTGTTACGCCCATATGCGCAGCCACATGTACCACTCATCGTTGGAGCGGCTATCGAGACGACGGTCAAAGATCAGCCACAGAACACCTCAAGCACAGCTAAGTGAGTACCAATATCTTTTTTTCTCTTCCCTCCCCATGGGTACGGTTCCTTTCTTCCCTTATCCCTACAACAGTGGATTCGGTCCCGGAGTCGTCGCTTGTTTCGTTTTTGTTCTGTTTACTGATTATTCTTGTATGCATTTTTGGGAGATAAGGGTCGAGCGTTTGATACACACTTTATTTCGTGAACGTGACTCTTTTCATAAGTAAGTTATGGAATAGTAAATACAGCATAAAATCAATCAATCAAGTTTTCACCGGGACACGAAAAAATTGATTACAAAAGCTGGGCCCATAATTGTGTTTTAAAATTGTACATCATCATTCCTTAGATGACAATCTATAGTATACTTCATTTTCGTGAACGTGACATATATGGTCTAGAGGTCTTACCACGTAACAAAAAAATGTAATTTTTTAAACCTGTTTTTGCAGACATAATATCAATATTTAACAACGTTAATCGAAAAAACTTAATTTACAAAAGTTACGATCCCTGGATACATTCACCTAAAGTACGGAAGTGACGTTATTGTTGTGTCTGAAATTCAAAGTTTGCGAGACAAGTGATGGAATTCACGAGTACAAAACCATGCGTGCTCTTGAACTTGACTTACAAACTTAAAATGGCTGTCGGAAGACCAGGCACTGTTTGGAAATGTAATTATCAAATTATTTAATATATTTTTAACTTGAACACTATTTAAGATGAATTAATTATTCTTGCAATGATCTTTATTGTAAAACATAAGCTATGCCTAATCTTTTTCATTGCGGCCGCCACTACCTGACGTTATAGGCTACGAAGCGACAACTCTAACCTTTTAGGGACTGAAGTCATTCCCTCTAAGAGATCTGAACTCAAGTAAGTCAAGCTCGGAAATTCACGAGTCAAGTACACAGGTACAAGTACAAGAAAGTACGTGAAGTTTGAAATCAGACACGCTTCAGACATCTTACCTGATACAGTGAGTTGGAGAACTCACTGTTGCTACGCGAGACGGCTTCCAACGCTTTCCAGTCGGCGTTCACCTGCTGCACAAGTGTTGCGCACAAAACAGCCGCGAGGAGCGCTGACAGCAGACATCTGTAGGCCGCCATGATCTGTGAACACACGATTAACTGCTGTCAGTAAATCCCCTGGTGGAGTCTCGTCGAACTCTCAACATGTGGGGCACTAGCAACACCAAAGACAACAATGGAACAAATGAATTGAACTGATGGACAAGCAATCAGCTGTCAAAATAATAAAATTGCAACCATAGAAATAAAAACATGTGTAGCAATAGTAACTGCTCGCTATTAAAAACTTTTGATGATAGACAACGACTAAGTGAAAGTTTTGTATGTGTATTTGTTTGTTTTTTGTTTTGTTTTCCAAAATCAGAAGAAATTATTGTTTGACAGCTTGTTGTTTGTCCATCGATTCAATTCATTTGTTTCATTGTTGTCTTTTGGTGTTGCTAGTGCCCTAATGTTAAAAATCACATGTCAGAATTCTTCAGGAAAACAAATGAATTTATCCGTCAAAACCTTAGACCAGTAATATAGGTCAAAACCTATTCTAGCTCCAAACCGCATTATATTTTTTGAAATAATTATTGAAATGATAATTATACATGTAATCTTTCTACATTTTTAAGTGAAATATTCTGAAAACCAATTTTTTGTAATAAATTAGTATATTTAAGTAATAAACCAGTTTAAGTTGTTGACACGAGAGTGGCGATTTTCGTGCCCATGAAGACACCTAACATTGCGGTTCACCGAACATCCGCAAGGGCATTGACAGACTTTGACAGTGGCAGTTAAGCGTTTTGTTGGCATGAAAATAGTTGAGAACGATGAGTTCGTTGACGTCAAAAATCGCAGCAAATTGTTATGGTTTAATTATGTCTCAAAAATGCACATCAAAATCGAAAATCTGAGTAATAAGCGGACTGTGGTTTGGTATGCCCTACAAAATGAATGATAAATGTATTTAACATTATTATCTGTATGACTGTGATTTTTATTTAATTACATTACTAATTAAATAAGTATCGTAGTCGTACTGATTATAATGTTAGACACATATTTATCATTCCGTGTGTAGGGCTTACCAAACCATAGCCCGCTTATTACTCAGATTTTCGATTTTGAGGTGCATTCTTGAGACATAATTAAAAAATGAAATTTTTCTACAGTTTTGGACGTAGAGGAACCCTTCGCTCTTAAGTAGAAATCCATTTCATTTCTCAGCGGAATTAACATTTATGTGCGTATTAATTACGTTGCAGGATGATTCGTTTATAAAATAATAAACGGAGTTTTTTTTTTTGCAATCAGTATATTATTTACTTTTGACGAGATGACATTATTTTATTATGGTCGTATTTGAATAAAATATGTTAAAGCTGCCTTATTGTCGAATGTACGAAACATAAAACGGAGATGTTGTGTGTGTGTGTGTGTGTGTGTGTGTGTGTGTGTGTGTGTGTGTGTGTGTGTGTGTGTGTGTGTGTGTGTGTGTGTGTGTGTGTGTGTGTGTGTGTGTGTGTGTGTGTGTGTGTGTGTGTGTGTGTGTGTGTGTGTGTGTGTGTGTGTGTGTGTGTGTGTGTGTGTGTGTGTGTGCGTGTGCGTGTGCGTGTGCGTGTGCGTGTGCGTGTGCGTGTGCGTGTGCGTGTGTGTGTGTGTGTGAAATGAACCGCACGCACGAGAGGAAGACTAGTTGTGGAGAACATATTAGTCATTTGTTTAATGGGGGGGGGGGGGGGGGGGGGTTGGCGCCAGGTAGACGAGCGCGTTAAAAGAAATTGACAGAGAAAATATGTTTTTCATCAATAATAATATGTCGGAAAAATGTATATTTAACCGATATTGTTTGGCTAAGACTCTGCTTAAGCTTTTTACCTAGATAATAAAATTAAATAATTTTGAATTTTAATTTTGCTTAGAAATTTTCCTTAGGTAATGTTTTCAGTTAAGAATTTCAATTATGAAAGAGAACACGCGTTTTATGTGTGCAAATGTGCAAATTTTTGCATTGCAGGACGCCTCTTTATATGAACTCCTACGTCAAACTAAAACAAGGAATTGAAATAACCAGTGGCGGCCCGACCCCCTTGATATGCCCGGGGCCAAATTCGTAGCATACACCACCCACCACCGACTGCATGGAAATCGACGTCGGGTGCGAATGAATGGGGGGTGTGGGGGGGATGCCCCCTACAACAGCGCCGCAGGCGAAAATTGTTAAAAGGGTTTTTTTAATGTGGATTTAAGCGTTTGTAGAGGAGTAGAGGCAGTCTGGAAATGTGTCACTTGTGTTTGCTTTTCAGGTTTTCTTCCATTGTAAGTGTCATGCATAGATAAATGGCTCTTAAATAATTTCATATTTTTGATTCTTTAAAATTGAATAGGATTAAGAGGGAGGGGTGGAAAATGTTCATAACACGTTATTAGTTTAGAATGAAATAAAAAGAAAAGTTGTTCCAATAAAATTATGTGTTGTTAATTTTCACAAATGTGTTATTAAAAACATAATTATAATTGAAACGTTGGTGAGCCGACAGTAAGCAAGCGCCAAATACGATTACTGACTTCACCAATATACATGGCAAAATTTAAATTCTAACTGATTAATTTTATTCGTGTTATGTAATCAAGCCCGGACTGGGACCATTTGGGACCCTCAGCTAAAACCTGTAAAGGGGCTCTCTACCGGGGGGTCTGGTGGGTATGGAATACCCCCAAGCAAACGGAGGGTCCGGGGGTCCTCCCCCGGATTTTTTTTTTATATAAGGTGCTTGAAAACAATGAAAACGCGTTTTTACGCTATTTTGGCACGTATAAAGATGAAGAAATTCAGCTAGGTTTTTATACGAATATTATGATTTTCGACTTTGATGACTTTATTATTTATTAAAATAAGAAATTCACAGTATTTTTAGGATACCACAACACTACAAAACACATGCGTAGAGCTGCCAATAATTACAACGGAGCTCAAAATAAACTGCAGTATTTTATTCACACCAAAGCATTAATGAATTATGTCAAAATTATTTGCGTGATAAAAATAATGACAAACGGATTTTTGGGATTAAAAAAATGTATTTAACAGTTTAAAATGTTGTAATAGGTACTAGAATAGAAGGGGCTTAACTTAACTGAGATGATTCAACATTTTACTCCCCTAGCCCTAAAGTAAGAGTTTCTTTGTAAGCAACTCACTTGTTAAAGCTACTTCATCTATTATTTTATTTTTGTCCAAACCATAAAATAAATCCCTCTCAACATTAATAAAAAGCAGACTGGACATAAGGCCTTGGCCTCAAGACGACCGAAGTCGATTTTTGACTATTTTAAGTTTAGAAAAAAACTCGTTCACGTAACTTTTTGACGTTATGTGGGCCCGAGCACCCCCGAGCTGGGGGCCCTCCGCGATCGCGGACCTGCGGACCTGGCCAGTCCGGGCCTGTATGTAATATTGACTATTCATTTATTGTAGACAATTAATATGGGTTTTAAAACAAGATAACTGGATTTTATCAGTATACGCATTTAGGTATTCTAGACAGTATTCATAATGGCGTAATGGGATGGGGTGAAGATTCGAAGTCAGGAGGGTTGTGGGGCGATGCCACGGCCACCAGAGGTGGTTATTTCACGTTTGATACACACCTTTAAAAATCGAAACTTAAGTTATCGCCGTAACAAAATGAATATGTTTAATAACAAATGACATTGCTAAACTTGAATCTGATTTTACCTGATTATGAAAAAAGTTAATGGTATTTTATAAACATAATGGCACTACGCTTATGTTAATATTTCTTTCATGTTGGTGCAGGTATATATTTCGTAATGTTAAACGCAGGTTAAAAGTTCACTCATGAAAACTCTGATATTTTCATAAATATGGCTAAGTATACATCTTGGCCAAACAGAATGAGCACTTGTGATTTTGACACTTATTTAAACAGCAGAATTTTGGAGAGCAGTGTAGACCTGGAAGCGAACTCATCAATTGCAGCGTGGATGTCGATCTTAATGTCTGATTCACAAGGTAGTATCATTCGGGTAGTCCATTAGGGGTGGACAGTAATAGGACGCTCGCTACAGGCACGGCCCTCTATTTTCTTTTAAGCGCACAATTAGAATGTTTTGTTTGTAAATCGTTTTGGCTTTTAAGGAAATAGGATTTTGTACACTATTTTACGCCAAGTTGTTGTATTAGAAGTGTTTCTGTAGTAGTATTCTGTAGATACGCATTATCATATTCTTTACAACTCATTTTGTTTTACAATTCCCTTTGTAATTTATGGTTTCGACCAACTATACCTACCTACCCACCCACCCAACCACCCACCCACCCACCCCTTAACGCTCGCGGGGCCATGGCCCCAAATTTATATGGTCGGGCCGCCACTGGAAATAACTGTAGTCACATTTACATGTGTTACGTACAAGAAACTGTAAAACCAGATAGAATATAAAACCATTTCTGTACAATATCAACATTTCAGAAGATATATGCTTAACTTACAGTTCTGCAAATGATAATTGCCGGCTATAAGATGTTTAAAATAAGCCTATGCGAGTAGCCCGAAATTCAGGCCGGGCTTCGGGCTTCTTTCCTTTGTACGACAAGTACGACTGTACGACCTTTGTATAACAATTTGTACGCTACATGGAGATGAAGAATAGGAAGGCCCCTCTCAGGGGACAACACGAGCGGGAAGGGGTGCTGTCGTGCCCCTCCCTTATCCTACCATAGAGATGGATAGGTTCTTATCCATACCTAAGTGGTCATTCTCCATGTGCCGAAAAGCACGAGATTATGAATGAGAATGACGTCTTGGGATTTCCCTTCCCACCCGAACGAACAGAACGAAAAGATCATAAATTTGTGAGGATAATAACATCCGTCTCAAAATTACCGAAAAGGAAAAAAGTAGATTAAAAAACCCAAGCCCGAGCCCGATACAATGGGTTGAGCCCAAGATGGATGAGCCCGATACAATGGGTTGAGACCAAGACTGAGCCCGATACAATGGGTTGAAACTGAGACTGAGCCCGATACAATGGGTTGAGACCAAGACTGAGCCCGATACAATGGGTTGAGACCAAGACTAAGCCCGATACAATGGGTTGAGACTAAGACTGAGCCCGATACAATGGGTTGAGACCAAGACTGAGCCCGATACAATGGGTTGAGACCAAGACTGAGCCCGATACAATGGGTTGAGACCAAGACTGAGCCTGAGCCCGATACAATGGGTTGAGACCAAGACTGAGCCCGATACAATGGGTTGAGACCAAGACTGAGCCTGATACAATGAGTTGAGACCAACACTGAGCCCGGTACAATGGGTTGAGACCAAGACTGAGCCCGATACAATGGGTTGAGACCAAGACTGAGCCCGATACAATGAGTTGAGACCAAGACTGAGCCTGAGCCCGATACAATGGGTTGAGACCAAGACTGAGCCCGATACAATGGGTTGAGACCAAGACTGAGCCCGATACAATGGGATGAGACCAAGACTGAGCCCGATACAATGGGTTGAGACCAAGACTGAGCCTGATACAATGGGTTGAGACCAACACTGAGCCCGATACAATGGGTTGAGACCAAGACTAAGCCCGATACAATGGGTTGAGACCAAGACTGAGCCCGATACAATGGGTTGAGATTAAGACTGAGCCCGATACAATGGGTTGAGACAGAGACTGAGCCCGATACAATGGGTTAAGACCAAGACTGAGCCCGATACAATGGGTTGAGACCAAGACTGAGCCCGATACAATGGGTTGAGACCAAGACTTAGCCCGATACAATGGGTTGAGACCAAGACTTAGCCCGATACAATGGGTTGAGACCAAGACTGAGCCCGATACAATGGGTTGAGCCCAAGACTGAGCCCGATACAATGGGTTGAGACCAAGACTGAGCCCGATACAATGGGTTGAGACCAAGACTGAGCCCGAGCCCGATACAATGGGTTGAGACCAAGACTGAGCCCGATACAATGGGTTGAGACCAAGACTGAGCCCGAGCCCGATACAATGGGTTGAGACCAAGACTGAGCCTGAGCCTGATACAATAGGTTGAGACCAAGACTGAGCCCGATACAATGGGTTGAGACCAAGACTGAGCCCGATACAATGGGTTGAGCCCAAGACTGAGCCCGATACAATGGGTTGAGACCAAGACTGAGCCAGATACAATGGGTTGAGACCAAGACTGAGCCCGAGCCCGATACAATGGGTTGAGACCAAGACTGAGCCCGATACATTGGATTGAGACCAAGACTGAGCCCTATACAATGGGTTGAGACTAAGACTGAGCCCGATACAATGGGTTGAGACCAAGACTGAGCCCGAGCCCGATACAATGGGTTGAGACCAAGACTGAGCCCGATACAATGGGTTGAGACCACGACTGAGCCCGATACAATGGGTTGAGACTAAGACTGAGCCCGATACAATGGGTTGAGCCCAAGACTGAGCCTGATACAATGGGTTGAGACCAAGACTAAGCCTGATACAATGGGTTGAGCCCAAGACTGAGCCCGATACAATGGGTTGAGACCAAGACTAAGCCTGATACAATGGGTTGAGCCCAAGACTGAGCCCGATATAATGGGTTGAGACCAAGACTGAGCCCGATACAATGGGTTGAGACCAAGACCGAGCCCGATACAATGGGTTGAGACCAAGACTGAGCCCGATACAATGGGTTGAGACCAAGACTGAGCCTGAGCCCGATACAATGGGTTGAGACCAAGACTGAGCCCGATACAATGGGTTTAGACCAAGACTGAGCCCGATACAATGGGTTGAGACCAAGACTGAGCCCGATACAATGGGTTGAGACAAAGACTGAGCCCGATACAATGGGTTGAGACCAAGACTGAGCCCGATACAATGGGTTGAGACCAAGACTGAGCCCAATACAATGGGTTGGGACCAAGACTGAGCCCGATACAATGGGTTGAGACCAAGACTGAGCCCGATACAATGGGTTGAGACCAAGACTGAGCCCGAGCCCGATACAATGGGTTGAGACCAAGACTGAGCCTGATACAATGGGTTGAGACCAAGACTGAGCCCGATACAATGGGTTGAGACCAAGACTGAGCCCGATACAATGGGTTGAGACCAAGACTGAGCCCAATACAATGGGTTGAGACCAAGACTGAGCCCGATACAATGGGTTGAGACCAAGACTGAGCCCGATACAATGGGTTGAGACCAAGACTAAGCCCGATACAATGGGTTAAGACCAAGACTGAGCCCGATACAATGGGTTGAGACCAAGACTGAGCCCGATACAATGGGTTGAGACCAAGACTGAGCCCGATACAATGGGTTGAGACCAAGACTGAGCCCGATACAATGGGTTGACACCAAGACTGAGCCCGATACAATGGGTTGAGACCAAGACTGAGCCCGATACAATGGGTTGAGGCCAAGACTGAGCCTGATACAATGGGTTGAGACCAAGACTGAGCCCGATACAATGGGTTGAGACCAAGACTGAGCCCGATACAATGGGTTGAGACCAAGACTGAGCCTGATACAATAGGTTGAGACTAAGACTGAGCCCGATACAATGGGTTGAGACCAAGACTGAGCCCGATACAATGGGTTGAGACCAAGACTGAGCTTGATACAATAGGTTGAGACCAAGACTGAGCCCAATACAATGGGTTGTGACCAAGACTGAGCCCGATACAATGGGTTGAGGCCAAGACTGAGCCTGATACAATGGGTTGAGACCAAGACTGAGCCTGAAACAATGGTTTGAGACCAAGACTGAGGTCGATACAATGGGTTGAGACCAAGACTGAGCCTCATACAATGGGTTGAGACCAAGACTGATCACGATACAATAGGTGGAGACCAAGTTTGAGCCGATACAATGGGTTAAGACCAAGACTGAGCCCGATACAATGGGTTGAGACCAAGACTGAGCCCGATACAATGGGTTGAGACCAAGACTGAGCCCGATACAATGGGTTGAGACCAAGACTGAGCCTGAGCCCGATACAATGGGTTGAGACTAAGACTGAGCCCGAAACAATGGGTTGAGACCAAGACTGAGCCTGAGCCCGATACAATGGGTTGAGACCAAGACTGAGCCCGATACAATGGGTTGAGACCAAGACTGAGCCCGATACAATGGGTTGAGACCAAGACTGAGCCTGAGCCCGATACAATGGGTTGAGACCAAGACTGAGCCCGATACAATGGGTTGAGACCAAGACTGAGCCCGATACAATGGGTTGAGGCCAAGACTGAGCTTGATACAATGGGTTGAGACCAAGACTGAGCCTGATACAATGGTTTGAGACCAAGACTGAGGTCGATACAATGGGTTGAGACCAAGACTGAGCCTCATACAATGGGTTGAGACCAAGACTGATCAAGATACAATAGGTGGAGACCAAGTTTGAGCCGATACAATGGGTTAAGACCAAGACTGAGCCCGATACAATGGGTTGAGACCAAGACTGAGCCCGATACAATGGGTTGAGACCAAGACTGAGCCCGATACAATGGGTTGAGACCAAGACTGAGCCTGAGCCCGATACAATGGGTTGAGACTAAGACTGAGCCCGATACAATGGGTTGAGACCAAGACTGAGCCTGAGCCCGATACAATGTGTTGAGACCAAGACTGAGCCCGATACAATGGGTTGAGACCAAGACTGAGCCCGATACAATGGGTTGAGACCAAGACTGAGCCTGAGCCCGATACAATGGGTTGAGACCAAGACTGAGCCCGATACAATGGGTTGAGACCAAGACTGAGCCCGATACAATGGGTTGAGACCAAGACTGAGCCCGATACAATGGGTTGAGACCAAGACTGAGCCCGATACAATAGTTGAGACCAAGATTGAGCCCGATACAATGGGTTGAGACCAAGACTGAGCCCGATACAATGGGTTGAGACCAAGACTGAGCCTGATACAATAAGTTGAGACTAAGACTGAGCCCGATACAATGGGTTGAGACCAAGACTGAGCCCAATACAATGGGTTGAGACCAAGACTGAGCCTGATACAATAGGTTGAGACCAACACTGAGCCCAATACAATGGGTTGGGACCAAGACTGAGCCCGATACAATGGGTTGAGGCCAAGACTGAGCCTGATACAATGGGTTGAGACCAAGACTGAGCCCGAGCCCGATACAATGGGTTGAGGCCAAGACTGAGCCTGATACAATGGGTTGAGACCAAGACTGAGCCCTATACAATGGGTTGAGACCAAGACTGAGCCCGATACAATGGGTTGAGCACAAGACTGAGCCCGATACAATGGGTTGAGACCAAGACTGAGCCCGATACAATGGGCTGAGACCAAGACTGAGCCCGAGCCCGATACAATGGGTTGAGACCAAGACTGAGCCCGATACAATGGGTTGAGACCAAGACTGAGCCCGATACAATGGGTTGAGACCAAGACTGAGCCCGATACAATGGGTTGAGACCAAGACTGAGCCCGATACAATGGGTTGAGACCAAGACTGAGCCCGATACAATGGGTTGAGACTAAGACTGAGCCCGATACAATGGGTTGAGACCAAGACTAAGCCCGATACAATGGGTTGAGACCAAGACTGAGCCCGATACTATGGGTTGAGACCAAGACTGAGCCCGATACAATGGGTTGAGACCAAGACTAAGCCCGATACAATGGGTTAAGACCAAGACTGAGCCCGTTACAATGGGTTGAAACCAAGACCGAGCCTGAGCCCCATACAATGGGTTGAGACCAAGACCGAGCCTGAGCCCCATACAATGGGTTTAGACCATGATTGAGCCCGATACAATGGGTTGAGACCAAGACTGAGCCTGAGCCCCATACAATGGGTTGAGACCAAGACCGAGCCTGAGCCCGATACAATGGGTTGAGACCACGACTGATCCCGATACAATGGGTTGAGACCAAGTTTGAGCCCGATACAATGGGTTTAGACCAAGACTGAGCCCGATACAATGGGTTGAGACCAAGACTGAGCCCGATACAATGGGTTGAGACCAAGACTGAGCCCGATACAATGGGTTGAGACCAAGACTGAGCCCAATACAATGGGTTGAGACCAAGACTGAGCCCGATACAATGGGTTGAGACCAAGACTGAGCCCGATACAATGGGTTGAGACCAAGACTAAGCCCGATACAATGGGTTGAGACCAAGACTGAGCCCGATACAATGGGTTGAGACCAAGACCTAGCCCGATACAATGGGTTGAGACCAAGACTGAGCCCGATACAATGGGTTGAGACCAAGACTGAGCCCGAGTCAATGGGTTGAGACCAAGACTGAGCCCGATACAATGGGTTGAGACCAAGACTGAGCCCGATACAATGGGTTGAGACCAAGACTGAGCCCGATACAATGGGTTGAGACCAAGACTGAGCCCAATACAATGGGTTGAGACCAACACTGAGCCCGATACAATGGGTTGAGACCAAGACTTAGCCCGATAGAATGGGTTGAGACCAAGACTGAGCCCGATACAATGGGTTGAGACCAAGACTGAGCCCGATACAATGGGTTGAGACCAAGACTGAGCCCGATACAATGGGTTGAGACCAAGACTGAGCCCGATACAATGGGTTGAGACCAAGACTGAGCCCGATACAATGGGTTGAGACCAAGACTGAGCCCGATACAATGGGTTGAGACCAAGACTTAGCCCGATACAATGGGTTGAGACCAAGACTGAGCCTGATACAATGGGTTGAGACCAAGACTGAGCCCGATACAATGGGTTGAGACCAAGACTGATCCCGATACAATGGGTTGAGACCAAGTTTGAGCCCGATACAATGGGTTGAGACCAAGACTGAGCCCGATAAAATGGGTTGAGACCAAGACTGAGCCCGATACAATGGGTTGAGACCAAGACCGAGCCCGAGCCCGATACAATGGGTTGACACCAAGACTGAGCCCGAGCCCGATACAATGGGTTGAGCCCAAGACCGAGCCCGATACAATGGGTTGAGACCAAGACAGAGCCCGATACAATGGTTTGAGACCAAGACTGAGGTCGATACAATGGGTTGAGACCAAGACTGAGCCCAATACAATGGGTTGTGACCAAGACTGAGCCCGATACAATGGGTTGAGACCAAGACTGAGCCCGAGCCCGATACAATGGGTTGAGACCAAGACTGAGCCTGATACAATGGTTTGAGACCAAGACTGAGGTCGATACAATGGGTTGAGACCAAGACTGAGCCTCATACAATGGGTTGAGACCAAGACTGATCACGATACAATAGGTGGAGACCAAGTTTGAGCCGATACAATGGGTTTAGACCAAGACTGATCACGATACAATAGGTGGAGACCAAGTTTGAGCCGATACAATGGGTTTAGACCAAGACTGAGCCCGATACAATGGGTTGAGACCAAGACTGAGCCCGATACCATGGGTTGAGACCAAGACTGAGCCCGATACAATGGGTTGAGACCAAGACTGAGCCTGAGCCCGATACAATGGGTTGAGACTAAGACTGAGCCCGATACAATGGGTTGAGACCAAGACTGAGCCTGAGCCCGATACAATGGGTTGAGACCAAGACTGAGCCCGATACAATGGGTTGAGACCAAGACTGAGCCCGATACAATGGGTTGAGACCAAGACTGAGCCTGAGCCCGATACAATGGGTTGAGACCAAGACTGAGCCCGATACAATGGGTTGAGACCAAGACTGAGCCCGATACAATGGGTTGAGACCAAGACTGAGCCCGATACAATGGGTTGAGACCAAGACTGAGCCCGATACAATGGGTTGAGACCAAGATTGAGCCCGATACAATGGGTTGAGACCAAGACTGAGCCCGATACAATGGGTTGAGACCAAGACTGAGCCTGATACAATAAGTTAAGACTAAGACTGAGCCCGATACAATGGGTTGAGACCAAGACTGAGCCCAATACAATGGGTTGAGACCAAGACTGAGCCTGATACAATAGGTTGAGACCAAGACTGAGCCCGATACAATGGGTTGAGGCCAAGACTGAGCCTGATACAATGGGTTGAGACCAAGACTGAGCCCGAGCCCGATACAATGGGTTGAGGCCAAGACTGAGCCTGATACGATGGGTTGAGACCAAGACTGAGCCCTATACAATGGGTTGAGACCAAGACTGAGCCCGATACAATGGGTTGAGCACAAGACTGAGCCCGATACAATGGGTTGAGACCAAGACTGAGCCCGAGCTTTTACGCGCCAAGATGGCGGCAAGTGAGTGTTGTGGGAATAGTAAGTGTGGCAAAAAATTTGAAAAAAGGGATAAAGCTATTGTGGGATGTGATTCAGTATGCCAAAAATGGTTTCATATTAGGTGTACTGACTTAAATAAGAATGATTTTGATTACATATCAGGCAAGAAGTCACTGAAATGGTTTTGTGCAGAATGCTGCGATACATGTGTTGGCGTAAATAAGCTAAAAAGTGAGGTTAAGGAAGCCTTACTGAGAATCACTGAACTGAATGAAGCAGTAAATAACATGGTAATAAAAGTTGATAATGTAAAAACGGATAATGAGGATAAGATTGGGCCTAAGTCTAGCTATGCAGGAGCAGTGAATGGGCAAAAACGTGCTGAAGTGGGACTAGGGCTAGGCCTAGGCCTAGGCCTGATTGGTGGGGGAGCTGGGTCTGCAAAACTGGGCCAGAGCAAAAAAGCTATCGTTATAAAACCAAAAGAGGTTACCCAAGAGAGTAAGGTCACCAGGGAAAATATCGTCGCTAAAATAAATCCAGTGGAGTTAGCAGTGGGAGTTCGAGTCAGGAAGGAGGTTCGTAATGGAGGAGTTATCTTGGAGTGCGACGATGACCAGTCTTTCCAAAGGGTTAAAGATAAAGTAGCGGAAACTTTAGGTGACGACTACGAAACATCGGTACCAAAGACGAGGAGGCCAAGACTCATGGTGTTGGGAATTAACATAAAAAGCTGTAATAAGGATGAATTGGAGAAGCAAATAACGATGCAGAATCAGCTTCAAGATGGTGATTTGAAAGTGGTGTACATGAAAGTTAGTGGGAACGAATACGTCCAGAAATTAGTGATTGAAGTGGATCCAGAATCTAGAAACATTTTGCTGGAACAAGGTGTTTTAAGGATTGGGTGGGAGAGTTTTAAACTACGTGACTATGTTCACGTAATAAAGTGTTACACTTGCTCGAGATATGGTCACTACCAAAACAGCTGTAACATGCCGTTAACATGTGGATACTGTGGTGAGGAGGGCCATTCATACTATCAATGTAACACAAATGAACCTTATTGTGTAAATTGCAGGCTTTCAAATGATAGATATGGTGCCAACCTTTGTACTAACCATGAGTCTGGGAGTAAAAGCTGTGAAAGTTTTAAAAGAATAGTTTTAAGCCAACAAAGAAGGATTTCATATGTAAAATAGAGGTTAGGGGTGGATGACAAAATTTTGTATTGCAATGTACAAGGATTAACAGGTAACTTTGATAAAATACACAACTTAATATGCAAGGAAGCACCAACAATATTATGTTTATCAGAAACCCATGTGACTGACGATGTTAACGAAAATGAAATCAGTATTATAGGTTACCATATGGAAAATGTGTTATCAATGTCAAGACATACAGGAGGTGTTACTGTTTATATAAAAGAAGGTATTAAATATAGTGTAATACATAATACGAGCAAACAGCTAAACTGGTGGTCAATATGTCTAAAACTAGGAAGTGTTTACATGTTAATAGTGTATCATTCACCAAATGCGTCGCATGCTGATTTTTTACAATATATTGAAGCGTTG
Source organism: Isoperla grammatica (assembly GCA_945910005.1). Taxonomy (NCBI): domain Eukaryota; kingdom Metazoa; phylum Arthropoda; class Insecta; order Plecoptera; family Perlodidae; genus Isoperla; species Isoperla grammatica. The sequence goes on from OX246738.1 coordinate 88,389,578, forward strand.
TTTGACGACATGGTTGTGGCGGCAGGTCAAATTCTGTGTGTTGGAGATTTTAATATAAACATGAATGTAAGATCAACTTATAGTGAAAGTTTAAATAAAATCATTCAGAGAGCTGGGCTACATCAATTAGTAAAAAGGGAGACCAGGGTGACTAAAGATAGTAAGAGTTTAATTGACCTAGTTATTTCAAGAGATAAACATATACAAGTAAAAGTAAGAGCTAGGCCGAATATTTCTGATCATAAACTGTTACAAATAAACTTGGGTGTCAAACAAGGTAGTAGGCCTATTGGTGCTAAATTTAAAAAACAAATTTGTGTAAGACGTAAGCTTGAGGATAAAGATTATGAATTTGTGAATTATATGCTGATGGAGAAGGAATGGAGTTACAATAGTAACGACGTTAATTTGTTAGCATCTGAGTATGTTTCTTATATGGTGGAATGTCTGAATACTGTTGCTCCAAAGAAGATGATATGTATAGATAATACTATAAAATCAAACGCATGGTTTAACAAAGAGGTACAGAGGTGTCAAAAATTAAGAGATGATGCATATGTAAAAGCTCAACTGACTCATATGGATGAGCATTGGAATAACTATAAATTTTATAGAAATAAGTTCGTATATGTACTAAGAAAAGAGAAACAAAATTATTACCAGGAAAAGATTGACGATGTTAGTCACAACCCTAAAGATATGTGGAAAACTCTTAAGACAATTTTGGGATCTAAAAGTAACATCAGTGAGAGTACGACTATGTGTGATATTGTGTTTATAAATGATAATGAGAGTGTTAGCATTGCGGAAAAGTTTAACCGATATTTTATAAATAGTGTCAAGGATATTGTTATTAGTATTGATATGCCTGTGTATAATAATGATGATGTAGATACTGTGGTGTCAATGGTAACTAATATAGATGTCATAAGTGGTGCTGAAAATGAAAATAGACCAATACTTCCTAGTTTTCAGTTAATATCGTTAGGGAAGCTTCGACGTATTATTTTTAAGTTGCCTAACAAGAAAGGGACGGAAGAAGGAATAAATACTATGATGTTAAAAAAAACTTTCCGGAGAGGAGGACATGCTTTGTTAAATATTATAAACACATCAATTGGGACTAGCAAGGTACCAAATGAATGGTTAAAGGCAGAGATTGTTCCTATAGAAAAAGTGAATAAAGCCAAGTTACCTGAGGACTACCGTCCTATAAATATGTTACCCTCATATGAAAAAGTATTGGAAAAGGTTATACATGAACAATTGTTAAATTTCTTTGAAAAGCACAAGTTGTTACATAGCTATCAGTCGGGGTTTCGTAACAACCACTCATGTGAAACAGCTTTGCAGTTAGTTTTTGAAAAATGGCTAAGAGACATGGATGATAATAAAGTTACTGTAGCTGTTTTCTTAGATTTTAAGAGGGCATTTGAGACGATAGATCGACAAATCTTGCTAAGAAAATTATATGACTATGGTATAAGAGATAATGCACTAAGTTGGTTGGAAAGCTATTTAGCAAATAGGAGGCAGGTTACCAAATTCCAGAATATTGTGTCTGATGAATTAGTTTGTAGCAACGGTGTCCCTCAAGGGTCTGTATTGGGACCGTTACTGTTTATTGTTTATATTAATGATATTTTTGGTATTGATGACGACATTTTTATAAATCTTTTTGCTGATGACACACTCCTATCATGTTCAGGGTACATAGTAGCAGAAATCTGTGATAAAATGAACATTGCTTTGACAAAGTTGTCTAAATGGCTTAAATTAAACAAATTGAAATTAAATGTTGATAAAACTAAATGTATGTTGTTAACATCATCAGCAAAAACGAGAGATAGAGTGATGTTAAATTGTAGTGATAATCTTATTAAGATCGATGGTGTAAATGTAACATTTGTTAGTGAATTTAAATATTTAGGTATTATCATTGATCAGCATTTAAAACTAGATAAGCACGTAGAATACATTTGTAAAAAATTGGGTAAGAAGGTAGGGTTTTTAGGAAGAATTGCTTCTTACCTATCATTTAAAACTAGAAAGTTAGTTTTTAATACAATAGTGTTACCTCATTATAGTTATTGTAGTACTTTATTATGGGGTATTCATCTCAAACATGTGAACGCGCTGCAAAAACTTCAAAATAAAGGGATGAGAGTAGTGCTTAAATGTGATAGATATACTCCAGTGAGAACAATGCTGGACAAACTTAAGGTGCTGTCAGTTAATCAGTTGATACATTTCAATGTTCTATTATTTATACATAAGATGACAAGAGGGTTATTACCCATTAATATTAATAATAAGATTAAATTGGTAGCTGATAGTTTGTACTATAATATTAGAAATAGTGAAAACTTAAATGTGAATCGCTGTAACAAAACTAGATCTCAAAACTCTATTTGCTATAATGGGTTTAAAGCATATAATAAGTTAGACAAAGCACTTAAAGAAGAAGGTTGTATGGAAAGATTTAAAATTAAATGTAGAGAATATGTACTGAGAGAAGTGTGGTAAACCTGTAGGATTGAACTTGTTGGTGATTAATTTGTGTGTGACCTGTAGGATTGAACTTGTTGGTGATTAATTTGTATTAATTTGTAAAGGGGATATATTGTGTAAAATGTATTATTTGTAATATTAGCAATATGTGCTAAATAAATAAATAAATAAAAATAGATACAATGGGCTGAGACCAAGACTGAGCCCGAGCCCGATACAATGGGTTGAGACCAAGACTGAGCCCGATACAATGGGTTGAGACCAAGACTGAGCCCGATACAATGGGTTGAGACTAAGACTGAGCCCGATACAATGGGTTGAGACCAAGACTGAGCCCGATACAATGGGTTGAGACCAAGACTGAGCCCTATACAATGGGTTGAGACTAAGACTGAGCCCGATACAATGGGTTGAGACCAAGACTAAGCCCGATACAATGGGTTGAGACCAAGACTGAGCCCGATACAATGGGTTGAGACTAAGACTGAGCCCGATACAATGGGTTGAGACCAAGACTAAGCCCGATACAATGGGTTAAGACCAAGACTGAGCCCGTTACAATGGGTTGAAACCAAGACCGAGCCTGAGCCCCATACAATGGGTTGAGACCAAGACCGAGCCTGAGCCCCATACAATGGGTTTAGACCATGATTGAGCCCGATACAATGGGTTGAGACCAAGACTGAGCCTGAGCCCCATACAATGGGTTGAGACCAAGACCGAGCCTGAGCCCGATACAATGGGTTGAGACCAAGACTGATCCCGATACAATGGGTTGAGACCAAGTTTGAGCCCGATACAATGGGTTTAGACCAAGACTGAGCCCGATACAATGGGTTGAGACCAAGACTGAGCCCGATACAATGGGTTGAGACCAAGACTGAGCCCGATACAATGGGTTGAGACCAAGACTGAGCCCAATACAATGGGTTGAGACCAAGACTGAGCCCGTTTCAATGGGTTGAGACCAAGACTGAGCCCGATACAATGGGTTGAGACCAAGACTAAGCCCGATACAATGGGTTGAGACCAAGACTGAGCCCGATACAATGGGTTGAGACCAAGACCTAGCCCGATACAATGGGTTGAGACCAAGACTGAGCCCGATACAATGGGTTGAGACCAAGACTGAGCCCGAGTCAATGGGTTTAGACCAAGACTGAGCCCGATACAATGGGTTGAGACCAAGACTGAGCCCGATACAATGGGTTGAGACCAAGACTGAGCCCGATACAATGGGTTGAGACCAAGACTGAGCCCAATACAATGGGTTGAGACCAACACTGAGCCCGATACAATGGGTTGAGACCAAGACTTAGCCCGATAGAATGGGTTGAGACCAAGACTGAGCCCGATACAATGGGTTGAGACCAAGACTGAGCCCGATACAATGGGTTGAGACCAAGACTGAGCCCGATACAATGGGTTGAGACCAAGACTGAGCCCGATACAATGGGTTGAGACCAAGACTGAGCCCGATACAATGGGTTGAGACCAAGACTGAGCCCGATACAATGGGTTGAGACCAAGACTTAGCCCGATACAATGGGTTGAGACCAAGACTGAGCCTGATACAATGGGTTGAGACCAAGACTGAGCCCGATACAATGGGTTGAGACCAAGACTGATCCCGATACAATGGGTTGAGACCAAGTTTGAGCCCCATACAATGGGTTGAGACCAAGACTGAGCCCGATAAAATGGGTTGAGACCAAGACTGAGCCCGATACAATGGGTTGAGACCAAGACCGAGCCCGAGCCCGATACAATGGGTTGACACCAAGACTGAGCCCGAGCCCGATACAATGGGTTGAGCCCAAGACCGAGCCCGATACAATGGGTTGAGACCAAGACTGAGCCCGAGCCCGATACAATGGGTTGAGACCAAGACAGAGCCCGATACAATGGGTTGAGACCAAGACTTAGCCCGATACAATGGGTTGAGACCAAGACAGAGCCCGATACAATGGGTTGAGACCAAGACTGAGCCCGATACAATGGGTTGAGACCAAGACAGAGCCCGATACAATGGGTTGAGACCAAGACTGAGCCCGATACAATGGGTTGAGACCAAGACAGAGCCCGATACAATGGGTTGAGACCAAGACTGAGCCCGATACAATGGGTTGAGACCAAGACAGAGCCCGATACAATGGGTGGAGGCCAAGACTGAGCCCGATTCAATGGGTTGAGACCAACACTGAGCCTGATACAATGGGTTGAGACAAAGACTGAGCCCGTTGAGAGCGCGAGCAATGCGTTATACAAGTAACATTAAGTAATAGTATTTCATTTAACGTGAAAAATAGTCCCACTTCATGTGGAGAAAGGATATCATGTATAGTTGGATTCTTTTATAATTTTTTTAAAATCACTAACCCCATTTGGCGTCACGACGCTTTGAAGGCCTAGGGCTCCAGGCCTACTTATAATAGAATTATTGCTTTTTAATGGTGTATTGTACTTCACTCATCCATAACTTAATTTAATTGATCACTGTTATCCTGAATGTACCTAGGTAATACGATATTTAAGCCCTGACATTCTTCGAAGCGTCGGTTTTCCATGAAACACATGATACTCTGTTGTCACTTTCATCCGTTCCGAGAAGAGATAGCGCTCGAGTAGCTTTGCCGTGCTGACGTGCACCTATGAAGAACTATAATAATTGCCGGACTACCGTGTCCGTTATACGGACGCACGGCACGTTAGCCGTGTTGCTATGAACTAGGCTTAAAACCTTTTATAATTTTTTTAAATCATTATTCCATTAGGCGTCACGACGCTTTGAACTTGAACAACGCCTCTTTTTTCGCTAGCGCATGCACACATTTGTACTTACATTATATTGAAAAGATTTAAGTTAGTAACAATAGTCACAGTTATTAATGGCTGGTCACAAACAAAACTGCCTGTTTTAAATGGATATAGAACTTGTTTTATAATTTATTTTAGTACCGCCTTATTTCGATTGCTCTGAAATCTACCATTTAAATCATACCTAAGTAATATTCAATATTATTTTTAAATACAAAATTATCGATTAAATGGCTCTCTTGGATTGTGCATGGAAATTTGTGTTTGTATTTTACATCATGTTTTGTATTGAGATGTGCGTGCATTGTGGGTATCCCGCGCTTACGGCCGCACCGCGTACACCATCATTAGAGCTACTATTCGTCTCGTTTTTTAAAAGATAGTAAAACCATCGAAGAACTAATCGGAGAGTTGTCGAAAAGTAAAACTGGTCGAAAAACTGATAAAAACAGTAAGGAGACTGTCAAAAAACTGATCGAAAAAATATAACGTGTCGAAAAACTGGTCGAAATAGTACGGACACATCGAAAATCTGATCGAAAAACTTGTCGAAAATAATAAAAAAGGAAATGGTTGAAAATAGAGCGAAAACGGGACGAAAAATAATACTGGTCGAAAAACTGATTGATGAATAAAACTAATCGAAAAACTGATTGAAAAATAAATGTCTTCTTCTTCTTCTTCTTCTTCTTCTTCTTCCTCTTTCGAACACCCAGAGTTGGAACTTATGCCATTCTCTGCCTAGTTGCCCAATAAAGGTTTGCCACATATTTCCTCCTTGCTATCTTTTGCCCCTCCATTAGATCCCTTTCTGCTGTCAAAGAGACACATGTCGCAAGATGTTCCGCGTCCTGGTATTGTTCTTTGCATAGTGGGCATGTTCTCGTATCCACCACTCCTATTTTGTGCAGATGGGCTTGCAGGTAGTCGTGGCCGGTGTCCATCCAGAAATTTGCCACGTATTCCCTTCTTTCTTCCTTATCAATTTTCCTTGCGTTCATTTTCTCCTTCCTTGTTAGCGGTTCCCATCTTTTCCCTCGCGCAATTACTTCATACTGTTTCTTTAAATCTAAGCTGACTTGGTTATTGATTGTAGGCTTGATGGACTGCAGTGAGATTGCCTTTTCAGGTTGTTTCAATTTAGCTCCCATCTTTGCCAGGTAGTCGGCTTTTTCATTTCCCACTATTGAGCAATGACTAGGGATCCATTGAAAACATACTTGCCAGCCTTTGTCGTAGAGCTTGTAGTACTCTTCCCTACATGCTACTGTTATCTCACAATCTGTATCTCTTTGAGATATCAAGGCTTGTAGTGCTGCCCTTTAATCTACCAAGATCACCACTGGCTGTGATGGCTTAATATTGCCTACTTCGGTTAGTGCAAGGTGGATGGCTGCCAGTTCCCCGTCAAAGTTTGTTCCAAATTTGCCAGCCGCAGTGTGTTTTTCAAAAACCTGACAATACACTCCTGCTCCCACAAGCCCCTTAGGTGGTGTTGCAGATCTATCCGTATACACGTGTAGCCAGGTTGGCACAGGGTACCGGGAGTGTAGAGTACGGTATGTTATCTGTCTTAACTCTTGGGCTGAACATGCTGCTTTCTGCACTTTTTCGTCAAGTTCAAGCATAACATCCAGTGGGGGTCTTACATTGTTGTTCCCGTTTCTTTGGCTAAGGCGTGTACGTGGGCAGTCTAGAATTTGGTATTTCTGTTTTAACATGACTGCAGTCTGTGAGAAGTTCTTGTGTGTCTTTAGTCTCTCAAACCCATTTCCATAGTCCCTCCAGTAGTCATCCTTTCCCCTTAACAACCTCTCGTGGAGCTTCATTGCACTTTTTTCTCTGCAAAAAATAAATGTGATCGTTCGAAAATAGGGCAAAAACGAAAAAAAACTGGTCGAGAATAGGGCGAAAATGGGACGAAAAATAAAACTGGACAAAACACCGATGGAAAAAATAAAACTTGTCGAAAACTGATCGAAGAAGTAAGGAGCCTGGTTGAAAATCTGATCGAAAAAGTAAAATTGATCGAAAAAATTATCAAAAACTGGTCGAAAGAGTAAAGAATTATTGAAATCTGATCGTAAACTGGACGAAAAGATAAAATTTGTCGAAAACTGGTTGAAAAATAAAACTTGTCGCAAAAATGGGTGGAAAGCAAGTCGAACAATTTAAAACTGATTTAAACTGATCGAAAACTACGCGAAATAGTCCAACTGATCGAAAAACTAATCGAAAAAATTAAACTGGTTGATAACTAGTCGGAAATTGAAACTGATCGAGATAATAAACGCGGTCGAAAGAGTAACGAAACTGGTCGAAAAATTGATAGGAAAAATAAATGAAACCAAATCATACGAAATTCTTATGTTGGTGCACTGAGTACACATGCCAGCAGCCTACTGAAGGGTGATCAAGACCAACCTAGCCCTGATCAAGCAGGGATCTACACATATTGGCCAAATCATGAAGAAATTCCTAAGTTGGTAAGATGCTATAACTTGTCACACCAGTTATTATCAATATTAATGTGTAAATTAAGGGAGGCGAACAGACCGTTTTGTTGAACAAATCATAAATAATTTGCATTATTGTTACTGAGTTAGGCCTTGTCAACTGAATGTGAATACAATAAACATAATTGGTTTGTATCGTCTTTCGTTATATAGTGATTTTAATGTTTGCGTGCGCTAGCGAAAAGAAGAGGCGTTCTAGCTCAAAGCGTCGTTACACATAATGGGGTTGGTGATTTCTGACGTATCATAAAAGGCGCTATTCCCTGACGTTCTGTGGATTCAACCATATATGATACCTTTTGTCCATATGATTAGACTATTTTTTAATATCATATCATTCAAACGAAGGACTATAAAGTACAAAAAGCGCACATATCATCGTACTTACGTCCTTGATCATTTTCAAATGTTATGTTTATTTATTTATTTATTTATTTTCAAGATGAATACAAGAAATACTTATTATAATACAGAGATCTGGCCCCCAAAGAGTAGGAATTACTCGCAAGCAGGGGGCCATCAAAAACAGGAAATGATTTAATAGATGATGAGATGATGGCGGGAGGTATGAACACTTACATTTGTAGGCTAAGGGCCTACTTCGTAGTATGATTTATGTATTAACAACAGAAGTGAAAATAGTGAAAATATGATTGAGAATAGTGATGAAAAAAGAAGTAAATAAAGAGTACATATAAAGAATGAAGGAAACACAAGACATATTTTGTTCTAATAGGAAATGTGGTAGATCTTATAGTCCAAGAGCACCAATAGTAGGTGAAATAATGATAATGATAAAAACATAACATAAATTTAAGATGACATTTAGGCCTAGACATGTTTACATTTTTTAAATTGTGATTATAGTAGAGATTACTATTACTAGTACTATTGGCTCTATCATACTGTAAAAGGTAATTACAACAAACGTCATTACAAAAAATAAAAAATAACCAATATAACAAACGGACGTTTAGGGCCCCACAACTGCTTGTATACATGATGATACCATATCATTATAACAAAGTAATATGTTGGTCCCTTAGAGTTTGTTGTAATTACTTTGACTGTACTACTTGTTTACATATTTCACCATAAGCCAATTTTTAATATCATTTTTAAATTTATAGTCACATGGTTGGTATCTAATTTTAGCTGGAATGTTATTATATAATATGTATCCTGAAAAGGTTATAGAATTTTTGCCATAATTGCTATTGATTGATCTAATAAATAAATTCCCTTCATTTCTAGTTTTGTAATTGTGCTGTTGGTATTCTAGTATGTGGGTGGTGTAGATTTTACCTTGTTTAATATTTCTTATGAGAAGAATTTTTTCATATTGATGTATTACTGACAAAGGTATTATTTTAAAATTTTGATAAAGGTCCACAGAGGGATATCTGAATGGGAGTTGATATAGGCTTTTAATTGCTCTATTTTGAAGAACCTGTAGGCCATGGATAATATACTGTGCAGCGTTCCCCCATATTGTATTTAAATAAGTAAGATGCGAGTGTATGAGTGAGAAATATATCGGGCGAAGTGTGTGAGGCGGAAGTAGATAGGATAATTTCCACATAATTCCAATAATGGAAGAGATTTTTTTACACAGGTACTGAACATGTTCTTTCCATCGTAACAATTTGTCTACATAAAGTCCTACATACTTGATTACTTGAACTTCTTTAATTTGTTGGGTGCCAAGAAGGATAGATTTACCATGATTTCTGTTTGTTTTGGGTGATGACATTATAATGAAGTTAGTTTTATCAGCATTTAAAGTTAATAGATTCAGTCGCAAGAATTCAGCAAGTACAATGAGATCAAGTTGCATGTTGTTAAGAATATCTTCCAAGTTTTTTCCAGAATAAATAAGAATAGTATCATCAGCATACAGTTGGATGGTACCATAGAGTTTAAGATTACCTAGATCATTGATGTATATGAGAAATAAAATTGGTCCTAAAATAGATCCCTGAGGGACACCAATGTCTATATTAGATAATGTGCTGGAAGCATCATTTAAGAACACTAGTTGCTTTCTATTTGTGAAATAACTTTTAAACCAGTCTAGGACCACACCTCTAATCCCATAGTGTTCTAGTTTTTTGAATAGGATGTCTCTGTTGACCGTGTCAAATGCCTTGGACAAATCTAAAATTAGAGCCACTGTGCTATCATGATTATCAATGCTTGTACGAACCTTGGTAATAAAGTCATTGGCTGCTGATGTTGTGTTTGAAGATTCACGAAAACCATATTGGCCTTTATAAAGGAAATTAATGTCATTTAGATAGTCCATTAATCTTCCTTTAACTACGGTTTCAAATATTTTCGACAATGTATTGAGAACTGAAATCGGACGATAGTTTGATACATCTTTTTTTCCCCCCGACTTATATATAGGTGTAACTTGAGCGATTCTTAGCTTTGCAGGAAATTTTCCGGTGGAAAGAGACAGGTTAATAAGAGTTGTGATGGGTTCTGCCAATAAATGTTTGGCCAATTTGAAATCAGTAGCTGTAAGTTTATCTATGCCAGGACTTTTATTTGCTTTGAGGTTCGATATTATTTTTGTGATTTCTTGTTGGTCTGTGGGTTTGAAGAACATGCTTGACATTTTGGGGCCACCAGCCATTGTGTTTAAACTAAAAATGTTATCAGTGGGTGCAGTAGTAATTTTGCTTGCCAAGTTCTCTCCAATAGACGTAAAGTACGAGTTAAAATGGTTTGCAATTTCTCTAGGGTCTTTAGTATTTGTACCTGTACTATCTGTTAATTGCATACAGCCACCTGAGTGAGGGTTATATTCTTTTGGCCTATTGTATATAAGTGAGTTAATAACTTTCCATGTTTGTTTACTGTCATTTTTAGCTTTTTCAAATTGGTTTGCATAATATTCCTTTTTTACTTTACGCTTTAGGAAAGTAACCTGAGATTGTAGATTTTTATATGTTTCTAGAATAGGCATGTTATGAGGTTTCTGTTTATGTTTACTATAGAAATTATTTTTAGTTTTTATAAGTCGCAGTAGCTCTGGTGTCATCCAGCAGCATTTTGGTGTGGTGCGATGAGAATTCTTCGTTATTAAAGTGGTTGCGTTTTCTTTTGCTTTAGTTATTACGTTTGTCAGGTCTGTACAGATTATATCAACATCTAGTTGTTGCATGTCAAGTTGTGGTAGGAGATTTTCCAAGTTCTGGACATACAGGTGCTCATCGATAGTCTTTTTTGCCTTGTTTGGAGGTGTCTTATTTTGCCTGTTACCATGGTTACTTGTTTTCCCCCTTTCTACTTGTGTTAGCAGTATGTGGTGATCACTTATGGGATTGCAGATGGTTGCCGTGTGAATTTTATGATTGGTTACGTTGGTAAAGCAATGGTCAATTAGTGTGGATGTTGGCCCTTGTACTCGAGTGGGTTTATCATTGAGGGGGACAAAGCCATAGCTGCGACATATGTTGAGGTAGTTGTGAACCGAGTTATAGTTTGACAGCAGATCTAGATTGAAGTCTCCTATTATAAAGGTGTTACACTGTTTGTATTTGTCTAGCATACTATCGAGAATTCTAAAGAAGGTTTGAAGATTATCGTAAAGGTTGTTGGGAGGTCTATAAAAACCACCAATGGTCAATTTTGGCATAAATTCATCTTCCAAGTTTATCCATAAGGAGAAAACATTATCACTGTATGATTCTAACACAGAACACTTTATGTCTTCTTTGACAAAAATACACAGCCCTCCACCTCTACCCTCGGTCCTAGGCCTACAAATATGATGGCTGATGTATCCTGGCAGGTTGAAGAAAATACAGTTTTCGTTATTCAACCATGTTTCACTCACAACTATGACTGATGGAGACACGCCAAGGCCTGCAATTACTATTTCTATATCATCCATTCTATCTTTTGATTTTAAGCTGCGAGCGTTGATATGAATTATACTAAAATGAGTTCCTTTTACTTTCTCTAAAGTCTTATCTAATGCAAAATCACTAATGCTATCATATCCGCATGATGTTGAGAACTCGTTTGGAGGGACTTCATCACTAGGTCCAGCCTTATCCATAGGCCTGGACTAGGCTTAGTGATAGTGATAGGCCTAGGCCTACGTCTGGTTCCCCGGCTGGCGGCTTGGTTGCTCCGATTGCCTATTACGATTTCCATCAGATTTCCTCATATCATCTATATCCCATTGAGAAAGGATCCTGATTGGTGGTGACTTGTCACTTACCCTTATCCAGACTTTGCCATTTTTGGTCCACGAGAATTTACACAATCCGCTTTTCTTAAGTTCTCGTGCTTTCCTTAGCAGGAAGCCGTTCCGACTAGTATGGAGTTATAAGTTAAGAAGGAGGTCTAGGTGCGCAGTAGAATGCGTACGAGATAGCTCCGTGGAGACACCGCGGGACGGCAGCCATTTTAGTTGTTAAATTCGACTGTGACCCGCGAAGTAAGCCGTGAAATAGTGCAGAGCGATTGGAACAAGAGTAAAATAAACGGAAATTATTAAGGAAAACGTTATCACAAGTGTTAAAAAATGAGTAGTACACCTTCACGAGGAAGGCCTAGAAGTGGTGGGCCTAATCGATATTATTGTGCATATGGTTTGTGTGTTAATTATACGAAGGATATTTAAGACAAGGATGCTACCATTTTCAAAACCATGATCATCCCTCAAAAACGTAAATCCACTTGGACATTTGCTAAAGGAAACGGCAATCACACCAAGTTACAACTATTCTATCTAGGCCTAGCTAGGCCCTACATCTAGGCAAGAGTTAGCCCTAGTCCTATAAAGTGAAGGCGATTTTGGAGAGGTTATGTTGACAACATGTCTCGCCCACTTTTTATGAACTGTACGACTGGGCGTAGAACCATGGTAGAACTAGGCCTATGGTTTATTTTTAATAGGCCTAGATCTACTGAAAAGTATGTATTAATAGTCGTAGCTTAATTACAGTTCAATGGTTTTAAACAGGCTACTTCGCCTAGGCCTACACTAGCCTGACAGTGACAGTAGGGCAGTATAAGGATTCATTAATTTTTATTATGTATTTTTCTAAGCAAATCGATACAAATACTTACTCGACAAAATGATAAGTTACCAGCAGAGTAATTGTGTTCACTTACCTCAATGAATATGTACGTTCATACGTATTTAACTTCTTATAATGTCGAGCTTCGTAGCCTGCAACACTCACTATGTCCGAAAGTAAACAACTAAAATGGCGTCACTGTCAAAGTACCGGAAGTGACCACATTATGATCGCGCTCTGCCATTTAAGCTAGACCTCCTTGTTAGATGGTCATTTAGAAACACCTGACTGTTGGGTGCTTGTATTCCCAACTCGGATGAGAAAATTGACTGTTTCGTTTTTCGTTTTTCCATCAGCTCGCGCTTCTTGTCGCGTCGACAGAACTTGACTACTATCTTTGGAGGTCCAGGTTCTCTGTCCCTTTTAAATAGGCGGTGACATCCCTCCATATCTTCTTTGCGGAGATCGCAGTGTAGTAGGTTTGCAAGGTTGCAAATGATAGCTTCAGGTGCTTTGTTTTCATTGAAGTTAAAGATGGCCGTTAATGGTCTATAAACCTTAGACCCAATAACGACCCTCTTTTAGATCAGTAATGACAACAGTTCACAACAGTAAAAAATGCACCTTAAAATAACTATCAAGGACCCTTAGAAAGAGCAAAATCACTGTTCTCTAGATACATTCTGAATATCATATTTTTATCTCACGAAAGTAAAAAAAATAAAAAAGTTGATTAATAACAAATATTGAAACGTGTATTTCAGCAAGACCGTATTCCCACTGAGCATAGTTTCGAAAAAAAAACTGTCCCAGACTTGCACCCTTTCCGCAATACACAGGAACTTTCTCTCAAATTTGCACTAGAAACGAGAAAAATGTGTGTAATTTCTGCACTAAAACTATGGTCTATGTTTATATGAAGAAGAAAAATACAAATTATTTTCTTACTGTACTTACGTCCTTTCTGAATTAAACAATATCTAAGCGAGCGCCTCCTTTCTCCTTTTACGGCACTCGTTTCTTTTTTATGTCTCGCGATAGCGGTCGAACGGAGAGTCCGAGCAAACTGAAATTTGTACCATCTACAAGCTTTGATGTGGATTGAATGTCTATAGTTTTGTGGCCAAGTCAGTCGAGTAGTTATATAGTTACAATGCAGTTACGAGTAAATATTCCTCTGAAACAAACTGGCGGCAAAATGTGAGATAGCCATATTACAGTAAATTTTCGCCCGGTCACGAATGTATTAATTTCAACCCGATCCGATCAGTATTGTTAGTAAAAATTTGATTCTTCTTTTTTGCTGAACAAGCTTTCCCGTCGCGCGTTGCTGCGATCTAAGATGAGAGGAAATTCAAGGCAACTGGTTGGTATACGATATTTTTTGTTTTTCCGTCTGGTGCGTACACAAATAAATGAGAAGGGTTTCTGACGCGTGAGCTAGCCAAATACAGTTGACCATGTGAGAAGCACGGATTCTCCAAATCTAGTCCACACACTTGCAGCGATGCTACGATGTTGAAACTCCTCATATTTGTACCCTAGGGTGAAATGCGACCTCGGTGAAAACTCGTGAAGATTTCAGTGATAATTCGATGACTTTTCAAATCATCACAAAAACAACAAAACAAACAAAAGTTGTGTGAAGGGAAATGTCATGTCCATGATCCTATCACAGTGTACACCGCCCCCTACAAAAGTTGTGTGAAGGGAAATGTCATGTCCATGATCCTATCACAGTGTACACCGCCCCCTACAAAAGTTGTGTGAAGGGAAATGTCATGTCCATGATCCTATCACAGTGTACACCGCCCCCTACAAAAGTTGTGTGAAGGGAAATGTCATGTCTATGATCCTATCACAGTGTACACCGCCCCCTACAAAAGTTGTGTGAAGGGAAATGTCATGTCTATGATCCTATCACGGTGTACACCGCCCCCTACAAAAGTTGTGTGAAGGGAAATGTCATGTCTATGATCCTATCACAGTGTACACCGCCCCCTACAAAAGTTGTGTGAAGGGAAATGTCATGTCTATGATCCTATCACAGTGTACACCGCCCCCTACAAAAGTTGTGTGAAGGGAAATGTCATGTCCATGATCCTATCACAGTGTACACCGCCCCCTACAAAAGTTGTGTGAAGGGAAATGTCATGTCTATGATCCTATCACAGTGTACACCGCCCCCTACAAAAGTTGTGTGAAGGGAAATGTCATGTCCATGATCCTATCACAGTGTACACCGCCCCCTACAAAAGTTGTGTGAAGGGAAATGTCATGTCCATGATCCTATCACAGTGTACACCGCCCCCTACAAAAGTTGTGTGAAGGGAAATGTCATGTCCATGATCCTATCACAGTGTACACCGCCTCCTACAAAAGTTGTGTGAAGGGAAATGTCATGTCCATGATCCTATCACAGTGTACACCGCCCCCTACAAAAGTTGTGTGAAGGGAAATGTCATGTCCATGATCCTATCACAGTGTACACCGCCCCCTACAAAAGTTGTGTGAAGGGAAATGTCATGTCTATGATCCTATCACAGTGTACACCGCCCCCTACAAAAGTTGTGTGAAGGGAAATGTCATGTCCATGATCCTATCACAGTGTACACCGCCTCCTACAAAAGTTGTGTGAAGGGAAATGTCATGTCCATGATCCTATCACAGTGTACACCGCCCCCTACAAAAGTTGTGTGAAGGGAAATGTCATGTCCATGATCCTATCACAGTGTACACCGCCCCCTACAAAAGTTGTGTGAAGGGAAATGTCATGTCCATGATCCTATCACAGTGTACACCGCCCCCTACAAAAGTTGTGTGAAGGGAAATGTCATGTCTATGATCCTATCACAGTGTACACCGCCCCCTACAAAAGTTGTGTGAAGGGAAATGTCATGTCCATGATCCTATCACAGTGTACACCGCCCCCTACAAAAGTTGTGTGAAGGGAAATGTCATGTCCATGATCCTATCACAGTGTACACCGCCCCCTACAAAAGTTGTGTGAAGGGAAATGTCATGTCTATGATCCTATCACAGTGTACACCGCCCCCTACAAAAGTTGTGTGAAGGGAAATGTCATGTCAATGATCCTATCATGATCCTATCACAGTGTACACCGCCCCCTACAAAAGTTGTGTGAAGGGAAATGTCATGTCCATGATCCTATCACAGTGTACACCGCCCCCTACAAAAGTTGTGTGAAGGGAAATGTCATGTCCATGATCCTATCACAGTGTACACCGCCCCCTACAAAAGTTGTGTGAAGGGAAATGTCATGTCTATGATCCTATCACAGTGTACACCGCCCCCTACAAAAGTTGTGTGAAGGGAAATGTCATGTCTATGATCCTATCACAGTGTACACCGCCCCCTACAAAAGTTGTGTGAAGGGAAATGTCATGTCCATGATCCTATCACAGTGTACACCGCCCCCTACAAAAGTTGTGTGAAGGGAAATGTCATGTCAATGATCCTATCATGATCCTATCACAGTGTACACCGCCCCCTACAAAAGTTGTGTGAAGGGAAATGTCATGTCTATGATCCTATCACAGTGTACACCGCCCCCTACAAAAGTTGTGTGAAGGGAAATGTCATGTCCATGATCCTATCACAGTGTACACCGCCCCCTACAAAAGTTGTGTGAAGGGAAATGTCATGTCAATGATCCTATCATGATCCTATCACAGTGTACACCGCCCCCTACAAAAGTTGTGTGAAGGGAAATGTCATGTCTATGATCCTATCACAGTGTACACCGCCCCCTACAAAAGTTGTGTGAAGGGAAATGTCATGTCAATGATCCTATCATGATCCTATCACAGTGTACACCGCCCCCTACAAAAGTTGTGTGAAGGGAAATGTCATGTCCATGATCCTATCACAGTGTACACCGCCCCCTACAAAAGTTGTGTGAAGGGAAATGTCATGTCTATGATCCTATCACAGTGTACACCGCCCCCTACAAAAGTTGTGTGAAGGGAAATGTCATGTCCATGATCCTATCACAGTGTACACCGCCCCCTACAAAAGTTGTGTGAAGGGAAATGTCATGTCTATGATCCTATCACAGTGTACACCGCCCCCTACAAAAGTTGTGTGAAGGGAAATGTCATGTCCATGATCCTATCACAGTGTACACCGCCCCCTACAAAAGTTGTGTGAAGGGAAATGTCATGTCCATGATCCTATCACAGTGTACACCGCCCCCTACAAAAGTTGTGTGAAGGGAAATGTCATGTCCATGATCCTATCACAGTGTACACCGCCCCCTACAAAAGTTGTGTGAAGGGAAATGTCATGTCCATGATCCTATCACAGTGTACACCGCCCCCTACAAAAGTTGTGTGAAGGGAAATGTCATGTCCATGATCCTATCACAGTGTACACCGCCCCCTACAAAAGTTGTGTGAAGGGAAATGTCATGTCTATGATCCTATCACAGTGTACACCGCCCCCTACAAAAGTTGTGTGAAGGGAAATGTCATGTCTATGATCCTATCACAGTGTACACCGCCCCCTACAAAAGTTGTGTGAAGGGAAATGTCATGTCCATGATCCTATCACAGTGTACACCGCCCCCTACAAAAGTTGTGTGAAGGGAAATGTCATGTCCATGATCCTATCACAGTGTACACCGCCCCCTACAAAAGTTGTGTGAAGGGAAATGTCATGTCTATGATCCTATCACAGTGTACACCGCCCCCTACAAAAGTTGTGTGAAGGGAAATGTCATGTCCATGATCCTATCACAGTGTACACCGCCCCCTACAAAAGTTGTGTGAAGGGAAATGTCATGTCCATGATCCTATCACAGTGTACACCGCCCCCTACAAAAGTTGTGTGAAGGGAAATGTCATGTCTATGATCCTATCACAGTGTACACCGCCCCCTACAAAAGTTGTGTGAAGGGAAATGTCATGTCTATGATCCTATCACAGTGTACACCGCCCCCTACAAAAGTTGTGTGAAGGGAAATGTCATGTCTATGATCCTATCACAGTGTACACCGCCCCCTACAAAAGTTGTGTGAAGGGAAATGTCATGTCTATGATCCTATCACAGTGTACACCGCCCCCTACAAAAGTTGTGTGAAGGGAAATGTCATGTCTATGATCCTATCATGATCCTATCACAGTGTACACCGCCCCCTACAAAAGTTGTGTGAAGGGAAATGTCATGTCTATGATCCTATCACAGTGTACACCGCCCCCTACAAAAGTTGTGTGAAGGGAAATGTCATGTCTATGATCCTATCATGATCCTATCACAGTGTACACCGCCCCCTACAAAAGTTGTGTGAAGGGAAATGTCATGTCTATGATCCTATCACAGTGTACACCGCCCCCTACAAAAGTTGTGTGAAGGGAAATGTCATGTCTATGATCCTATCACAGTGTACACCGCCCCCTACAAAAGTTGTGTGAAGGGAAATGTCATGTCCATGATCCTATCACAGTGTACACCGCCCCCTACAAAAGTTGTGTGAAGGGAAATGTCATGTCTATGATCCTATCACAGTGTACACCGCCTCCTACAAAAGTTGTGTGAAGGGAAATGTCATGTCTATGATCCTATCACAGTGTACACCGCCCCCTACAAAAGTTGTGTGAAGGGAAATGTCATGTCTATGATCCTATCACAGTGTACACCGCCCCCTACAAAAGTTGTGTGAAGGGAAATGTCATGTCCATGATCCTATCACAGTGTACACCGCCCCCTACAAAAGTTGTGTGAAGGGAAATGTCATGTCCATGATCCTATCACAGTGTACACCGCCCCCTACAAAAGTTGTGTGAAGGGAAATGTCATGTCCATGATCCTATCACAGTGTACACCGCCCCCTACAAAAGTTGTGTGAAGGGAAATGTCATGTCCATGATCCTATCACAGTGTACACCGCCCCCTACAAAAGTTGTGTGAAGGGAAATGTCATGTCCATGATCCTATCACAGTGTACACCGCCCCCTACAAAAGTTGTGTGAAGGGAAATGTCATGTCCATGATCCTATCACAGTGTACACCGCCCCCTACAAAAGTTGTGTGAAGGGAAATGTCATGTCCATGATCCTATCACAGTGTACACCGCCCCCTACAAAAGTTGTGTGAAGGGAAATGTCATGTCCATGATCCTATCACAGTGTACACCGCCCCCTACAAAAGTTGTGTGAAGGGAAATGTCATGTCCATGATCCTATCACAGTGTACACCGCCCCCTACAAAAGTTGTGTGAAGGGAAATGTCATGTCCATGATCCTATCACAGTCTACACCGCCCCCTACAAAAGTTGTGTGAAGGGAAATGTCATGTCCATGATCCTATCACAGTGTACACCGCCCCCTACAAAAGTTGTGTGAAGGGAAATGTCATGTCTATGATCCTATCACAGTGTACACCGCCCCCTACAAAAGTTGTGTGAAGGGAAATGTCATGTCTATGATCCTATCACAGTGTACACCGCCCCCTACAAAAGTTGTGTGAAGGGAAATGTCATGTCCATGATCCTATCACAGTGTACACCGCCCCCTACAAAAGTTGTGTGAAGGGAAATGTCATGTCCATGATCCTATCACAGTGTACACCGCCCCCTACAAACGTTGTGTGAAGGGAAATGTCATGTCTATGATCCTATCACAGTGTACACCGCCCCCTACAAAAGTTGTGTGAAGGGAAATGTCATGTCCATGATCCTATCACAGTGTACACCGCCTCCTACAAAAGTTGTGTGAAGGGAAATGTCATGTCCATGATCCTATCACAGTGTACACCGCCCCCTACAAAAGTTGTGTGAAGGGAAATGTCATGTCCATGATCCTATCACAGTGTACACCGCCCCCTACAAACGTTGTGTGAAGGGAAATGTCATGTCAATGATCCTATCATGATCCTATCACAGTGTACACCGCCCCCTACAAAAGTTGTGTGAAGGGAAATGTCATGTCCATGATCCTATCACAGTGTACACCGCCCCCTACAAACGTTGTGTGAAGGGAAATGTCATGTCCATGATCCTATCACAGTGTACACCGCCCCCTACAAAAGTTGTGTGAAGGGAAATGTCATGTCTATGATCCTATCACAGTGTACACCGCCCCCTACAAAAGTTGTGTGAAGGGAAATGTCATGTCCATGATCCTATCACAGTGTACACCGCCCCCTACAAAAGTTGTGTGAAGGGAAATGTCATGTCCATGCCATGATCCTATCACAGTCTACACCGCCCCCTACAAAAGTTGTGTGAAGGGAAATGTCATGTCCATGATCCTATCACAGTGTACACCGCCCCCTACAAACGTTGTGTGAAGGGAAATGTCATGTCCATGATCCTATCACAGTGTACACCGCCCCCTACAAAAGTTGTGTGAAGGGAAATGTCATGTCTATGATCCTATCACAGTGTACACCGCCCCCTACAAAAGTTGTGTGAAGGGAAATGTCATGTCCATGATCCTATCACAGTGTACACCGCCCCCTACAAAAGTTGTGTGAAGGGAAATGTCATGTCCATGATCCTATCACAGTCTACACCGCCCCCTACAAAAGTTGTGTGAAGGGAAATGTCATGTCTATGATCCTATCACAGTGTACACCGCCCCCTACAAAAGTTGTGTGAAGGGAAATGTCATGTCTATGATCCTATCACAGTGTACACCGCCCCCTACAAAAGTTGTGTGAAGGGAAATGTCATGTCCATGATCCTATCACAGTGTACACCGCCCCCTACAAACGTTGTGTGAAGGGAAATGTCATGTCCATGATCCTATCACAGTGTACACCGCCCCCTACAAAAGTTGTGTGAAGGGAAATGTCATGTCTATGATCCTATCACAGTGTACACCGCCCCCTACAAAAGTTGTGTGAAGGGAAATGTCATGTCCATGATCCTATCACAGTGTACACCGCCCCCTACAAAAGTTGTGTGAAGGGAAATGTCATGTCCATGATCCTATCACAGTCTACACCGCCCCCTACAAAAGTTGTGTGAAGGGAAATGTCATGTCTATGATCCTATCACAGTGTACACCGCCCCCTACAAACGTTGTGTGAAGGGAAATGTCATGTCCATGATCCTATCACAGTGTACACCGCCCCCTACAAAAGTTGTGTGAAGGGAAATGTCATGTCTATGATCCTATCACAGTGTACACCGCCCCCTACAAAAGTTGTGTGAAGGGAAATGTCATGTCCATGATCCTATCACAGTGTACACCGCCCCCTACAAAAGTTGTGTGAAGGGAAATGTCATGTCCATGATCCTATCACAGTGTACACCGCCCCCTACAAAAGTTGTGTGAAGGGAAATGTCATGTCTATGATCCTATCACAGTGTACACCGCCCCCTACAAAAGTTGTGTGAAGGGAAATGTCATGTCCATGCCATGATCCTATCACAGTCTACACCGCCCCCTACAAAAGTTGTGTGAAGGGAAATGTCATGTCCATGCCATGATCCTATCACAGTCTACACCGCCCCCTACAAAAGTTGTGTGAAGGGAAATGTCATGTCCATGCCATGATCCTATCACAGTCTACACCGCCCCCTACAAAAGTTGTGTGAAGGGAAATGTCATGTCAATGATCCTATCATGATCCTATCACAGTGTACACCGCCCCCTACAAAAGTTGTGTGAAGGGAAATGTCATGTCTATGATCCTATCACAGTGTACACCGCCCCCTACAAAAGTTGTGTGAAGGGAAATGTCATGTCCATGATCCTATCACAGTGTACACCGCCCCCTACAAAAGTTGTGTGAAGGGAAATGTCATGTCCATGATCCTATCACAGTGTACACCGCCCCCTACAAAAGTTGTGTGAAGGGAAATGTCATGTCCATGCCATGATCCTATCACAGTCTACACCGCCCCCTACAAAAGTTGTGTGAAGGGAAATGTCATGTCAATGATCCTATCATGATCCTATCACAGTGTACACCGCCCCCTACAAAAGTTGTGTGAAGGGAAATGTCATGTCTATGATCCTATCACAGTGTACACCGCCTCCTACAAAAGTTGTGTGAAGGGAAATGTCATGTCCATGATCCTATCACAGTGTACACCGCCTCCTACAAAAGTTGTGTGAAGGGAAATGTCATGTCTATGATCCTATCACAGTGTACACCGCCCCCTACAAAAGTTGTGTGAAGGGAAATGTCATGTCCATGCCATGATCCTATCACAGTGTACACCGCCCCCTACAAAAGTTGTGTGAAGGGAAATGTCATGTCCATGATCCTATCACAGTGTACACCGCCCCCTACAAAAGTTGTGTGAAGGGAAATGTCATGTCTATGATCCTATCACAGTCTACACCGCCCCCTACAAAAGTTGTGTGAAGGGAAATGTCATGTCCATGATCCTATCACAGTGTACACCGCCCCCTACAAAAGTTGTGTGAAGGGAAATGTCATGTCTATGATCCTATCACAGTGTACACCGCCCCCTACAAAAGTTGTGTGAAGGGAAATGTCATGTCCATGATCCTATCACAGTGTACACCGCCTCCTACAAAAGTTGTGTGAAGGGAAATGTCATGTCCATGATCCTATCACAGTGTACACCGCCCCCTACAAAAGTTGTGTGAAGGGAAATGTCATGTCCATGATCCTATCACAGTGTACACCGCCCCCTACAAAAGTTGTGTGAAGGGAAATGTCATGTCCATGATCCTATCACAGTGTACACCGCCCCCTACAAAAGTTGTGTGAAGGGAAATGTCATGTCCATGATCCTATCACAGTGTACACCGCCCCCTACAAAAGTTGTGTGAAGGGAAATGTCATGTCTATGATCCTATCACAGTGTACACCGCCCCCTACAAAAGTTGTGTGAAGGGAAATGTCATGTCTATGATCCTATCACAGTGTACACCGCCCCCTACAAAAGTTGTGTGAAGGGAAATGTCATGTCTATGATCCTATCACAGTGTACACCGCCCCCTACAAAAGTTGTGTGAAGGGAAATGTCATGTCTATGATCCTATCACAGTGTACACCGCCCCCTACAAAAGTTGTGTGAAGGGAAATGTCATGTCTATGATCCTATCACAGTGTACACCGCCCCCTACAAAAGTTGTGTGAAGGGAAATGTCATGTCTATGATCCTATCACAGTGTACACCGCCCCCTACAAAAGTTGTGTGAAGGGAAATGTCATGTCTATGATCCTATCACAGTGTACACCGCCCCCTACAAAAGTTGTGTGAAGGGAAATGTCATGTCCATGATCCTATCACAGTGTACACCGCCCCCTACAAAAGTTGTGTGAAGGGAAATGTCATGTCCATGATCCTATCACAGTGTACACCGCCCCCTACAAAAGTTGTGTGAAGGGAAATGTCATGTCCATGATCCTATCACAGTGTACACCGCCCCCTACAAAAGTTGTGTGAAGGGAAATGTCATGTCCATGATCCTATCACAGTGTACACCGCCCCCTACAAAAGTTGTGTGAAGGGAAATGTCATGTCCATGATCCTATCACAGTGTACACCGCCCCCTACAAAAGTTGTGTGAAGGGAAATGTCATGTCCATGATCCTATCACAGTGTACACCGCCCCCTACAAAAGTTGTGTGAAGGGAAATGTCATGTCTATGATCCTATCATGATCCTATCACAGTGTACACCGCCCCCTACAAAAGTTGTGTGAAGGGAAATGTCATGTCTATGATCCTATCACAGTGTACACCGCCCCCTACAAACGTTGTGTGAAGGGAAATGTCATGTCCATGATCCTATCATGATCCTATCACAGTGTACACCGCCCCCTACAAAAGTTGTGTGAAGGGAAATGTCATGTCCATGATCCTATCACAGTGTACACCGCCCCCTACAAAAGTTGTGTGAAGGGAAATGTCATGTCTATGATCCTATCACAGTGTACACCGCCCCCTACAAAAGTTGTGTGAAGGGAAATGTCATGTCCATGATCCTATCACAGTGTACACCGCCCCCTACAAAAGTTGTGTGAAGGGAAATGTCATGTCCATGATCCTATCACAGTGTACACCGCCCCCTACAAAAGTTGTGTGAAGGGAAATGTCATGTCCATGATCCTATCACAGTGTACACCGCCCCCTACAAAAGTTGTGTGAAGGGAAATGTCATGTCTATGATCCTATCATGATCCTATCACAGTGTACACCGCCCCCTACAAAAGTTGTGTGAAGGGAAATGTCATGTCTATGATCCTATCACAGTGTACACCGCCCCCTACAAAAGTTGTGTGAAGGGAAATGTCATGTCCATGATCCTATCACAGTGTACACCGCCCCCTACAAAAGTTGTGTGAAGGGAAATGTCATGTCCATGATCCTATCACAGTGTACACCGCCCCCTACAAAAGTTGTGTGAAGGGAAATGTCATGTCCATGATCCTATCACAGTGTACACCGCCCCCTACAAACGTTGTGTGAAGGGAAATGTCATGTCCATGATCCTATCATGATCCTATCACAGTGTACACCGCCCCCTACAAAAGTTGTGTGAAGGGAAATGTCATGTCCATGATCCTATCACAGTGTACACCGCCCCCTACAAAAGTTGTGTGAAGGGAAATGTCATGTCTATGATCCTATCACAGTGTACACCGCCCCCTACAAAAGTTGTGTGAAGGGAAATGTCATGTCCATGATCCTATCACAGTGTACACCGCCCCCTACAAAAGTTGTGTGAAGGGAAATGTCATGTCTATGATCCTATCACAGTGTACACCGCCCCCTACAAACGTTGTGTGAAGGGAAATGTCATGTCCATGATCCTATCATGATCCTATCACAGTGTACACCGCCCCCTACAAACGTTGTGTGAAGGGAAATGTCATGTCTATGATCCTATCACAGTGTACACCGCCCCCTACAAACGTTGTGTGAAGGGAAATGTCATGTCCATGATCCTATCACAGTGTACACCGCCCCCTACAAAAGTTGTGTGAAGGGAAATGTCATGTCCATGATCCTATCACAGTGTACACCGCCCCCTACAAAAGTTGTGTGAAGGGAAATGTCATGTCAATGATCCTATCATGATCCTATCACAGTGTACACCGCCCCCTACAAAAGTTGTGTGAAGGGAAATGTCATGTCCATGATCCTATCACAGTGTACACCGCCCCCTACAAAAGTTGTGTGAAGGGAAATGTCATGTCCATGATCCTATCACAGTGTACACCGCCCCCTACAAAAGTTGTGTGAAGGGAAATGTCATGTCCATGATCCTATCACAGTCTACACCGCCCCCTACAAAAGTTGTGTGAAGGGAAATGTCATGTCTATGATCCTATCACAGTGTACACCGCCCCCTACAAAAGTTGTGTGAAGGGAAATGTCATGTCCATGATCCTATCACAGTGTACACCGCCCCCTACAAAAGTTGTGTGAAGGGAAATGTCATGTCTATGATCCTATCACAGTGTACACCGCCTCCTACAAAAGTTGTGTGAAGGGAAATGTCATGTCCATGATCCTATCACAGTGTACACCGCCCCCTACAAAAGTTGTGTGAAGGGAAATGTCATGTCCATGATCCTATCACAGTGTACACCGCCCCCTACAAAAGTTGTGTGAAGGGAAATGTCATGTCCATGATCCTATCACAGTGTACACCGCCCCCTACAAAAGTTGTGTGAAGGGAAATGTCATGTCTATGATCCTATCACAGTGTACACCGCCTCCTACAAAAGTTGTGTGAAGGGAAATGTCATGTCCATGATCCTATCACAGTGTACACCGCCCCCTACAAAAGTTGTGTGAAGGGAAATGTCATGTCCATGATCCTATCACAGTGTACACCGCCCCCTACAAAAGTTGTGTGAAGGGAAATGTCATGTCTATGATCCTATCACAGTGTACACCGCCCCCTACAAAAGTTGTGTGAAGGGAAATGTCATGTCCATGATCCTATCACAGTGTACACCGCCCCCTACAAAAGTTGTGTGAAGGGAAATGTCATGTCCATGATCCTATCACAGTGTACACCGCCTCCTACAAAAGTTGTGTGAAGGGAAATGTCATGTCCATGATCCTATCACAGTGTACACCGCCTCCTACAAAAGTTGTGTGAAGGGAAATGTCATGTCCATGATCCTATCACAGTGTACACCGCCCCCTACAAAAGTTGTGTGAAGGGAAATGTCATGTCCATGCCATGATCCTATCACAGTGTACACCGCCCCCTACAAAAGTTGTGTGAAGGGAAATGTCATGTCCATGATCCTATCACAGTGTACACCGCCCCCTACAAAAGTTGTGTGAAGGGAAATGTCATGTCTATGATCCTATCACAGTGTACACCGCCCCCTACAAAAGTTGTGTGAAGGGAAATGTCATGTCCATGATCCTATCACAGTGTACACCGCCCCCTACAAAAGTTGTGTGAAGGGAAATGTCATGTCTATGATCCTATCATGATCCTATCACAGTGTACACCGCCCCCTACAAAAGTTGTGTGAAGGGAAATGTCATGTCTATGATCCTATCACAGTGTACACCGCCCCCTACAAAAGTTGTGTGAAGGGAAATGTCATGTCCATGATCCTATCACAGTGTACACCGCCCCCTACAAAAGTTGTGTGAAGGGAAATGTCATGTCTATGATCCTATCACAGTGTACACCGCCCCCTACAAAAGTTGTGTGAAGGGAAATGTCATGTCTATGATCCTATCACAGTGTACACCGCCCCCTACAAAAGTTGTGTGAAGGGAAATGTCATGTCTATGATCCTATCACAGTGTACACCGCCCCCTACAAAAGTTGTGTGAAGGGAAATGTCATGTCCATGATCCTATCACAGTGTACACCGCCCCCTACAAAAGTTGTGTGAAGGGAAATGTCATGTCTATGATCCTATCACAGTGTACACCGCCCCCTACAAAAGTTGTGTGAAGGGAAATGTCATGTCTATGATCCTATCACAGTGTACACCGCCCCCTACAAAAGTTGTGTGAAGGGAAATGTCATGTCCATGATCCTATCACAGTGTACACCGCCCCCTACAAAAGTTGTGTGAAGGGAAATGTCATGTCCATGATCCTATCACAGTGTACACCGCCCCCTACAAAAGTTGTGTGAAGGGAAATGTCATGTCCATGATCCTATCACAGTGTACACCGCCCCCTACAAAAGTTGTGTGAAGGGAAATGTCATGTCCATGATCCTATCACAGTGTACACCGCCCCCTACAAAAGTTGTGTGAAGGGAAATGTCATGTCCATGATCCTATCACAGTGTACACCGCCCCCTACAAAAGTTGTGTGAAGGGAAATGTCATGTCCATGATCCTATCACAGTGTACACCGCCCCCTACAAAAGTTGTGTGAAGGGAAATGTCATGTCCATGATCCTATCACAGTGTACACCGCCCCCTACAAAAGTTGTGTGAAGGGAAATGTCATGTCCATGATCCTATCACAGTGTACACCGCCCCCTACAAAAGTTGTGTGAAGGGAAATGTCATGTCCATGATCCTATCACAGTGTACACCGCCCCCTACAAAAGTTGTGTGAAGGGAAATGTCATGTCCATGATCCTATCACAGTGTACACCGCCCCCTACAAAAGTTGTGTGAAGGGAAATGTCATGTCCATGATCCTATCACAGTGTACACCGCCCCCTACAAAAGTTGTGTGAAGGGAAATGTCATGTCTATGATCCTATCACAGTGTACACCGCCCCCTACAAAAGTTGTGTGAAGGGAAATGTCATGTCCATGATCCTATCACAGTGTACACCGCCCCCTACAAAAGTTGTGTGAAGGGAAATGTCATGTCCATGATCCTATCACAGTGTACACCGCCCCCTACAAAAGTTGTGTGAAGGGAAATGTCATGTCCATGATCCTATCACAGTGTACACCGCCCCCTACAAAAGTTGTGTGAAGGGAAATGTCATGTCCATGATCCTATCACAGTGTACACCGCCCCCTACAAAAGTTGTGTGAAGGGAAATGTCATGTCCATGATCCTATCACAGTGTACACCGCCCCCTACAAAAGTTGTGTGAAGGGAAATGTCATGTCCATGATCCTATCACAGTGTACACCGCCCCCTACAAAAGTTGTGTGAAGGGAAATGTCATGTCCATGATCCTATCACAGTGTACACCGCCCCCTACAAAAGTTGTGTGAAGGGAAATGTCATGTCCATGATCCTATCACAGTGTACACCGCCCCCTACAAAAGTTGTGTGAAGGGAAATGTCATGTCCATGATCCTATCACAGTCTACACCGCCCCCTACAAAAGTTGTGTGAAGGGAAATGTCATGTCCATGATCCTATCACAGTGTACACCGCCCCCTACAAAAGTTGTGTGAAGGGAAATGTCATGTCCATGATCCTATCACAGTGTACACCGCCCCCTACAAAAGTTGTGTGAAGGGAAATGTCATGTCCATGATCCTATCACAGTGTACACCGCCCCCTACAAAAGTTGTGTGAAGGGAAATGTCATGTCCATGATCCTATCACAGTGTACACCGCCCCCTACAAAAGTTGTGTGAAGGGAAATGTCATGTCCATGATCCTATCACAGTGTACACCGCCCCCTACAAAAGTTGTGTGAAGGGAAATGTCATGTCCATGATCCTATCACAGTGTACACCGCCCCCTACAAAAGTTGTGTGAAGGGAAATGTCATGTCCATGATCCTATCACAGTGTACACCGCCCCCTACAAAAGTTGTGTGAAGGGAAATGTCATGTCCATGATCCTATCACAGTGTACACCGCCCCCTACAAAAGTTGTGTGAAGGGAAATGTCATGTCTATGATCCTATCACAGTGTACACCGCCTCCTACAAAAGTTGTGTGAAGGGAAATGTCATGTCTATGATCCTATCACAGTGTACACCGCCCCCTACAAAAGTTGTGTGAAGGGAAATGTCATGTCTATGATCCTATCACAGTGTACACCGCCCCCTACAAAAGTTGTGTGAAGGGAAATGTCATGTCTATGATCCTATCACAGTGTACACCGCCCCCTACAAAAGTTGTGTGAAGGGAAATGTCATGTCTATGATCCTATCACAGTGTACACCGCCCCCTACAAAAGTTGTGTGAAGGGAAATGTCATGTCTATGATCCTATCACAGTGTACACCGCCCCCTACAAAAGTTGTGTGAAGGGAAATGTCATGTCTATGATCCTATCACAGTGTACACCGCCCCCTACAAAAGTTGTGTGAAGGGAAATGTCATGTCCATGATCCTATCACAGTGTACACCGCCCCCTACAAAAGTTGTGTGAAGGGAAATGTCATGTCTATGATCCTATCACAGTGTACACCGCCCCCTACAAAAGTTGTGTGAAGGGAAATGTCATGTCCATGATCCTATCACAGTGTACACCGCCCCCTACAAAAGTTGTGTGAAGGGAAATGTCATGTCTATGATCCTATCACAGTGTACACCGCCCCCTACAAAAGTTGTGTGAAGGGAAATGTCATGTCTATGATCCTATCACAGTGTACACCGCCCCCTACAAAAGTTGTGTGAAGGGAAATGTCATGTCTATGATCCTATCACAGTGTACACCGCCCCCTACAAAAGTTGTGTGAAGGGAAATGTCATGTCCATGATCCTATCACAGTGTACACCGCCCCCTACAAAAGTTGTGTGAAGGGAAATGTCATGTCTATGATCCTATCACAGTGTACACCGCCCCCTACAAAAGTTGTGTGAAGGGAAATGTCATGTCCATGATCCTATCACAGTGTACACCGCCCCCTACAAAAGTTGTGTGAAGGGAAATGTCATGTCTATGATCCTATCACAGTGTACACCGCCCCCTACAAAAGTTGTGTGAAGGGAAATGTCATGTCTATGATCCTATCACAGTGTACACCGCCCCCTACAAAAGTTGTGTGAAGGGAAATGTCATGTCCATGATCCTATCACAGTGTACACCGCCCCCTACAAAAGTTGTGTGAAGGGAAATGTCATGTCTATGATCCTATCACAGTGTACACCGCCTCCTACAAAAGTTGTGTGAAGGGAAATGTCATGTCTATGATCCTATCACAGTGTACACCGCCTCCTACAAAAGTTGTGTGAAGGGAAATGTCATGTCTATGATCCTATCACAGTGTACACCGCCCCCTACAAAAGTTGTGTGAAGGGAAATGTCATGTCCATGATCCTATCACAGTGTACACCGCCTCCTACAAAAGTTGTGTGAAGGGAAATGTCATGTCCATGATCCTATCACAGTGTACACCGCCCCCTACAAAAGTTGTGTGAAGGGAAATGTCATGTCCATGATCCTATCACAGTGTACACCGCCCCCTACAAAAGTTGTGTGAAGGGAAATGTCATGTCCATGATCCTATCACAGTGTACACCGCCCCCTACAAAAGTTGTGTGAAGGGAAATGTCATGTCTATGATCCTATCACAGTGTACACCGCCCCCTACAAAAGTTGTGTGAAGGGAAATGTCATGTCCATGATCCTATCACAGTGTACACCGCCCCCTACAAAAGTTGTGTGAAGGGAAATGTCATGTCTATGATCCTATCACAGTGTACACCGCCCCCTACAAAAGTTGTGTGAAGGGAAATGTCATGTCCATGATCCTATCACAGTGTACACCGCCCCCTACAAAAGTTGTGTGAAGGGAAATGTCATGTCCATGATCCTATCACAGTGTACACCGCCCCCTACAAAAGTTGTGTGAAGGGAAATGTCATGTCCATGATCCTATCACAGTGTACACCGCCCCCTACAAAAGTTGTGTGAAGGGAAATGTCATGTCCATGATCCTATCACAGTGTACACCGCCCCCTACAAAAGTTGTGTGAAGGGAAATGTCATGTCTATGATCCTATCACAGTGTACACCGCCCCCTACAAAAGTTGTGTGAAGGGAAATGTCATGTCTATGATCCTATCACAGTGTACACCGCCCCCTACAAAAGTTGTGTGAAGGGAAATGTCATGTCTATGATCCTATCACAGTGTACACCGCCCCCTACAAAAGTTGTGTGAAGGGAAATGTCATGTCCATGATCCTATCACAGTGTACACCGCCCCCTACAAAAGTTGTGTGAAGGGAAATGTCATGTCCATGATCCTATCACAGTGTACACCGCCCCCTACAAAAGTTGTGTGAAGGGAAATGTCATGTCTATGATCCTATCACAGTGTACACCGCCTCCTACAAAAGTTGTGTGAAGGGAAATGTCATGTCCATGATCCTATCACAGTGTACACCGCCCCCTACAAAAGTTGTGTGAAGGGAAATGTCATGTCCATGATCCTATCACAGTGTACACCGCCCCCTACAAAAGTTGTGTGAAGGGAAATGTCATGTCTATGATCCTATCACAGTGTACACCGCCCCCTACAAAAGTTGTGTGAAGGGAAATGTCATGTCCATGATCCTATCACAGTGTACACCGCCCCCTACAAAAGTTGTGTGAAGGGAAATGTCATGTCTATGATCCTATCACAGTGTACACCGCCTCCTACAAAAGTTGTGTGAAGGGAAATGTCATGTCCATGATCCTATCACAGTGTACACCGCCCCCTACAAAAGTTGTGTGAAGGGAAATGTCATGTCCATGATCCTATCACAGTGTACACCGCCCCCTACAAAAGTTGTGTGAAGGGAAATGTCATGTCTATGATCCTATCACAGTGTACACCGCCCCCTACAAAAGTTGTGTGAAGGGAAATGTCATGTCCATGATCCTATCACAGTGTACACCGCCCCCTACAAAAGTTGTGTGAAGGGAAATGTCATGTCTATGATCCTATCACAGTGTACACCGCCCCCTACAAAAGTTGTGTGAAGGGAAATGTCATGTCTATGATCCTATCACAGTGTACACCGCCCCCTACAAAAGTTGTGTGAAGGGAAATGTCATGTCTATGATCCTATCACAGTGTACACCGCCCCCTACAAAAGTTGTGTGAAGGGAAATGTCATGTCCATGATCCTATCACAGTGTACACCGCCCCCTACAAAAGTTGTGTGAAGGGAAATGTCATGTCCATGATCCTATCACAGTGTACACCGCCCCCTACAAAAGTTGTGTGAAGGGAAATGTCATGTCCATGATCCTATCACAGTGTACACCGCCCCCTACAAAAGTTGTGTGAAGGGAAATGTCATGTCTATGATCCTATCACAGTGTACACCGCCCCCTACAAAAGTTGTGTGAAGGGAAATGTCATGTCCATGATCCTATCACAGTGTACACCGCCCCCTACAAAAGTTGTGTGAAGGGAAATGTCATGTCTATGATCCTATCACAGTGTACACCGCCCCCTACAAAAGTTGTGTGAAGGGAAATGTCATGTCCATGATCCTATCACAGTGTACACCGCCCCCTACAAAAGTTGTGTGAAGGGAAATGTCATGTCTATGATCCTATCACAGTGTACACCGCCCCCTACAAAAGTTGTGTGAAGGGAAATGTCATGTCCATGATCCTATCACAGTGTACACCGCCCCCTACAAAAGTTGTGTGAAGGGAAATGTCATGTCTATGATCCTATCACAGTGTACACCGCCCCCTACAAAAGTTGTGTGAAGGGAAATGTCATGTCTATGATCCTATCACAGTGTACACCGCCCCCTACAAAAGTTGTGTGAAGGGAAATGTCATGTCCATGATCCTATCACAGTGTACACCGCCCCCTACAAAAGTTGTGTGAAGGGAAATGTCATGTCCATGATCCTATCACAGTGTACACCGCCCCCTACAAAAGTTGTGTGAAGGGAAATGTCATGTCTATGATCCTATCACAGTGTACACCGCCCCCTACAAAAGTTGTGTGAAGGGAAATGTCATGTCTATGATCCTATCACAGTGTACACCGCCCCCTACAAAAGTTGTGTGAAGGGAAATGTCATGTCCATGATCCTATCACAGTGTACACCGCCCCCTACAAAAGTTGTGTGAAGGGAAATGTCATGTCCATGATCCTATCACAGTGTACACCGCCCCCTACAAAAGTTGTGTGAAGGGAAATGTCATGTCCATGATCCTATCACAGTGTACACCGCCCCCTACAAAAGTTGTGTGAAGGGAAATGTCATGTCCATGATCCTATCACAGTGTACACCGCCCCCTACAAAAGTTGTGTGAAGGGAAATGTCATGTCTATGATCCTATCACAGTGTACACCGCCCCCTACAAAAGTTGTGTGAAGGGAAATGTCATGTCTATGATCCTATCACAGTGTACACCGCCCCCTACAAAAGTTGTGTGAAGGGAAATGTCATGTCTATGATCCTATCACAGTGTACACCGCCCCCTACAAAAGTTGTGTGAAGGGAAATGTCATGTCTATGATCCTATCACAGTGTACACCGCCCCCTACAAAAGTTGTGTGAAGGGAAATGTCATGTCCATGATCCTATCACAGTGTACACCGCCCCCTACAAAAGTTGTGTGAAGGGAAATGTCATGTCTATGATCCTATCACAGTGTACACCGCCCCCTACAAAAGTTGTGTGAAGGGAAATGTCATGTCCATGATCCTATCACAGTGTACACCGCCCCCTACAAAAGTTGTGTGAAGGGAAATGTCATGTCTATGATCCTATCACAGTGTACACCGCCTCCTACAAAAGTTGTGTGAAGGGAAATGTCATGTCCATGATCCTATCACAGTGTACACCGCCCCCTACAAAAGTTGTGTGAAGGGAAATGTCATGTCTATGATCCTATCACAGTGTACACCGCCCCCTACAAACGTTGTGTGAAGGGAAATGTCATGTCAATGATCCTATCATGATCCTATCACAGTGTACACCGCCCCCTACAAAAGTTGTGTGAAGGGAAATGTCATGTCTATGATCCTATCACAGTGTACACCGCCCCCTACAAAAGTTGTGTGAAGGGAAATGTCATGTCTATGATCCTATCACAGTGTACACCGCCTCCTACAAAAGTTGTGTGAAGGGAAATGTCATGTCCATGATCCTATCACAGTGTACACCGCCCCCTACAAAAGTTGTGTGAAGGGAAATGTCATGTCCATGATCCTATCACAGTGTACACCGCCCCCTACAAAAGTTGTGTGAAGGGAAATGTCATGTCCATGATCCTATCACAGTGTACACCGCCCCCTACAAAAGTTGTGTGAAGGGAAATGTCATGTCTATGATCCTATCACAGTGTACACCGCCCCCTACAAAAGTTGTGTGAAGGGAAATGTCATGTCCATGATCCTATCACAGTGTACACCGCCCCCTACAAAAGTTGTGTGAAGGGAAATGTCATGTCCATGATCCTATCACAGTGTACACCGCCCCCTACAAAAGTTGTGTGAAGGGAAATGTCATGTCTATGATCCTATCACAGTGTACACCGCCCCCTACAAAAGTTGTGTGAAGGGAAATGTCATGTCCATGATCCTATCACAGTGTACACCGCCTCCTACAAAAGTTGTGTGAAGGGAAATGTCATGTCTATGATCCTATCACAGTGTACACCGCCCCCTACAAAAGTTGTGTGAAGGGAAATGTCATGTCTATGATCCTATCACAGTGTACACCGCCCCCTACAAAAGTTGTGTGAAGGGAAATGTCATGTCCATGATCCTATCACAGTGTACACCGCCTCCTACAAAAGTTGTGTGAAGGGAAATGTCATGTCCATGATCCTATCACAGTGTACACCGCCTCCTACAAAAGTTGTGTGAAGGGAAATGTCATGTCCATGATCCTATCACAGTGTACACCGCCCCCTACAAAAGTTGTGTGAAGGGAAATGTCATGTCTATGATCCTATCACAGTGTACACCGCCCCCTACAAAAGTTGTGTGAAGGGAAATGTCATGTCTATGATCCTATCACAGTGTACACCGCCCCCTACAAAAGTTGTGTGAAGGGAAATGTCATGTCCATGATCCTATCACAGTGTACACCGCCCCCTACAAAAGTTGTGTGAAGGGAAATGTCATGTCCATGATCCTATCACAGTGTACACCGCCTCCTACAAAAGTTGTGTGAAGGGAAATGTCATGTCCATGATCCTATCACAGTGTACACCGCCCCCTACAAAAGTTGTGTGAAGGGAAATGTCATGTCTATGATCCTATCACAGTGTACACCGCCCCCTACAAAAGTTGTGTGAAGGGAAATGTCATGTCTATGATCCTATCACAGTGTACACCGCCTCCTATGCGACTGGGAAACGGAAGCAAGGTACAATGCAAGGTCTACCGTATTTACTCCTAGCGGAGTAATTGCGAAGCGCAAAGTCGCTGCGCGCGCGCTACAAGCGATCTAGTGGACCTTGGGTACAATGTATCTTGAGGGATGTAGAGAAGGCAGTGAATAAATGAATGATTCAGACACAACCAATGACGCTACGCGGCAGCTTATATACGTCATTGGACACAACCACAAAACTTCCTATTCATAGTTCCCACGTGACGTCACAGCGGCCATGATTGCGACACAATTGATGCGGACCAATCCTAGATCATTAGCAAATACTATTGAAATTTAATAAATAAGCCTAGTTTAGAAAAAAAGTAAACGTAAGTAATAAACAAATAAAGTATAAACGCACATACCAATTTTATCTCAAAAACAGACTAAATTTTAAAGAATTAAGAATTTGTGTGTTCTACCACAACAGGTTTCAATTGTTTCTTCATGGCAACTTCAAAGTTTGATCACAAATGTGGCCGCCACGCGCACAGATGTGACGTACGTGCAACCTATGAATACCTTATTCGCCTGTAAAAAGAAACAACACGCTCCAAGCGGACAAAACGAGAAGCGCTAGGGTGAGGTCGTTGTCAAGATTCGCGGCGCGCTAGGAATGTTACACATCTTCTCTTACCATGTTCTAGCCGTTATTGTATTGATTTTTATGGTTTAACTTACATTACAATATTTAGTTGGCATATCAATTATTGTTGTAAAGATGGTTTCAAAATAATATACGTAATAGTTAACATGTCATGACAATTCACGCATCGGAGATGGACAGCTCTAGAAAATCGTTTTGTTTTCTCAGACTCAATTGGCAAAAAACTAATGATCGGATGTGTTCGAGAGTTCTCCAAACATGCGTAGCAGCCTTTGTAGACAATAACAAAATAAACTTTCTAGATAGAAAGTGCACTGAACGCAAATTCGTAGCATGCACTAAAATGCAAGGTGCGAATTTTCACGGCCCAACCGCACGCCGAGAATACATATCCAATGTTATATTTGTAAAACAAATCGTTTGTAACGTACCGAGAACCTAGCCACACAATCGGTTCAGGAACACAAACTCGGGGAACTGGGAACTGGTTGTCACGAACACGAAACAGTTCAAATAGTATAGTTCTTTATTATTGACCGTATACAAGTGGGCCGTAGGCCGGTCCCACTGCAACTGCCGCTGGTCTTCCAACAAACCCCACAACACCCGCCACTAACCTACCCCGCTGGAGGGGAGGTTTTACCCTGGGAGTGGGGGGTGTCCCATTGCACGTTATTTATGGATGTTTATCGTATATGAATGGCTCACGGGTCTTTTACATTGGTACCAAGGTCCACTAGATCGCTTGTAGCGCGCGCGCAGCGCGCGCGAAGTAAGGTCATCCAACCTATTTCCATAATGTTAAAAATCCCATGTTATTCAAATGGGAGAAACATTCAGAAAAACAAATGAAATGATCTGTCAAAACAAATTATGGGCCAAAAAGACAAAATAACAATCGATAATGAGATTTTGTCTTCACATTCTATATATATATATTTTGTAATACTTTACGCGCAAATTCACATTCGTGGTGACGATTATTTAAATAATAATGCGATTTTTGTAGTTGGATCCAAAATGGCGATTTTGGATCTCGTTCATATACATTTATATCGCCAGTACTGGCTTCTTAGATTTTAATATAATTAATAAAAACTGTTGTTACGCATATAGTAGCTATGTTAAGTTGCCTCCACCGACCTCATCGTAGCTGCCATCACTCACTTCTCGCGGCGACAGTAACGCTATCTCTTGACAATTTTATAGGCGTATACATTGGGCCAAAAAGGGCCGTTTTCTCGAAACATGGGGCACTTTTTCAAAAATCGCTCTCGTACAAACCTTCCCCGTGAAAAAAAACATAAGTGCCAAGTTTCATGGAGATCGGATGAATGGTGTAGTCATGCATAAAGGACAAACAAACTTTCTTTCAATTATATATATATATATATATATATATATATATATATATATATATATATATATATATATAAAGAAAGGATACATTTTACGGTTAAACCAATCTAAATTTTATTTTTAATGATAAGTCAACGTTTCGACGACTTTAGCGTCGTCTTTTTCAAGACATACAAATATACAAAAACAAATAAATAAAAAACCACAACAACCAAAAAACACTTGCATATTTATTTGTTTTTATATATTTGTATGTCTTGAAAAAGACGACGCTAAAGTCGTCGTAACGTTGACTTATCATTAAAAATAAAATTTAGATTGGTTTAACCGTAAAATGTATCCTTTCTTTACATATTGCAACCAACAAAATCTGAGAAATCATATATATATATATATATAAGAGAAGATAGAAGATAGAAGATTGTAGTGAAGTAACTATAACAACAAAAAATCCTAGCTATAATTTATATGGACAATCAATCATTTATTGAACAATGTCAGAAAGTATAATAACTATAATGACAATAAAAGTTATAATCTTTGCACGTTTTTGTTTCGTTTGTTGCTGATTGTTGTTTTTTGAACAAATATGAACATTCTTATATTGATGATGATATTAGTGTTTGCAGTATAACGGCGCTGGAGCAACAAGACCGTTTGATAAGTTCGTGGACATGGACGCGCTCGCTTATCAACGCGTCACATAGAGTGTGTTCCTAGTTTTAATAATAATAGTAAATTGAAAATTTATAAAAATTAATAATTATATTAATAATTGTAACATTTATTTCAGTTTTTCGTCAGTTCTGAGTCAGAGCGCCTAATTGATCTGATAAATCACTTATTTAGAATACTTAATTTGATTGGCGTGTGGGCAAAGCTTCCAAACACCGCATGATTAATCTTATAGCTATGCTGCTGAAATCCGCTCATTAAATGGATAGTGATCGGCTGATTGCGATGCCGATGCGAATATATCACGCTTAGATCTTTCAATGTATTCTACAACATTAATATAAAACTTCCATAGAACATTACATTCTAACAACTAAGATGTTTTACTCACTTGTTTTCTATTGAAAACACTCTGCGTTGCCGGTGTATGTGGATGAAGAGCTACCTACCTGTTTCATAATGCTCACTCCAATGTTGCGAACTGCATAATAGTCATTGTTTACACGACTGCAGTATAATAAGCACCTAGTGATAAATTTTACTACCTGGTACCACCTACACCGATCGATTGCGAAAGGCATGCGACAATATTATTTTATTTGTATGTCATTAATGATTGATGACTTCATGTCAATAATGATAACCAGTAACGATTGTAGGCTTAACTCTACGAAAACTTGACAAACTTCTGAAAATAACAAAAGAACAGCTAACAGTTCGTAACTCAGGGCCGGTTTCACCAGCATTGACTTTTGTTGAGTTCAGCTTGAACCTGAATGTTACCAATTTGACAAAAATAATAACTTGTACCTATTTAATTT
The DNA here is from genome assembly GCA_945910005.1 of Isoperla grammatica. NCBI lineage: Eukaryota > Metazoa > Arthropoda > Insecta > Plecoptera > Perlodidae > Isoperla > Isoperla grammatica. The sequence goes on from OX246738.1 coordinate 88,428,086, forward strand.
CTCACATATCTCGCATTTTTTTTTTTTTTTTTTGATATTTACGTATTGTCACTGCATGTTTATTGTTTACAGAGAGATGGAAATAATTTCTCACAATGCCACTTATTGCCTTTTGTAATACCATGAAGTTTAAAATAATCTATGTAAAGATTGGTATACATGTTTGTTTACTCATAGCACAGATGTATTTTTATGTAAAAAAAAAATGATTAAGAAAATCTTCCTTGCCATTAACAGGATACAATTGCATGCAAATGGGATTGAGGTGTGTATCTTGTTTCACATCCTTACTGAAACTATCTGTACATCGACGTATAAAGCAACACATTATCAATAAAACATTTCACTCTTCATGCAGTGGATTTTCCAGTTAAAGGTTGGTGTTAAGGTCGGTGCACAATTGGCCGGTAACGATAACTGTAACTTTAACGATAACGATAAAACGGTAACGGGAAGGCATTCGATGCATGATTGCCCGTGAAGCAGACGCTCGGCTATTAGCTAATATTTTGAACAGGCCATGGACGCTTGATTCTGATTGGTCCCGGTAACGTACAGACGGGAACGGTAACGTTAAGTTAAAACTTGGCGAACTTCCCGTTCCCGTTACCGAGCCCGGTAACGGGAAGCTCTAATTGTGCATCGTATCGTAATTTTGCATCGTATCGTAGTTTAACATGGAATTGAAGTTTATTCCCGTTATCGTTATCGTTACAGTTATCGATACCGGGCGATTGTGCACCGACCTTTAGTGTCGTTCAACTGAACTTGGTTAAAGTTGATCTTGGTGAAACCGGCCCTCAGTGACCTGTTAGACCTTTTTCAGAATTCATCTAGGACCCTTACTGTGGGTTTACAGCTAAGCGTTGGGAGCGAAGCGAGGGAGCCAGCTCCAATCAGCGGCCGAGTTCCCGTGAATCTCGGCCGCTGATTGGAGCTTTCGCCCTCGCTTCGCTCCCAACGCTTCCCTCTAGATCTTCAGTGACAACAATGCACAACAGTGAAAAACACTCCTCAACATAACTATATCAAGGAACCATAGATAGAGCGTATCACGGCTTGCTAGATCAATGGGCGTCTCAGGCGCGACTTTCTCCCGCTCGTAGCGCTAGCAGTACTTGAAGTCACTACTCTAGGTCCAAATGCATATACCTTCCTCAGCTCTTCCTTTCCTCAGATCTGAGAAAAGGAAGACCTGAGTCGTGAGAGCCCCATGCAAGGACGCAAACACCTCCTCAGCTCTTCCTTACCTCGACCTCACATCGTCATCACGCTGAGGAGGGCTCGGGTCTTCCTCCGCCCGACCTCAGTAAAAACTTAGCCAATCACAGCGCTCCAAAATCATAACAGCTCACAGCTGTGCTTGTTTCAATTTCAATGGCGGCGCTCACGGCAAATGTGTTGGGATGGCGTGACTTTTTACAGAGATTAGCAGTAGATCTTTACGAAAATGCCGTACCAGAGGCAACGAGAAGCTATTTAACCCTTTGAGGCCCAGCGATTCCATTTGGAATCGTACTTAACCATAATATTTTGATCATAGCTCACATGCCCAATGATGCCACCTGGAATCACGGTACAAAAACGCTTTTAAATTGTGTTGAAATTTTTTTTCTGGCTACAAATCGAACAACATTTGCACGTTATGGACAATATTCAAAAATAGAAAGTGTAAAAGGATGAATATTTTCTCATTTTTGATAATTTTCCGGGACATTCAGATCCTAATAACAATGCTAATTTCCATGCGATTTTCCAAATTCTTTTTTCATATAACTCAAAGTCTGCTACCTAATTGTTGGAAGTCCAAGAACTATCAATTCATGAAACATTTTGGGAATTAATTAAAACTCAAAAAAATGTCCCGAACCTTAAAAAAATGATACTATAATTTTGAAAAAAATCAAGAGTCTTATTGGTGCCCTTTAAAATGTTTTTTGATATCAAGAATTAATATGGGCCTCAAAGGGTTAAGAGAACCTACTGGAAGATTTCATTATGGTGCATTCAATATATTTTACCGTTTTGCGATGAAACTGTGGCGAAGGCGGCCCGGACTTCGCTCATAGGACAATCGAGATTTCCGAATTAAACCAGTTTTTAAATGAATTTAATATTTTACATAAGCAGAAGATTTCAGGTGCGTTGTAAATATATTTGTCTACTAACTGGAAATAACCTACATCTAGGCCTAGCCCTATCCTACGGCCCTCAGGCCTCGCCAAAGGTTGCTGTGTGGGCCATGTAAAATATACGGTCCTAGGCCTAGCCTAGGCTAGGCCTAGCCCTAGCCTAGACATCGACTAGGTAGGTCTACATATCTTATTTCAAATGGACATCGTTAAAGTGGTTGTTGTCCTAGGCCTGGGCACAAGATTGAATACTGAAGTTGTCTCCTAGGCCTAGGTAAAGAGCCTACCCCAGTGTGGCCTGGCTTGGCCAGTAGGCCTAGTTTGCACTAAACTCATGTTGATTGCCACATTCCTCAGGTAACTGTAGGCCTAGCCTAGACATACGGGCTATGACAAGTAAAATAATGATGCAACGGATCACGTATCCAACTTTAGGCTTATGCGAATAGAGTAGGCTAGGTACGGAAAACTGCCAAGGTTGTTATGTAGGGCCTATAAGCCTAGAGGATTGCAGGACAGTTCTTGAATTCAGCTTTTATCCCTAATTTGTATTAATTATTCCATAGTATAAATGTAGGTAGGTCTAGGTCTAAAACAACATTTTATTTAATGCCTGAAGTGGGGAACTCTTAGGCCTAGGCATAAACATAATGTTCAGCACCCACAACAACATTGCTACCTACATTATTAGTACAATGAATTTGTTGTGCAAGTAACAGCAAGTTAAGGCCTACTATTGACTAGTGTACTGTGAGCAATTGGACACCCAGCACAATGGTAAGCCAAAACCTCACCACTTGCAGATGTAAATTCCTATACTAGGCCTACCTAGAGCTAAACCCACTGTAATAGGCCTACAATATGTTTATTTCCACATGCCTATTTTAATGTTGCTTGTACATGTACATGTACCTGTTGTTGTATAAAATTCTGACTCAATAAAATTTAAATCATAAATAATTTAAAACTTGTCCATCTAATTTTTACAATTCCTACTATCTGAAAGCATTTTCAACTCAGTTCAAAGAATATACCAGTAGAATAACTTTGGTTGCCCTAATGACAAATTTATTTCAGCTCCCAACAACGGGCGAAAGTCATAAATGAACACACAATACTAGTAAGTTGAGAAAATAATTATGACTTCTGCAATGAAAATGTGGTTTGTGTAAAAATATAAAAACAAATTCCGAAGTAATGTCTTCTTTTTATTGAATGCCCACATTTGGCTGTTATGTCATCATGCTACGTTATGTATGTATAGGTAGATGAATTTTAATAGCCCTATGCCAATCGCCTATAGCATTGGGGGGGGGGGGGGGGGGGGAGTTAACCAACGGTGGTCTACTAAAAAAAAGTAAATCCTAAAATTATACTTGCAATCATTGTAAAAATATTATACCTATTGTTACAGACCACAGGTTTGTAATGTGATATTTGTACACTAGGTAAAAGTATGAATGTCTTACAGATGTATTTAATTTGTAAATAAGGGTCTACCAAAATAAATGTTTAGAGATCAAGTTATCCATGGTGTGGTAGGTATTACAAGTCAATTTGGTCTAGTAGTAGTAGTTATATATTTTGAAAACGTTGAAAAGTTTTTAGATTAAAAATTCTACAAATCCCTATTTACACTGATGGCCTACTTCCAAGACCCATAATAAAGGTGTGTGCAGTGTGCACACCGCAGTTACCAATAATTGAATTAGGCTTAAAAATTCCAACCACGATTCATGCTTCGACCAAACTTGTGATTGCTAAAAAAAAAAGGAAATACTAATATATTTTGTGAAGAATTCATATAAGGCTACCTGTATAGTGTATGGTTACCCTTGATAGGCTGCCAATTTTCCTACAGTCTTCGTTTATCAATTGAGAGTAATTATTTTATTTTTAATGGTTATCACTAATCAGTGTCAATAATTTGTATTTATTATTTATTAAACATTATTCTAGACTTTCCAATATCCATATACTTTAATTATTTTAATAATTCCTATTAAGGTATTTGTTTTAATGCTGCTACTAATAAAGTAATAAATAAATACATGAATAAATAAATAAATAACAAATAAATACATAAATATATATATATATATACAACATAAAAAAATTAATAGATAAATAAGTAAATAAATATATAATAAATAAATAATGACAAATTTCCAAGGCCGCGAAGTGGTTGACAAGTGTCTTTATAGTTGCCGCCGTATTATTTGAATGAACAACAGGTCACTGCCTTGTAAAATGGAAACAATTTTGAATCAAGGTGGCCATATACAATGTTGCCAAGTCTAACAATGACACTAGCTTTTCCTCAGCTGAGTCGAGCGTGAGGAAGGTTCATGAATTCCATTCGTGAGTCGCGGCTGAGGAAAGGCTGAGGTAAGGCTGAGTTAAGGAGCACGTGAGGAAACGACTATGCATTTGGACCTTTAAGTGTACTCTCTAGTCAGAGTCAACCATAACTAATGATCAAAGTCAGCTGAACAATGCAATTAAAACAAAATGTTTTTAATTTTTAAATAGAAGTGTGTATTTTAAATATTGTTTGTAAATCTTTCCCCACATAAATATGTTATTTTAAGTCGGAAGTGCTAGTCCGTCAATTGACTAAAACACGGCGCAGTAGTTGCCGCTCAAAATCAGTGCAGCCATATAGTGGAAACAAAATAATAGCAAGAATAACACTAATTTGATATCTGTTTGATTGAAATAATGTCCCGTATATTAGATTGATATTAACATATTATAAACACTTGTGTATGGTTGCTTTGATTTAGAAGTGATATATGAAGTGGAACACGTAATATTTGGTCATGTTGTCTATTGCCAACCTTAAAATACGCTTGGCAACATCGCAACGTGATCGCAACTTTCCCAACAATCAACCACATGCCATGTGAAGATGTTAGCTTCTTTCGCGCGCAGTAAAAAGGGACGTTTTCATACTGCGTTTTCTAAAACGCGCTTGATGCGACGCGACTGAAACGCTAAAATCAGTGATCAGTTTGGAGCGACGCAATCTGGTGTGATTAGCTGTGCCAGATTTAGCTTTATCGCGCGTTGCGAGTGCATATCAAAATTCAAAACAAAAACAATTGACAACACATTGTTTGTGTTGTTTGTGACGGCTGTTGAAAACGAAAGTCTTGTGGGACAGCACTAATGCGATGGCATAGGTAGCTAGCAGATTAGGTGGTGTGTGCACATAATAATGTAATTAATTTAACATTTGAGCCGTAAAGCCAATGTCTGGAGTGAGGCGTAGGCCTAGCTAGCCTAGGACTCAATTTCATACGGAAGAGAATGCTGACATTGGCTAGGCCTACCTTATCTAGGCTCTCTCTAGCCTAGCCTAGACCAGGCCTTCACAAAAATGAATCGATACAGGCCTAGGGGTAGGCCCAACTGCAGTTTGCTTCTAGGGCTCTACTGTTAAATTTAGTACACTCTTGGCCCACGCCAATCTCCATCCATACCCCCTAGCTACCGATTGCGAAATGCGAACAATGACTTTATTCCAGATAAACATTTATGGTACTAAGGGTAGACCAAGGCTGTTGTCCTAGGCTGGCCCTTGGATTCTATACAAAGTAGGCCTAATATTAGATGATAATCACGACATTGTTGACGACGAAAGAACGAAATCTTTCAATGTAAACAAAGCACAGCGCGAGTGCCTAGGCGCTGGCCCGGGGCACGTCAATGTCCGCTATCAACATCATAAATAGAACGTAGCGTAGACAAAATATTACAATGCACAGTTAACTTCAAGGATCAAATACAGATATTGTGTATTATGTACCAACAAAATAAAGATTTGAATGAATCAAAAGCTTAGAATTCTAGATTTAAAAAATTGAGTACTGGCCTACAAAAGGCTCATGTTGCAGAATACAAGTATTCAAATACCAATCACGACATAAGAACTCATACAAATCATAAAGGAAAATGTTATTCGGTTAATATGAACGTAGGTCTGCGTCAGGCAAGTGTGGACAGCCGGGTCTAGCAATCGCGGGCGGCGGGGGAGTGACAAGTTGGAGCAGTCGACTCTGCATTGTTGCCATGTTTCTGAGCGTACATGCAACTTTAGGCTCAAATAACGCAAAAAGTAGTACGGATATACTCATTTTTTCTGGTTTGTGTGTATTTCTTGAGAACTTAGCTTCATTTTGATACTAAATTTGTTTACGTAGCAACGTTTTTTGGCTCCTTTATATCTATGTGAAGGTGATAAAATGTATGATTTCTCTACTTTCCAATGTTAAAGGATAGGGATTTTGAAACTTTTCACTTCAAAATTTTGGAAAAAGTAGATCGGAAAAGTACTTAAAAGAACGCTGTCTCATTTTAAAGTAAGCCAAATATGAAGAACGTGAAACGATGTCGAGTCAGGAGTGACCTTAAGGGTCCAACACGATCTTTGCACCTCGTTTTCTCAATTCAAACATTTAAGCCGTTTATATTTAATTCTTTACAATATAAATCATTCATTGCAGTAATGTTTTACAAGGTTTTTGACAGAGAATACCTTGGTTATAGATACAAACCAAACATATTGTCGTTTGACAGTTGACTAACGTCAATATTTAACATGGAATGAATTACAAAGTTGGACCTTTACTTCAGTTTTGACCTGAAGCTGCGTTTCCACCAGGCGGACTTTGTCCCAGGACAATGTCCTGGGTCTTATATCTACTAAGTCTTATATCTTAAATATAACGTACCAGGAGGGTACATTAGCCCTAGGGATGGTTGACCCCCAGTTCCACACTTTTTTAATATCTTTATTTGCATCTGCTATTTTGTTTTTGTAGTTATCGTTCTAAGTTGACTGTATTAACCTATTTAAGTGATTTCTGTATTCTTGGTAAGAAGATCGAGATTCAATATTGTTAGGATTTTTTAGGACTTGGTTACTCATTCGATCTTTGTGCTTAGTAGACTGTATAGGTCCTAATTTTATCCATGGTTTTAGTTTTTTTATTTGTTTGGATTGTTTTTGTCGAAGAGCTGAGCTTCGTATAAGTTTTGATTTTGTCACTTATGTCTGTGTGCTTTGTCGATGTTTTGTTCATTTAGCACTGATTCCCATGTTTCGTTTTTTAGAAAGTCATTAAGTTGCAAATAATTCAGAAGCTAAATCAAAAGTTAGGGTGCCAAATTGTTCTATGCGATTACGGTTTTGACCAATATCGTACCTAAGTTAATATTGCTCTATAAAGCTTCATTTATTAAATTATTGCCCGTTTTTAAATATCTGGCCTAAAATATGACACAGAAAATTAAAATGTTACGAAAGTTTAAACTTGGGAGTTTAATTTGTATTTGAATTCTGAAAATGTTCAACAATAGAATAATGCATATTATGTTTTGGTAAACTGTGGTGACTTTGACCCAATTTCAACGATTTTTTTTAAAATTCAATAATATCTAATTAAAAAATTGCAAAACATCGATCTTAGGGGCGGAGGTGAGAATTCTGTATCAAAATATCCGAAGATGTAACAGACGTGTAAATTGGTAGATAGACAGTCATGTGGGCCTATAACCATTTTAATAAAATCCAGTTGGGTTTAAAATTAGGGGTAAATTCTAAATATCCAAAACGGACGATGTGACAAATGTGAAAATGCCAGAGTAACTTACTCATCAACAGTTCACCGTTTCGTACGTTGAAAGTTTGCAGGTTAGTTCATTTTATGAAAATTAACTAGCTGCTTAGGACAGAACTTGGGAAATATATTCTCCACGAGGGATAAAATCCCTAGGCCTCGTGTACACTCCTAGTACGTGTTTTTTAAGATATAAGACTGAGAGTTCACCATCCCTAGGGCTCGTGTACCCTACTAATACGTGTTGTTCAAGAAATACGTCTGTGGGTTAACCATCCCTAGGGCTCGTGTACCCTCCTGGGATGTGTTGTTCAAGAAATAAGACTGAGGGTAGACCATCCCTAGGGCTCATGTACCCTCCTGGGATGTGTTGTTCAAGAAATAAGACTGAGGGTAAACCATCCCTAGGGCTCGTGTACCCTCCTGGGATGTGTTGTTCAAGAAATAACACTGAGGGTAGACCATCCCTTGGGCTCGTGTACCCTCCTGGGATGTGTTGTTCAAGAAATAAGACTGAGGGCAAACCATCCCTAGGGCTCGTGTACCCTCCTGGGATGTGTTGTTCAAGAAATAAGACTGAGGGTAAACCATCCCTAGGGCTCGTGTACCCTCCTGGGATGTGTTATTAAAGAAATAAGACTGGGGGTTAACCATCCCTAGGGCTCGTGTACCCTCCTGGGATGTGTTATTAAAGAAATAAGACTGGGGGTCAACCATCCCTAGGGCTCGTGTACCCACCTGTGATGTGTTGTTTAAGAAATAAGACTGGGGGTCAACTATCCCTAGGGCTCGTGTACCCTCGTGGGATGTGTTGTTTAAGAAAGAAGACTGAGGGTCAACCATCCCTAGGGCTCGTGTACCCTCTTGTGATGTGTTTTATAAGAAATAAGACTGGGGTCAACCATCCCTAGGGCTCGTGTACCCTCCTGTGATGTGTTATATAAGCAATGGGGTCTACCATCCCTAGGGCTCGTGTACCCTACTGGGATGTGTTATATAAGATATAAGACTGGGGGTCAACCATCCCTAGGGCTCGTGTACCCTCCTGTGATGTGTTAAAGAAGAAAGAACACTGGGGTCAACCATCCCTAGGGCTCGTGTACCCCCTATGGCTTATAGGGTAGGGTAAACCAGCTCTGAGGGGTTACTTGTACACTAGGGTAGGTTTACCCTGGGGTTAATCGTTTACTAGAGGTGGTCTACCGGGGGGTATATGTGCCCTAGAACTGCTTTACCGGGGGGTAATCCAGCTCGGGGGTAAACGATCCCTGTTACACGTAATTATCTTTAAAACCATTTTGAATGTGTTATTTTCGCTATGGCTATGCCTAGGCCTATGTGCGCCATGTTGACTATCTTGCAACGGAAGTGCTTTGGATTCATGTGCAGGTGTATTGAATTGGGTCTGTTTAATAAAAAGGTTAAAACAAAACACGCCCGCCCTACTACCTACTATATAAAAACAAGTGGGCGTGTTTTGTTTCAACCTTTTTATTAACCAAACCCAATAATCTTCCTAACTTTTGTGGGATGTCAGGTAGATGGGAAAACATCAACCGGATCCCCTTGATGTTTTCCCACGAAAGTTAGTAAGGTTATTGGGTCTGGTTATAGCTCCAGTCGGCCTCATCAATCACTATCACCAGTGTGTTCATGTGTCTTGGTCGACTAAATCTCTTTCGAAAATTTTGCGCGATACAAGGTTTCATACATTTGCTTACCTGGTGGCATTTAAAGCCACCTAGCGGCGGACTAGAAAAACAACGTATGTATATAACCATCCACACCATCCCTGGCAAGGATGGAAGCCTAGAAATCCGTGCATAGCCGTAGCAAAAATAACACTTTAAAAAAACCATAGGCTGTTAATTTACTTACAAATACCAACAATTTTAAATCAGTCCTATTCGTTAAACAAAACTTTCATTTGCTTAACAAAAATCCAGAAACTGACTCACACCATACTAGTAAACTAGCCCAGCTTAATTCTAACTATATGAACATTTAATTATTTAACAAACTTCCTCAAGGAATAAAAATAATTGTTACATATTTTAATAATCAATCATAAATATCCATTATTATGTTAGGGAATTTAGTGTTGCCATAGTTTATGTTGGTCATGCCAATGATATTCAACAGCTATAGCAAAAGTAGGCTAGATCATCAGTCCCCCAACCTTTCACTCAGTAGCGGCGCGTGGCAAATTGAAGCCATTTTGAATTGGCCAGTTCAGTAGTGCCGGAAGTTAATCTTTCTAGGGGGGGCACATTAAGACAGTGGCATATCCGAGAATTGACCATGGGGGGGGGGGGGGGGCGGGGAGTCGAACATCCCTCGCCAGATAGGGGTCTGGGGCGAAAGCCTCAGCCGCCGGAGGCCTATTCGCCAAAAGCGTTTTTTGTTTTTCACATGTGACGTTTTAAATGCCTGTGATCAATCGTATAATGTCATAGAGTATAGTTTTCTTTATTCTTTGTTATTTATTAAACTTATATTTTCTTTTTCTTATTGAATTCGGCTATGAATCAAGGGATATCGAACTTCTTTATCAAGTCTTGACACAGGCGTCCCAATGATTGACAACGGTTCCTTCTCTCCGTGTGCTTTTATTTAGGGGGGGGGGGGGGGGGGGGGCATGGGGGGCCTTGGATACACCACTGCATGAAGATGACGTGCGTCAAGCGCGTGTTCTCGACGTGTACGGTTTTGCCTAAGCCGTCGGAGTGACTATAGTTGTGTTATTACATATTACAGGGGATTGGGGTCAGTGCTTAAAGTGGAGTCGGAGAAGTAACAATTGCACGATTGCAAATGTAAAGTAGAGACAATGCGGGGAACCGGAGGGGGGGGGTTTGGGGGGGCACGGCCCCCCAGTTTTGCCCCGCGGGACTTTTTTAGGGTGTTTTGCCACGAACACGTTAAAATGGCTTTTGATAGGGGTAAGGGGGTTGAGGACCCGTCCTAAAATAATACTTTGGTGAAGAAAACCAAACGTTGAAACACATATGTAATATGTATCTATAAATAAATACATTGGATGAGCAAATACAAAGTACAACAAAACGTTCAACATACATCGCAAATACACATCGAATCGATAAAAGTTAGTGCCGGTATGACATACCATCGGTATTTTTAGTAACGATATGCAATCCGGCTCATACCGCCCCACTTAAACCACGTGTGGGGGGGGGGGGATGGCTATGGCTAGGCTACATTCCGATGTAACTCTAATTATGCCCCTTTGTACAATAACAAGAAAGGTTAAAATAATATTCTCTGGAAATTCAGCATACAAATAAACTAATTGCGCAATGATTGTTACACCAAATCATGTGCACATCCTATGAGTACTACTTCTTGTACGGTTGTACCACTAAAAAGTAACACTTCATATCAACACTGTATTATAATTATTATTACTGACACGGTGTCTAGTTCTGTCATATTCCTCATATTCCTCCAAATGTATTCAGTGCAACCAGTGCAACAAACAATGGCATGCACCAGCACGTGCAAAAGAGCTCACACATTCAGATTTCGAAGAATGTGTTTCGCTACTTCATCTGCGGGAGCTTTTAAAAGCACAACAGGACTGTAATAAGATATGTTAATAAAACAATAGTATTTTACATTTTTGAGAACTGAATATTAGCAGAATTCTCTACTTCTAGGGGGGGGGGGGGGGGGGCGCAAATCGATATTATTGCCCCCCCACTCTCGGATTCCAGGGGGGGCAGGTGCCCCCCCTGTTCCGGCGCAACTGGGCAGTTTACAGGCTAATTTGGACCTTTCAGTACTGCTAGCGCTGCGAGTGGCAGAAAGTCGCGTTTGAGACTCCCATTCCCACCTACGCCTGTGGCTGCTAATTGTACTAAAGTATTTGCTGCTAGGTTGCGCATCAAGCCTACTATAGCTGTTGAATATCATTGTTGCGGTTCTCTAACCTCAGCCTTTAGGATTGGCCCTATGCAACTGCCTTCTCATACAATTAGAAAATATCCAAATATACTATAGGTCAATATTGAACTATACTTTATATCTAAGCATATGTTTGGATATAAACTAACCAGACTAAGTAACCCATGTAAAGTAAAGTACCTAATTAGGTAATATCTGAAAAGTAATTACTCTCTTTGTCTTTGTTACCCAGTCAGTCTTGTCACTGAACTCCATTAAGCAGTATGGAGTCATAATAGGGAAGGCTTACACATTTTTTTTATCTGCTTACTGGTTATCTCAAGTTAAAATAAACGGGAACTAATTGGTTTCGGCTCGAAAGGTGTATTAACATCGCTTTAACAGTCAAAACACGCTCAGAAACAGACCAGCGCCATCATGCTCGTGATTAAAAGGTCATTACCCAGTAAACAATAATTTTATATCATACAAATAGAACTGAAATCCCACCCTTTAGTAGATTATTGGCTATTGCTCTCATAAGACTTTAACAGCTGAACCAACGTTTATTTCTAGTTAGTAAATGAACGTTGCTCAACATTAATTAACAACAATATGTTAAATAATTGCATTATTTTAAACACGTTTTGGTAAACTGGGTATACTGTATCAAAATGTATTTTCTGAAGAAAACAGTGGTATAAAAGACATTGTTGTAAAGTCACTGCATCCTAGATATTGTAAAATGTCCAACCTTATAATATCGTTGATATTATTAAGAATACTTCAAGGAGGCAGTTGTTGACATGAGTTATGACGTCAAGAGCTGTTTTTCAATTACGGAACGGGAAGTTCCAAATTTCAAACTTAAATTGCTAATAGAATTGGAAATATACGCTTCTCAGATATAAAAATTATACCGCCCGTATTTTTAGATTATGATCTTCCATTTTTAGGTACTTTGAGGAATATTTATTTTTGATGAGCCTTCCCTATTGTGTTAAATAAAGCAAACATACAATCAGTGATCGTCCAGTTTATTTACATCCATCCACCAAATGCAATATGAAACAATAATTTTATCTATTGATAATTTTAAACATAAAATAGAAAATTTCTTCTTAAATAAAGCATACTATCCTTTAAATGACTATTTAAAGAATGATGGTAAATATAACAAAATATCAACTTCTAAATGTGTAAACAAATTGCCGAAAGCTATAGGTTAGGCTATGTTATGATTATTTAAATATGAATAAATAATTATTTAACGAATAATAGTAAATATAACAAAACATCAACTTCTAACAAACATTTTGTTGATATCATTGAGCACAGAGTAATGCACAAACACATACACTGTGAGTACATTTATAGAACAGTGATATCACTCAGTGAGTACAGAGTAATGCACAAACACATACACTGTGAGTACATTTATAGAACAGTGATATCACTCAGTGAGTACAGAGTAATGCACAAACACATACACTGTGAGTACATTTATAGAACAGTGATATCACTCAGTGAGTACAGAGTAATGCACAAACACATACACTGTGAGTACATTTATAGAACAGTGATATCACTCAGTGAGTACAGAGTAATGCACAAACACATACACTGTGAGTACATTTATAGAACAGTGATATCACTCAGTGAGTACAGAGTAATGCACAAACACATACACTGTGAGTACATTTATAGAACAGTGATATCACTCAGTGAGTAGAGTAATGCACAAACACATACACTGTGTCATGTATATGTATATTGACTAGTGTAGTCCGGATGTACGACGTCATCAACACGACATCCGGCACGGAGCTCGGACCATGGCGTCTAGTAAGCACGTCGTAATATCCATTGTTCTAATAAACATCTTAATATTACTTTAATAGTATTATTCAATAGTGCATCCCAGTGCATCCTATCGATCCCTGAACAAGAACACAACATGGTGTCAGAATTGGGATAGTTTGAACTAACAGTAGTGCAGTGAACAGTGCAAACTACAGTGTTTTCGAGATTAGGCCTAGGCGTGGTTCTAGCCAGACACGCAGATCTACGACCAGCACGCGAGCCTACTTGAAACAGAAACATGGACGTCTTTCGTCGACCCGCCGAGCTGAAAATAAAAGACCAATCTACAATAGACTGGAAAAAGTGGCGTAAAGGTTTCGAAACGTACATGGCAGCATCAGGGTTAGATGGGAAGCATGATGCACGGAAAATTGCAATACTTCTAAACATGATAGGCGAGGACGCCTTGGAAATCCATGAGAATTTCGTATTTTCGGAAAGTGAAGACGCGTCGTCGTATGACGTCATCATCAGAAAATTCGAGGATTTTTGCCTGCCTCGACGCAACCTTGTCGTGGAAAGGTACGAATTTTTTGAGGTTAGGCAAGCTGAAGGGGAACCTTTTGATACTTTCTTAACAAGGTTAAGAACAAAAGCATCAAGTTGTGAGTTTGGAGATCAGTTAGAGTGGTTAATCCGAGACCGGATTGTCCATTGCATAAAAGATAGAGGGGTCCAAGGAAAACTTCTCCGGACGGACTCAAACATCACTCTAAATAAGACGATTGAAATCTGCCGGACTTCGGTATCCACACAACGCCAGTTACAAGCGATCCACGAGACTAGTTCCCAAGAGGTAAATGTAATATCTAAATCCAAACAAAGACAGTACTATGGTGACAAACACAAGGTCACACAACAGCAGAAGCCATCAGGGTCTACTGAAGCTACATCGTACAGCAAGACTCCAGCTACCGATGGATGTAGATACTGCGGGACCAGGCATCCACCAGGACGGTGTCCGGCATATGGAATGAAATGTTTTAACTGCAACGGTTCTAACCACTTCAAGAGCGTTTGTCGCAAGCAGAAGATGCAGGTTCGTGAACTACAGGAAAGGGCGTTGCAAAATGAAGCCAAAGCCGACATGGTGATGGAGAAGCAACAGTATGAAGAGTACTTCATCTCCGAGATTTCATCAACACGTGAGGGTGCATGGTATGCTACCCTAGATATAGGAGATGTAAAGGTAAAATTCAAAGTAGACACTGGGGCCGAAGTGAACATTCTACCGGGTACAGTCTATGACAAGCTCACATGTCCAAAGACATTGGTAAAGACAAATACTGTGTGGGTTTCTTATGGGAATCATAGAGTAAAAGTTAGGGGGAAAACTAACCTCCAAAGTAGTTATAAAGACTGCCAGAAATCACTTGACTATGTAGTCTCTGATGTAAGTTCTCAGCCATTACTGGGATTATCAGGTTGTAAGGATTTGAATATTGTAAAACTTGTTGAAAATGTAACCATTGGTCTAAATAAGGCTAAACTCGTAGAAGTATACCAAGATGTGTTTTCAGGGTTGGGAAAAATTCCTGGTACCCACCATATTGAGGTGAATGAGGATGTTAATCCAATGGTGCATGTTCAAAGAAAAGTGCCGTTTGGCCTACAACCTAGATTAAAGGAAACTCTGGACAAACTAGAACAGGAAGGAGTAGTGTCTAAAGTAGACAAGCCTACCAGTTGGGTTAGTACTAGTAGTCTAGTAATCGCGGAAAAGAAAAATGGTGATATCCGCCTATGCTTAGATCCTAAGGATTTGAATGTAGCTATAAAACGTGAACACCACACCATTCCGACAGTAGAGGATGTAGTATCCCGCATGAATGGTAAGTGTGTATTTTCTAGCATTGATTTACGTTCTGGATTTTGGCAGTTGGTACTTGACGAATCCAGTGCAGACCTATGCTGTTTCAATGCACCATTTGGGAGGTATAGATTTAATAGGCTTCCGTTTGGAATAAAATCAGCTCCCGAGGTTTTCCAAAAGAAAATGATTTCAATCTTTGGGGACATTAAAGGGGCAGAGGTAGTGTTTGATGATTTAATCATATCAGGGGAAGATGAAGCAGAACACGATAAGATCCTTGATCAAGTTCTTAAGAGGTCTAGAGAATATAATGTCAAATTCAACCCGGATAAGTTTCAGCTGCGAGTCAGTTCAGTAAATTACTTGGGCCACATCATAAGTAGTAAAGGGTTGGAAGCTAATACAGATAGGATTAGGGCCATAGTTAAAATGGATACCCCCACTTCAAAGGAAGAACTTCGCAGATTCCTGGGCATGGTAACCTATGTAGGGTCATTCCTTCCAAAGTTATCGGAGATGACAGCACCTCTCAGGGAGCTTCTAAAAGATAAGACAATGTGGGTGTGGGGTGACGAACACACAAAGGCTATTGTGAATTTAAAGCAAAACCTATGTAACACGCCAACTTTAAAGTTCTTTGATGTAAACAAACCTGTGGTTATTCAGACCGATGCTTCAATGCATGGTATTGGATCATGCCTGTTACAGGAAGGACATCCCATCGCCTATGCTTCTCGTTCTTTGACAGACGCAGAAGGCAATTATGCGCAAATTGAAAAAGAAATGTTAGCCATCGCTTATTCCCTAGAGAAGTTTCACCAATATTGCTATGGACGTAAAGTAGAAATTCAGTCTGATCATAAACCCTTAGAAGTCATAGTAAAGAAAGACATTGGGAAAGTCCCGAGTCGCTTGCAGCGCATGCTTCTTAAGTGTCTTCGTTATGATTATACCGTAACTTTTGTTCCGGGAAAGTTTATGTTCATTGCGGACACACTCTCCCGAGCTTTTCTTAAAGATAAAGTAACCGATGATGCGGAACTAGATACGGTGGTGCATTTAGTGTCAAAACACTTGGCAGTAAGCCCTGAAAAGAGGTTAGAATTTCAAGAGGCCACTGCACAAGATCCCATGTTACAGCAAGTGTTGTGGTATCATAAGAATGGTTGGCCATTGCATGTTAAAGACGTCTCTGTAGAGAGTAGATTTTATTGGGAGTTTCGCTCTGAAATTTCAGATTCCGACAACCTACTTTTTGTGGGAGAAAAGTTACTTGTACCACTATCTATGAGAAGGAAAATGTTGGAGTCCATCCATGAAGGTCACTTAGGTAAAGTTAAATGTAAAAATAGAGCTAGATCGTTGCTATACTGGCCTGGAATGGCCCAACAGATTGAGGACATGGTTTCTCGCTGTGAAATTTGTGAAAGGTTTCATAATGCCAATGTAAAGGAACCAATGTATCAACGTCAAATTCCTGACAGGGCATTTCAAAATATTGCAACGGATTACCTAGAATTTCAGGGAGTGAACTATATAGTTCTTGTTGACTCGTATTCTAAGTGGATTGAGTTGGTTAAAACTCATGGCAAGACAGCCAAAGAAACTATTTTAGTTCTAAAATCCTTCTTTGCTCGTTATGGTATTCCGGAATCCCTCTGTTGTGATAATATGCCGTTCAATTCTTTTGAATTCAATCAGTTTGCCAAAGCATGGGACTTCGCAGTTATCACCTCAAGTCCCACGTATGCAAAGTCCAATGGCTTGGCTGAACGAGCCGTTCAAACGGCCAGGTCAATACTAAAAAAATCCTAGGAGGCTGGGGAGGATATGTATACGGCATTGTTGCAGTACAAAAATACTCCCATTCAGGGTATAGATGCTTCTCCGGCACAACTGCTGATGAGTCGCAGATTGCGTAGTAAGATTCCTATGACACATCATGCTCTTAAGCCCAAAATAGAAAGAAATGTAAAGAAAACACTCTTAAATAATCAGTCTGTTCAAAAACATTACTATGATCAGGGTGCTAAACCTTTGCCAGAACTATTTCCGGGTGACAGTGTTCTCCTACCGTCCTACGCAAACAAGGACAGTGGAAAAAGGCACAAGTTGTATCAAAACATGATGCACCAAGGTCATACATTGTTGCTCAAAATACTCACATGTACAGGCGCAATAGAAGCGACCTAAGAGTTTGTAACAATCCCCCACCTTTGAATAACAGTAAGGATGTTGATGATGAAGAGTCTAAGGAGGTGATAAACACACCATCTTGACCACCACAAGCTCAACCTGTAAATGTGTCTCCTTCACCAGTCAGTGTTAGACCCACCCGTAGTGTGAAGGTTCCTCCTAAGTTTAAGGATTTTATTATGTAATTTAAGTATGGTCAAAGCTAAAAGGGGAGATGTCATGTATATGTATATTGACTAGTGTAGTCCGATAGTACGACGTCATCAACACGACATCCGGCACAGAGCTCGGACCATGGCGTCTACTAAGCACGTCGTAATATCCATTGTTCTAATAAACATCTTAATATTACTTTAATAGTATTATTCAATAGTGCATCCCAGTGCATCCTATCGATCCCTGAACAAGAACACAACACACTGTGAGTACATTTATAGAACAGTGATATCCCCCAGTGAGCAAGTAGTAATACACGAACAGTACAATACTGATATCAGTGAATAGGTACAGAGTAATACACTAACAGTGTTACACTATGTGAGTTTATTTATACAATACTGATATCAGTGAGTACAGAGCTATGCACAATCACATACACTGTGAGTACATTTATAGATCAGTGATATCACTCAGTGAGCACATAGTAATACACCAACAGTGTTACACTATGCGAGTTCATTTATACAATACTGATGTCAGTGAGTACAGAGTAATACACAAACACATACACTGTAAGTACATTTATAAAACAGTGATATCACTCAGTGAGCACATAGTAATACATGAACAGTCTTACACTATGTGAGTTCATTTATACAATACTGATATCAGTGAGTACAGAGTAATGCACAAACAGTGTTACACTATGTGAGTTCATTTATACAATACTGATATCAGTGAGTACAGAGCTATGCACAAACACATACACTGTGAGTACATTCAGAGAACAGTAATATCACTCAGTGAGCACATAGTAATACACAAACAGTGTTACACTATGTGAGTTCATTTATACAATACTGATATCAGTGAGTACAGAGTAATGCACAAACAGTGTTACACTATGTGAGTTCTTTTAAATAATACTGAAATCAGTGAGTACAGAGTAATGCACAAACACATACACTGTGAGTACATTCATAGAACAGTAATATCACTCAGTGAGTACAGAGTAATGCACAAACACATACACTGTGAGTACATTCATAGAACAGTGATATCACTCAGTGAGTACACAGTAATGCACAAACACATACACTGTGAGTACATTTATAGAACAGTGATATCACTCAGTGAGCACATAGTAATACACGAACAGTGTTACACTATGTGAGTTCATTTATAATTACAATACTGATATCAGTGAGTACAGAGTAATGCACAAACAGTGTTACACTATGTGAGTTCATTTATACAATACTGATATCAGTGAGTACAGAGCTATGCACAAACACATACACTGTGAGTACATTCATAGAACAGTAATATCACTCAGTGAGCACATAGTAATACACAAACAGTGTTACACTATGTGAGTTCATTTATACAATACTGATGTCAGTGAGTACAGAGTAATGCACAAACACATACACTGTGAGTACATTCATAGAACAGTAATATCACTCAGTGAGCACATAGTAATACACGAACAGTGTTACACTATGTGAGTTCATTTATAATTACAATACTGATATCAGTGAGTACAGAGTAATGCACAAACAGAGTTACACTATGTGAGTTCATTTATACAATACTGATATCAGTGAGTACAGAGCTATGCACAAACACATACACTGTGAGTACATTCATAGAACAGTAATATCACTCAGTGAGCACATAGTAATACACAAACAGTGTTACACTATGTGAGTTCATTTATACAATACTGATGTCAGTGAGTACAGAGTAATGCACAAACACATACACTGTGAGTACATTCATAGAACAGTAATATCACTCAGTGAGCACATAGTAATACACAAACAGTGTTACACTATGTGAGTTCATTTATACAATACTGATATCAGTGAGTACAGAGTAATACACGAACAGTGTTACACTATGTGAGTTCATTTATACAATACTGATATCAGTGAGCACATAGTAATACACGAACAGTGTTACACTATGTGAGTTCATTTATAATTACAATACTGATATCAGTGAGTACAGAGTAATGCACAAACAGTGTTACACTATGTGAGTTCATTTATACAATACTGATATCAGTGAGTACAGAGTAATGCACAAACAGTGTTACACTATGTGACCAAGACAGAGCCCGAGCCCGATACAATGGGTTGAGACCAAGACTAAGCCTGATACAATGGGTTGAGACCAAGACTGAGCCCGATACATTGGGTTGAGACCAAAACTGAGCCCAAGCCCGATACAATGGGTTGAGCACAAGGCTTAGTCCGAGCCCGATACAATGGGTTGAGCCCAAGACTGAGCCCTATACAATGGGTTGAGACCAAGACTGAGCCCGATACAATGGGTTGAGACCAAGACTGAGCCCGATACAATGGGTTGAGACCAAGATTGAGCCCGATACAATGGGTTAAGACCAAAACTGAGCCTGATACAATGGGTTGAGCCCAAGACCTAGCCCGATACAATGGGTTGAGCACAAGAGTGAGTCCGAGCCCGATACAATGGGTTGAGACCAAGACTGAGCCCGATACAATTGGTTGAGACCAAGACTGAGCCCGATACAATGGGTTAAGACCAAGACTGAGCCTGATACAATGGGTTGAGCAAGACTGAGCCCGATACAATGGGTTAAGACCAAGACTGAGCCTGATACAATGGGTTGAGCAAGACTGAGCCTGATACAATGGGTTGAGCACAAGACTGAGCCCGATACAATGGGTTGAGCCCAAGACCGAGCCCGATACAATGGGTTGAGCCCAAGACCGAGCCCGATACAATGGGTTGAGATCAAAACTGAGCCTGATAGATTGGGTTGAGACCAAGACCGAGCCAGATACAATGGGTTGAGCAAGACTGAGACCGATACAATGGGTTGAGACCAAGACTAAGCCCGATACAATGGGTTGAGCCCAAGACTGAGCCCGATACAATGGGTTGAGACCAAGACTGAGCCCGATACAATGGGTTGAGTCCAAGACCGAGCCCGATACAATAGGTTGAGACCAAGACTGAGCCAGATACAATGGGTTGAGCAAGACTGAGACCGATACAATGGGTTGAGCCCAAGACCGAGCCCGATACAATGGGTTGAGCCCAAGACCGAGCCCGATACAATGGGTTGAGACCAAGACTGAGCCTGATACAATGGGTTGAGCAAGACTGAGCCCGATACAATGGGTTGAGCAAGACTGAGACCGATACAATGGGTTGAGACCAAGATTGAGCCCGATACAATGGGTTGAGACCAAGACTGAGCCCGATACAATGGGTTGAGACCAAGACTGAGCCCGATACAATGGGTTGAGCCCAAGACCGAGCCCGATACAATGGGTTGAGATCAAAACTGAGCCTGATAGATTGGGTTGAGACCAAGATCGAGCCAGATACAATGGGTTGAGCAAGACTGAGACCGATACAATGGGTTGAGACCAAGACTAAGCCCGATACAATGGGTTGAGCCCAAGACTGAGCCCGATACAATGGGTTGAGACCAAGACTGAGCCCGATACAATGGGTTGAGTCCAAGACCGAGCCCGATACAATAGGTTGAGACCAAGACTGAGCCAGATACAATGGGTTGAGCAAGACTGAGACCGATACAATGGGTTGAGCCCAAGACCGAGCCCGATACAATGGGTTGAGACCAAGACTGAGCCTGATACAATGGGTTGAGCAAGACTGAGCCCGATACAATGGGTTGAGCAAGACTGAGACCGATACAATGGGTTGAGACCAAGATTGAGCCCGATACAATGGGTTGAGACCAAGACTGAGCCCGATACAATGGGTTGAGACCAAGACTGAGCCCGATACAATGGGTTGAGACCAAGACTGAGCCCGATACAATGGGTTGAGACCAAGACTGAGCCCGATACAATGGGTTGAGACCAAGACTGAGCCCGATACAATGGGTTGAGCAAGACTGAGACCGATACAATGGGTTGAGCCCAAGACCGAGCCCGATACAATGGGTTGAGACCAAGACTGAGCCCGATACAATGGGTTGAGACCAAGACTGAGCCGGATACAATGGGTTGAGACCAAGACTGAGTCCGATACCATGGGTTGAGCAAGACCGAGCCCGATACAATGGGTTGAGCCCAAGACTGAGCCCGATACAATGGGTTGAGATCAAGACTGAGTTGATACAATGGGTTGAGACTAAGACTGAGCCCGAGCCGGATACAATGGGTTGAGACCAAGACTGAGCCCGATACAATGGGTTGAGACCAAGACTGAGCCCGATACAATGGGTTGAGCAAGACCGAGCCCGATACAATGGGTTGAGACTAAGACTGAGCCCGAGCCGGATACAATGGGTTGAGACCAAGACTGAGCCCGATACAATGGGTTGAGATCAAGACTGAGTTGATACAATGGGTTGAGACTAAGACTGAGCCCGAGCCAGATACAATGGGTTGAGACCAAGACTGAGCCCGATACAATGGGTTGAGACCAAGACTGAGCCTGATACAATGGGTTGAGACCAAGACTGAGCCCTATACAATGAGTTGAGACTAAGACTGAGCCTAATAGTTAGGGTTGAGACCAAGACTGAGTTGATACAATGGGTTGAGACCAAGACTGAGCCCGATACAATGGGTTGAGCCCAAGACCGAGCCCGATACAATGGGTTGAGATCAAGACTGAGCCTGATAGATTGGGTTGAGACCAAGACTGAGCCAGATACAATGGGTTAAGCAAGACTGAGTCCGATACAATGGGTTGAGCAAGACTGAGCCCGATACAATGGGTTGAGCCCAAGACCGAGCCCGATACAATGGGTTGAGACCAAGACTGAGTCCGATACAATGGGTTGAGACCAAGACTGAGCCCGATACAATGGGTTGAGACCAAGACTGAGCCCGATACAATGGTTTGAGCCCAAGACTGAGCCCGATACAATGGGTTGAGACCAAGACTGAGCCCGATACAATAAGTTGAGACCAAGACTGAGCCCGATACAATGGGTTGAGACCAAGACTGAGCCCGATACAATGGGTTGAGACCAAGACTGAGCCCGATACAATGGGTTGAGACCAAGACTGAGCCCGATACAATGGGTTGAGACCAAGACTAAGCCCGATACAATGGGTTGAGACCAAGACTGAGCCCGATACAATAAGTTGAGACCAAGACTGAGCCCGATACAATGGGTTGAGACCAAGACTGAGCCCGATACAATGGGTTGAGACCAAGACTGAGCCCGATACAATGGGTTGAGACCAAGACTGAGCCCGATACAATGGGTTGAGACCAAGACTAAGCCCGATACAATGGGTAGAGACCAAGACTGAGCCCGATACAATGGGTTGAGACCAAGACTAAGCCCGATACAATGGGTTGAAACCAAGACTGAGCCCGATACATTGGATTGAGACCAAGACTGAGCCCGAAACAATGGGTTGAGACCAAGACTGAGCCCGATACAATGGGTTGAGACCAAGACTGAGCCCGATACAATGGGTTGAGACCAAGACTGAGCCCGATACAATGGGTTGAGACCAAGACTGAGCCCGATACAATGGGTTGAGCCCAAGACTGAGCCCGATACAATGGGTTGAGACCAAGACTGAGCCCGATACAATGGGTTGAGACCAAGACTGAGCCCGATACAATGGGTTGAGCCCAAGACTGAGCCCGATACAATGGGTTGAGACCAAGACTGAGCCCGAAACAATGGGTTGAGACCAAGACTGAGCCCGATACAATGGGTTGAGACCAAGACTGAGCCCGATACAATGGGTTGAGACCAAGACTGAGCCCGATACAATGGGTTGAGACCAAGACTGAGCCCGATACAATGGGTTGAGACCAAGACTGAGCCCGATACAATGGGTTGAGACCAAGATTGAGCCCGATACAATGGGTTGAGACCAAGACTGAGCCCGATACAATGGGTTGAGACCAAGACTGAGCCCGATACAATGGGTAGAGACCAAGACTGAGCCCGATACAATGGGTTGAGACCAAGACTGAGCCCGATACAATGGGTTGAGACCAAGACTGAGCCCGATACAATGGGTTGAGACCAAGACTGAGCCCGATACAATGGGTTGAGACCAAGACTGAGCCCGATACAATGGGTTGAGACCAAGACTGAGCCCGAAACAATGGGTAGAGACCAAGACTGAGCCCGATACAATGGGTTGAGACCAAGACTGAGCCCGATACAATGGGTTGAGACCAAGACTGAGCCCGATACAATGGGTAGAGACCAAGACTGAGCCCGATACAATGGGTTGAGACCAAGACTGAGCCCGATACAATGGGTTGAGACCAAGACTGAGCCCGATACAATGGGTTGAGACCAAGACTGAGCCCGATACAATGGGTAGAGACCAAGACTGAGCCCGATACAATGGGTTGAGACCAAGACTGAGCCCGATACAATGGGTTGAGACCAAGACTGAGCCCGATACAATGGGTTGAGACCAAGACTAAGCCCGATACAATGGGTTGAGACCAAGACTGAGCCATTTATGTGAGTTCATTTATACAATACTGATATCAGTGAGCACAGAGTAATGCACAAACACATACACTGTGAGTACATTTATAGTACAGTGATATCACTCAGTGAGTACAGAGTAATACACTAACAGTGTTACACTATGTGAGTTCATTTATACAATACTGATATCAGTGAGTACAGAGTAATACACTTACTGTGTTACACTATGTGAGTTCATTTAAATAATACTGACATTAGTGAGTACAGAGTAATACACTAACAGTTACACTCAGTTACACTATGTGAGTACCGACATCTACATTTATAAAAAAAAGGTTTGAACAAAAGTACAATAGGGCATTGTTATCAAAAATGAAACAATTGTAAATCGTGAAGGACACATAACTGTGCAAGTACCAATGCTTGTCCTCACATTATGTATACCCTAACGCAATATAAGATGCATCACGCATCTGTAAATACCCGTAATCTAAGCAAGAGTAACATATGTTCCGATTTAGTTAGGACAACATTTGTTCTGTATTATCATTTTTCGGTTGATTAATTTATGTACATGTATTTCCTCCTCCATTCAGTCCTTCATCACATACTCATCCCTAGCCTCCCTCTTAGCCCTGTTAAGACTCTCTTCCTACTCTTTAAGTCTATCCTTGCCCTTATCAAGTTCTTTTATTTGATATGAATCCCCCTACACCTCCTTTTCAACCACTTATCCTTCTGTTGAATTATTATATCAGATCCCCTGATCCGCCAGATAGAGGTGTAACAAATCACGTGCCTATAGCAACCCCAACTTGTACAATTTTTAAATACTGTACTGTAGTCTAGAAATATATTTTTGTGACAGGCTCATTTTTATATGAAAAAATAATATATTCCATAGATTGAGCATAAATAAATTAAAAGAGTTACATCAAGGGTGATAGAAGGGTGCCAAAAGGCTGAGGTAATGTAATTGCATGAAAGAAATAGGATGCCAACAGCTTACCTGAGTAGAGTGATATTAAGCCACGGTACAGTCGTGACTCTAGTAATAGTAATAGTGTCTTTAGTTTACCTCTTTTTTTTTTTTTACATAATATGCTATCAGTTTCTGTTAAACACACAGTTTAAACACACAGTTCAAACATACACGAAATATGTGATAAGAAAAAATGGGCAAATTTAAGTATAGAAATACTTTTCTTCCAATTGACCCTGCTTACAAGTTAAACAATATTAAATGCGTTAAAGTAACATAACCATTACTCTACTTTTATACCTAAAAACAAGACGGAAAAAGCTTAAGCTAATGCTAACACTCTAACGCTAGACCATGAAAAGTTGGTTCCCACTGTGGCCAGCCCTGACTTTCTTACCGGTTCCGGGCACGTGCCTGGATGGGTTTCATTATTATCTCTGCAGGAGGTGGAAAGGTTGCTTGGGTAGCGACATCTGCTAATTTATATTTTATTGTGCAGATGATTTTTATGTTTATATGATTTCACTGAGCAATCATCATGTGTATTATTAATTTAAGCACTTGATTTTAAACCCGACAAAACAAGCATGAAGTTGCTACGACTATTTTGACGGGAAAGGAAAGGGAAACTTCATTATCAACTCTGGACTGAGACAATTTAACCATTTCTTTGGGTTGTCTTTCAATTTGGGTTTTTATCAAACAATTTAGAGGATTTAAATATTAAAGATGAGTGACAAAAAAAGAACACGAGGGGGTAATTTCACTTAAAAAGAGAGGATTTTACTTATTAATATCATTGAACGGTTCAAAATTATTGTGGAAAACAAGAAAATGAATGGCAAAATGGCAACAAATCCTGTTAGGGGGATGATCCTCGGAAAACCTCGAAAAACCCTGCCCGTTGGGTTTATTCGATTTTATCTGGCCTTTTCGGGTTTTAGACAAAAACATGTTCAGCTTGTTCTTTTAGGGATTAATGAATATTTTGACCATATATTGCGCCAATAATCTTCGCCATTGAAGTACCCTAAACACATAATCTGACCTTATACAACCATGTTACATGTTATGACGTATTACGTTACATACATACACACAGCTAATAAATTACTGTATATGGTTAAATTCCTACTTCTTTCTCAACGTAATGTACGAGTCCAGGGAAATGTTTAGTGTTTTGTTTATTGTTGTGTGTTGAGGGCAAACGTATAAGAGGAAGACTAGTAGAAATAGGAATTCTTATAGCATTGTAAAATTCAATTTAAAATATAAGCTCTTTCTTTTCGTTTAATGACAATATGCTTTTAAATAAATCTCCTCTTCCTGCGTGATATAAATCATTATTGATGGTTATGCCTAATAATAACCATATGCCAATGCCAATGCCAATGTAGATGCCTAATATTAGCTTCCTCAGACCTCACGTCCTCAATTGTTATGAGGACACCAGTTTTTTGAGTTTATTACAGAGTTTTATTATTATTGAGTATTATTCAGATATGACCTTTGTTCTCAATTGACCAATGTTGAAAAAATTAAATGTGTAGATGAAACCAATTGTGATTTTATCGATGACTGACGAATGGTACCTTGCTTAGAGACGTTTCAAAATCCATACTTGCGAAAAGTGTTAAAAACAAGAGATGTTTGATGTCCCGGAAATTTGATTAATTTCTAGCTTGTCTTGCATTGAAGTAAGAAAAATGTGAAATACAGTACATAAACCAAAACAAAAACATCTATTTTTATATAGTTCTGGGAAGAACTTATTTTGGTTTCAAACTTTGGTTTTATATACAGTGTAATCCAAAAATAAGAAAAAATCATGTTATATTAATCTTGCAAAATGTATGAATCATAAATAATCACAGAATTTATTAAGTGGCTTTATATCCTCAAAAAAGGGGTGACTGAAAAAGTTAATTAAACACGTACCGTACATCTTAAGTCAGCCTGCCTTTCAATTTCAGGCAAAGAGCTGACCCATGCATGCCTCTTGAGAATCAATTTAGTGAGCGGAATGATTATGTTACTGCCAAATCGTAATCAAGTCTTCAGTCTGTTGTACTGACGTTACATGAGATAGCCTATATTATATTTTTTGATTGAGACTACAGTAGACCTACATACCTAAAACACAAGAAAATAATTAATAAAGGTGGCTAGAATATTATAAACTGTAATGTACACACCTACGTAGAGTATTTGAAAACCCCCGCTTTTTGTCTTAATCTTTATAATCTTTATTTGTCAGAATGAGCTTCCGCTCTTTACATTTCGAAATCCGGGTTTTTTTTCAGGAGGGTTTTACCCGAAAAAACCCGCCGGGTTTTTTTGGGTCGGGTAAAGTCAATCCAACCCGATACAGAATCATCTTCAAAAATAAAGAAATACAAGTTTTACTACTTTGTATACCTCAATTCTAAAATCCCCCAAAAAAGAGCAAAGCCACGGCGGGTAACTGCTATCTCAAAACACATAGTGATCTAATTGCGGGCGAGCTATTTTTTGTCTTCTTGGTCGTTCAACAAAATTTATGAAGTTTTAACAAAGTCTTCATCTTCATGAGAAAAGGCATCAACATTCAACAACATCGGGATCAAATAACGTATTCTCCAAGAAGCCATCTTTTCATAACAGTACCTGTCAGTTATCGCCCCATCTGTCAGTTAGTTTACTTGTCAGATAAGATCAAATTTACCTGCCGGTTAAGCTAACTGATGGTGGAAATACATCAAAGTGGGAATACCTGGAAATTTACTTGCCACTTTAACTGGACATTGAAATACCGGGCCGAATTAAAGAACTTACTTAACAAGTTGCATCTCCAATGATGATAATAATAATAATAGTCTTTCATAGGGACCTTGCCCAGGGAGTCAGGGACATGAACGAAAAAGTAAAGTTCATGAACGAAATATGTATTGTGTTGTGATATTTGAAGTACATAGTTGAGATCATGAGATGGAATGTCTGAGGGCGGGTAGAATGACGCAATCCCAGCTTTCGTCTTTAGACTGAGGAAAATAAGGAAAAACTGCAGTCATAATTGTCGGTAGTGGGTATCGAAAACTCCAGAATCAATTACTAATACTGTAATACAGTATTATAATAAATACTGGAATTATTTCGAATTTTTTTTCTGGTCACATATGTAATTCGTCTTCTAATAAAAATGTAGTCATATACCAGGCCCTAAGATGGTTCCTGAAGGATCCATTTGACGCAATCTATGCCCATGTGATGTAGAATCATATCACACATTGCTGTGATTCATTTGGGATACAACGAGAAACACACAATATGGAAGGAAGTCAGGAGGAGCCTGAATAGCGCCGAATGGAACAACGCCGAATCGATCGTGTGTACTGCACTTTCAAGTATAATCCTAACCCAAAAAAGAAGACCTTGTAACCTGGAACAACGCCGAATCTTTTTCTGCGTTAATCCACCGGAACAACGCCGAATCTTTTTCGGCGTAAATCCACTAGAAAAACGCCGAATCATTTTCTGTGTAATACACGGTTTGAACGGTGCAGTGAGTAGAATGTATTGACGAACCTAAAAACATTTTTTTGAAAGGAATTATAACCAACACTGTGAGATTCGGCGTTGTTCCGGTGGATTTACGCCGAAAAAAATTCGGCGTTGTTCCGGTGGATTTACACCGAAAAGGATTCGGCGTTGTTCCGGTGGATTAACGCCGAAAAAGATTCGGCGTTGTTCCGGTGGATTTAAGCCGAAAAAGATTCGGCGTTCTTCCGGTGGATTTAAGCCGAAAAAGATTCGGCGTTGTTCCGGTAGATAAACGCCGAAAAAGATTCGGCGTTGTTCCGGTGGATTTAAGCCGAAAAAGATTCGGCGTTGTTCCGGTTGATTTACACCGAAATAGATTCGGCGTTGTTCCGGTGGATTAACGCCGAAAAAGGTTCGGCGTTGTTCCAGTGGATTAACGCAGAAAAAGATTCGGCGTTGTTCCAGGTTACAATGTCTACTTTTTTGGGTTAGGATTATACTTGAAAGTGCAGTACACACGATCGATTCGGCGTTGTTCCATTCGGCGCTATTCAGCGTCCCCGAAGTCAGTGGGTGTTCACGTCGCAAAGGGCCGTCACTTATGAAGAGGAAATGTAGGGACGTAAAGTAAGAGATAACGAGAGCTATGAGCTTAGATTTTTAGAAGCTATGTATTCCAACTACTAGGGGTGCGGTCCGAAATGTACTCTGAATACTCCGTTTAGAGCATGGTGGATCACGGCACTGCCATTTTTATACTCGCTTTTTATACTCGATTACGGAACGCGATGCACACCACCTTGCGCACCACTTCAAAAATGGATCGTGAACGAGCTATCGCGTACCTCATCAATGAACTCATCAATTCGAGCTCCGAAATATTAGTTCTAAATAATATTCATTTGGCTGCGATAAATTCTCCAGGCGCCTCTACAATGTGGTTAGGTAAACAGAACACGTTCATAACGTTCATATAATAACCCAATGCATGTATGGGCACTCTAACCTAAGACTAGGCTTAGACCCTAGGAGAAAATATAAACAAATGTTTTGACCAAAAATATGAATAATCAATTAATACAAATCACTTAGAGCTCGCTGCGCATCGGAGGCCGTAAGTGTGACGGCACACTTGGCCCCAGACGGCAATACAAATTCTACCAATTCGTATTTTTCCCCGCCATATTTCTTCGCACTCCCAACACTCTTCGATTTTTACGGAGTATCTCAAGCGAACTCCGGAGCACGCTCTCGATAGTAACGGGATGCAGAGCACGGAGTACTTGGAGTATCTCGAGATGATTTCGGGACGCGCAGAGTGTAATCTGTGTACACAGAGTACATTTCGGACCACACCCTAGCACATGTGACGTCAGTGTCATTGCCGCTTCTTACGATAGGCAGAGCTACCGCATGCAATTCGATCCCGGTGCCAAACGGGGGACAGAGTACACATTCAAGTCGCAAAGAGGGCCAGCTTGAATGGGAAGATAAACTTCATATAAAATAAATGTTAGTAAGAGTGTGACAGGCTGTCACACTCGTGTTTGCTTGAGTGTTTCAATTGTCAAGGCACACACACGGTGAGTTGGTGAGTTCTATTCCCAGTTGATGGTACATTTTAATTATAATTGTGATATTTTTTAACCTCCATGTAATATTATGTTAGGCGTGATGTGTTGATATACAAAACGTGTGCAACTACATAACGCATATATCTGTTTTCTTGAAGTGCAAAAATTGTCATAGAAACACAACTCACAAAAGTAATCATATTCAATAACTGTACAAGGATTAGATAATCTGTGTCCATTAATAAAAGCTAAATACACAAATATCGAAATGGTAAAACACTTAAGTATGAGTAACAATAGACAGCGGATGGCAGTTAGCGGCAATCCTTCCATTATTCGACGGAACACCGCGCGCTCGCTTCGAGAAGACTTTATGAATAGACTTCCAAGTTTGTACACATTACGAATTTGTCGCAAATTGTCGGTTTTTCTGGTCTACCATTAGGGTCGCGCCCAGTATAGGAAAACAAACATGCATAAAAACAAAACTTATAAATAACATTTTTGGTCGTGTGACATTCCTCAGTAAGTGGAGAGAGAGAACTGAATTTGGAAACTTATATTAGTGAACTATTTGCATGGGGGTGGTAGTGATGATACGGTAGGCAAAGAGTGGCGAGCGGGGGTGGAGAAGACTAAACGGATGTTAAGGTACGGCTTGTGGCGGGATTTGCAGATCCATGCTAGCCAAGCTCCCACCTCCTTAGCTCTCCTGCTGAGATCGTTGGAGAGACTCATGTTGTGGGCACAGCACGAGTGGTAGGCCTATGCCATGTCCGTGGGATGCAGTGCCACTGGTCTCTCCAAGTGTTATTCTCACATGTCCTGCCTATGCCCATTCATTCTTGTGCAGAGTGTGTCTGTGGTGAGCCATGTGTATTCCACTGAGCAACAGGTGCATTACAGCTGGTAGACAAGGTTGCTGGTGCTGCAGTTGTTGTGGATGGGATAGGTTTTATTGGTGAGATGTGCTGTGAAGGTCCTAGCAGGTGGGTGCATGGTACAGGTCTTACACGTTGGGATGTTGTTTGAATGACGGGCTATGTCTCACCAACTGATCACTTAGCTACTGTTTAGGGACTGCAGCCCAACATCAAGCGTATCAGCTCCATGTAGCCAGAAGAGAAAGACATCAATAAAGCGCCACCAGCATAGCGGCTTCAAGGGTTGGTTAGCTGAGAAGTTCCCATGAACAGGTTCGTATGCTGCCCATTGCAGTACCCTTTACCTAGTCGTAGTGGCGGTCAAGGAAGCGGAATTTGTTCATGGTAAGAACCATTTGCGCAAGGGAGAAGATGAGTTGAGTCGTGGAGTTGGTCCCTGGTTGACCTGCGCTTATTGAGATAGCTTTCTAAGGCGGCTACGCCATGGCTTATAGGTATGGTAATATGAACAGAGGTGACGTCAACATGACTAGGATTGAGCCTTTAGGTAGGGGGGGTAGGGAGGCTTTTGAGTATCTCAAGGAAATCATACGAGTGTTTAATGTAAGAGCCCAATTCCTCTACCACTGATCGGAGTTGGAAATCGACAAAGCCTGGAATCTTTCCAGTTGCCGCATCATAGCTACAAACGTTGGCTTCCCTGGTTGCCGGGGTTGTGTTTTTTGTGGAATTGACAGAATTGACCGAGGCATATGGGGTGAGAAGGGTGAGCAGTCATAGTGGAATCAGAGACCTTGGGCCTGGCCGTGGTAGCAGGTATGGTACGATCGTGTCCCTGTGTTTCAGGGACAGATCAGTTTGAACAAGGCAGTAAGTGTTTATGTCGGCCAGTAGGCTGTCAGCTTCTGCAGTGTAGTCTCCATTAGAACAATCGTAGAGCCCTGCATTAGGGAGGATGAGAATGAGAGATGACATGTAGAAGGGGATGGGCTTACGGAAGTATGGGTAGTGTGGGTATGGTGGTAGGGATTGCGGTAGTATGGGTTCAGTAGTATGGGCTTACGAAAGTAAAAACAGAGGTCGGGATAGGATACACGATGGGAACGAGAGGGGAGTAAGCTGGATCATGAGTTAAAAGGCACACTAAACAAAACATACATGCCGAGTCATTAGACGCCGACGCATTTGCGTGAGTTGAATGAAAAAGTCTCACCGCTCCACGAGGCATCGTTCGGCCTACAGCGCAGGTTTGGTTTTATCTGTGACGTCGACCAGTACGGGTTCGATCGTGTTGCTGAAATCCCCATTAAAATAAAACGCAAGAAACAACGTCTCACTTCCACGTCTCGTAACTCACTCAATTGTAGCCCGATTTTCAAATGAGTGACATCGATGTAATCTGTGGATCATTGTGAAATATTTGAGTGGTTCTTGTCGATTCTGATATGTATGATACGTATTTGTATGATTTGTATGATGATGGAAACTAAACTTTGTAATCGCAGGCCAACAGCATGCCCGATAACGTGACCATGCGTAAGAAGAGATAATGAGAAATGGTTATAGAAAAATCTAAATTTTGCGTTTTTCATAAGGATGCGTTATGATAAATAAATTCATATCGATAATCGCATTTTTTCCCACAATATCTCACGATACATCGTGATAATATCGTGAGCATATAATAATATCGCGATACGATATTATCGCGATAATAGCAAATAAATAGCGCATTGTGATTGTAGCCGATGGCCAAACAAACCGGTTTGTCGGCTGGTGAAGGACGGGATCGGGGGGGGGGGGGTTGAGGCAGCGGAGCAGTGAAACGTAGATTTGGATCTTGAAAGATGTCAAACAATGAAGACTTTTCGGAAGGAAGTCAATGAATGAGTGCAGGTAATCGAGGCCTAAAAATAGTCCGTCTTCCTTTAGCAAGCGGCTCATAAGTTGGGTGGATTGTTGACAGAAGTGAAATGATAATATGACAACAATAAAACTAAAAGACTCTACAGTGTTTGTGAGGCGCTCATTGGCGGGTGGGGAATAACACATTGACGACTACTGTGTTACCGCCAACATTGCGTGCGGGGGGGGGGGGGGGGGAACAGCAGCATGCAAACTTTGCCAAGGGATGCTCGGCTAACATCAATAGAATAATCAAACAACCGCCATGCGAAATTGTAAACTATGACGATACCATGAAGTATTAACAATTTATCATGATACTGGGTGCAAAATAATATCGTCATGAATATCGCGATACGACGGCGCATATCGTATCGTATCGATATACGATATTATCGATATTTATCGATATACGATTATCGTCCGCATCACTAGTTTTTCATAATTTGACAGAAAGGGCCAAAAGGAAAAACATTGCTAACAAAAAAGTATGAGGTGGAGGGTAATGAAATAAAATTATTTTAACAAAGTTTATGTTCTGTCCAGTCAACTTTAATTATGTAATTACAATTGGCTTTACATTTTTAACGTCATCAACTTTTCTGTGGAAATGGCCGATAGATTTCCGCAGCTTGCGAGAAAAAGAATAAAACATCCCCTAAAAAGTAAATTTCTCAAGTTATTTCGCGTTTTGACCAGTTTTAAACAAGTTTGTTCTTGATTTCGAGCTTTAGGCGAGATTTGGCGAAATTTGCGATTTCAAAATGTGTTTTTTCCATATTTAAATGATGTAATTCGGGAACAGTTAATATTACATTTTTAGGGAAAACCATATATTTAAACCACTAAAACTTCGCGAATTTCGTAATCACAATTTTTCATTACCTCTACTCATAAGGCTTTGAAAGACCGAATTAGTTTGAATACAACGATTGAATTTGATACCAGTTACTGAATTGAACTGTCGTCTTTCACATGATGAAACAGATTTAAGCTTTCCTACAAACAAATCACTTAAGACGTGTTATTTAAAATCGTGTTGTCGCAATCAGCCGGGCACAGCGAGAAAGCATGAACGAAGCAATTAGTGCGTGTGGTCGTTTCCTAGTCACACCAGAAACATTTCTGGTCCCACTAGACGTAAACTGCAAATCTTGTAGTTTGTCAGTTCAAGGATTCGGGGGAAGATGAAAAATGGACACAAGATGAAAACGACATAAATGACTTATGCTAGTCACGAGACTGTGAGTCACCATGTTAACACGAGAGACCCTCCCCCTGGTTCAATCCCGCTCTCGCTAATTAATTATGAATGTACCTTTTCCTCAATAAGAAAATGTATACTCGTAGATGTGCAAGAAAAACGGCCCCTGGACACTCATTTCCTAATATTGATTTCTTATACTATATGATTGAATCGACACATGAAATTGTGTACATCAGACAAAGTACAAACATAATAATATGTTTATGTATGGCTATGATATTATGCAATTCCCTGAAACACTTCGACAATGACGTCATAGTACCAGAAAACGTGACTATATATTGGAGGTCACGGCTTCGATTCTTGCCACTGGCTATACTAGCTGCAGGAGGGGCTGGGGGGGGGGGGGGGGGGTAATATTTTCCTCAGCCACGAACCATAGTACCGGTACTGGTTTTATACATTTCAAAGAAAATAACAACAATAATAAGAATAAGAATAATAAGAATAATAAGAATAATAATACTAACAATAAAAATACAAAGGGCCGGTCTTACAATCTCCTAACAGGAAAGTTACTTGTAGCAATTAAGCTATTTGGAGGATTTCAAGGGTTTTGATTGGTCGTCGCCGTGGAGAAAACAAGCTATTCGACAAATAAGTAGTTACTGTATTGGGACATTGTAAGACTGGACCTAATAATAATAATGATGATGATGATGATGGAGATGATGATAATAATAATAATAATAATAATAATAATAATAATAATAATAATAATAATAATAATAATAATAATAATAATAATAATAATCTGTCATAGAAATAAGGTTTAATGCCTGGATGTTAATGCAAGAATCGAAAACAGACCTTCCAAATACAGTCACAGTTGCTGGCACTATGACTGTGGATGTGTTTTTTTGAGGATTGTATAATATCAAAGGCATATATGAACATATTATTATGTTTGTACTTTGTCTGATGTATACAATTCCCGTGTTCATTCAATCATATAGTATCAGAAATCAATATTAGGAAATGAATGTCCAGAGGCTGTTTTTCTTGCACATCTACGAGTATACATTTTCTTAGCGAGAGCGGGATTGAACCGGGGGGGGGGGGTCTCTCGTGTTAACATGGTGACTCACAGTCTCGTGACTAGCATAAGTCATTTATATCGTTATCATATCGTGCCCATTCTTCATCTTCCCCCTGAATCCTTGAACTGACAAACGACAAGATTTGCAGTATACGTCTAGTTGGACAAGAAATGTTTTTGGTGCGGCTAGTTAACGACCACACGCGCTGAATGCATCGTTCATGCTTGCTCGCTATGCCCGGCTCATTACGACAACACGGTTTCAAATGACATGTCGTAAGTAATCTGTTTCAAGGTACAGCTAAAATCTGTTTCCATCATATAATGAAAGATGACAGTTTAATACAGAAACTGCTATCAAATACAATCGCAGTATTACAATTACGTCGGTCGTTTGAAGCTTTATGTGTGGATCGTGCATGCTGTTAGCGGGCGGGCATTACAAGTTTTGTGTCCATCATCATAAAAACCTCGCACATATCAGAATCGACAAGAACAACCACTCAAAAAAATCACAATTCACATATTACGTTGGTATCACTCATTTTAAAACCAGGCTACAATTGAATTATGAGACATGGAAGTGAGATGCTTCTAGAGTTTAATTTTAATAGGGATTTCAGCCACAAAATTGAACCCGTATCGGTCGACGTCACAGATAAAACGAAATTTGCGCTGTAGGCCGAACGAAGCCTCGTGGAGCAGTGGGACTTCTTCATTCTGCTTATGCAAAAGCGTCAGCCTCTTATGACTCGACATGTATGTTTGGGTTTAGTGGGCCTTTGAACGGGAGCAGGGAAACTGGGGAGGTGAAGTATAGAACGGAGTTGTCCACTGTCCAGTTGGGAAAGAATTAGGGAGCCTAGCAGTGACAGAAATAAGGGTTTGAGGTCAGACAGACTGGGTGGAGATATGATGAACTCTATTCAGTTCTTGTTCGTACCACTTTATGGCGTGGGTAGCATGGGTGACGGAGGGGAAAAACAACGAAGGGGGGGGGGGGTGGGGAATGATATTAGAGGACGGAATCTAGGTGGATAACTGGGACAATGATGGAAGATTATGGAAGCAGGGAACGGTATAGATGACCATCAGATGACCTGGTCATCAATGGCCGAATTACAGGAACTCGATATTATTATAGCTTGGCTCGAGTAAGGTATTACAGACGTAGAGGTTGTACATATTTTAGCTTGTAACAATATTTTTAAAGGGAAAGGAGGGGAGGAGGGATTACGATAGGGTACAAAAAGGACGTGAAAGGTAAATAGTTTGGAAAGAAGCAATTGTGAAATGTAAGGAGTCTAGGCTATAAAATTAATGAGGACGATGAGATGGAGGTATTGAGACTTTACTTAGACTCGGAGACAGGCTGTAAGGGGAAAAGGGTAATAGTGGCGAGTGATCTAAACCCACCAGGAATAAAATGGAAAAGTGGTGCAGAGGGCAAAGGGGATAATAAACCAGGGATAATTAAGGAGATCATTAATGAGGGGATGGTCCAAATAGTACGAGGAAACACGACGAGAGCTGCGAAGGGAGGAGGGGGGATAGACTGAAGACTGGAGGTAGGGCTAAGCGACCACAAACTGGTCATAGCATCAATCGATGCGGAAAGGAGGAAATGGGAATGGGAAAGGATCACGAGGGCAGGGTAATATGGAAATATGCTAAGGCGGATGATTATGATTATAGAAGGGAGATGAGTTTGAAGCTTGACAAATGAAAACAAGAGAGTTGTAGTGCAAACAAACTGTGGAATGACTTGGCAACATGCATGGAAGTAAGGGGGAGGTGGGTATCTAGCAAATTGCTTGGAGGGAGCTTGGAAACTCCATATTATGAGAAAGAGATCAAGGCAGGGAAAAGGAGGGGACGAAAGGCATATCAAAGAAACAGGAAAACACGAAGTAAGGATGATAGAGAAATAGCAAAAGGGATCGAACTAGAACTTAATGGGTTGAAAAAGAGAGAATAGGAGAAGTACCGTATATGAAGAGTATGAATGATGGATGAAGGAGACAGGCAAGAGAGCTGGAATTAAATGTTTAGATATATAAAGGGGAGGAAAACTCTAGGGGAGACTTACCTACCCTGGTAGGTGGGGAAGGATCAAAGCTGGTGGGGAACGCAGATAAAGCGGATGCGCTATACACAAATACTATGCTGGGGTGTTGGATGGAGAGGGAGCAGTAGGTATAGGTCCCCCACTCACTGGGTATCACAGTGAATAGGATTGCAAGGGTAGTAGCAGATTAAAAAAACAAAACAACAGAAGGCATCTGAAAAACTAGCAACGGGAGAGGTTGCATGTTACATGAAAGTGACGATGGATGTGTCGCTACGGACGAAGGAGGTACCTAATAGCTGGAAAGAGGTTGTTGTAGTCCCAATACATACAGGGGAGGAAAAAGGAAAAGGAAAGAACAATGGAAGGAAGAAATCCTTGCTCTCGGCTGATAGAGGCTATCTGCGAGCAAAATAACAACAACAAAAACAATGTCTTGGTCCTTACATAGATCATGAATGGTTTGACGTTGCTGACGGAAAAGGTGCGAGGTCGTTCGCAGGCTTTCCGTCAAGGTCGTAGATACCATTTCCGACAAAATATGAGTGATTGTAAATTTCTAGTGGGTGGTCCGCAAGTAGGGGGGGGGGGGCCTTTTTAAGTTAGACAGTAGCTTGAATTTGGTTACAGATGGGTGGATGGCGCGCTCAGGGTCGGCAACAAGTGCCCGAGGCTCTCATAGATTGCGTGTGGAAGCCACTGTATCTTCAACCAAGTGGAAGTGGTTGAATTCAGGGGTGGGTGCGAAAGATAGCCCTAGATAGGGCTCCCATAATGCAAAAACAAAACACAGCATCAATATTTATTCCTGAAAATTTAAATGTTGAAGCAAAAATTACCATTATGCAATACTATAGTCAAATTACATAGTTTTTATTATAATGAGGATTTATTTGAGCACAAGAATGTGAAAACTGTACATTAATGTTAGAGCCCCGTGAAATTGGCATTAATTTATTTTTGTTAAGCTGAAATCGAGGTTTTAGCAACAAAATATTGGACGTGGTCCAAAAATTGTGATCAAAATTTAATTCTTTCTCGATTGAGATTATTCGTAGCTACACTATGGATACAATAAAAACTAAAATAGGCCTTTATAATAACTAACTGTAAAGAGTGGAATGGAATGTTTAGGAAATACGTAGACACAAATGTATTATTTTCGCATTTATTACAATTGTTGCTTAAACTCGAGAAAATTCGCCCTAATTAGCGTGAATTCGTTTATTTCGTGCTTATTGCATGAAATGGTGTTTTTCACTTGAATTCGCAAGAAAAAAGCTTTTATTAGGTACATAACCCTACCAAAGTTCGAGAACTTCGGTTAAAAAATTACATTTTTCACTTTTCGCTTTCAGATTAGCTAATGCGAATTTCCCGGGGGCTCTACTATCACTGAAGCTCTAACTGTTACTTACATAAGTCGGAATGAAATATGAAAGTCAGAAAAGAATAGAATGTCAGGAGTCGGCACTAATGTTTTGATGATTGGATTGGATGAAACTAAACCCCTACTTGCTGGTAGATGGACCACCTACTGCGAAATCACAATTAGCGGCAGCAACCACGTTATCAACTATGTTATTGTTTTGAACATTCACAGTCACGAGTTTCTTCATGTTGCATCTATATTTTTGTGATGAATTAATCTTCTTTAGAATATGTTTATTTTGCTTTTTTTGCGGTCCTAAAACTGAGCACTGCGTTTTCATCGTACTATAACAATAGCTTCTACTGTCTCCAAGGCTAGCGAGTTTTTTTCGACCATAAACTACTGACAATAGGGTACGAACAACACCAAAACACAACAATGAAACAAAATGAATTGAACCGATGGACAAACAACAAGCGGTCAAAAAATAAAATGTTCTGAAGTTGGAAAATTCAAATGTTCCAAATGTTAACAAACTTTCAGATCGTTGTTATCCATCATTGAACATAAATTTTAACTGGCGAGCAGTTACTATCGTTAAAACTTATTGTTTTTCCTCCATTATTTGCAAAGCTATTACTTTGACAGCTTTTTGTTTGTCGATTGGTTAAATTCATTTGTTTCATAGTTGCGTTTTGGTGTTGTTCTTACCCTAGAGAAAAAACATGCTCAATTGAATGAATATAAACTCCACTAATATCCCGAAGGTTCTCACGGGAAAATGACGAACACGTAAACGAACAACGAATACTAATACAAAATGCGTACGAAATGGGATACGTTTGAAAGACCTACATCCACAGATCATTTATTGTTTTATTCTCTTCGTTCCATGTAGCTACATGTTCTTCTGTGAACCGCTTCACGTATCCATACTCATCAGAGTACCGGGGTCATAGATGTCCGGCGCAAACAAATGTACTCTCTCCAAGCATTCTATTGAGATTTGGAATAATATGAAGCCCTGCGTTAATTTAAAATCTATATGAAACCAACTGTTTCCAGATTTCAGAGAACAGCAGTGAAAAATGAAATGTAGTTGTTAAAACATAGAATGGCATTGTTCATATCAAGTTGGAGTGGTTCAATGAGCAGTGCAGTGACTTCCACAGTAGCACAAACCTATTGGAGGTAAAACTTAAACGTTTTACTTCAACACTTGAGCTAAAACCATAAATTGAAGTAACCATTTATTTAAATCATAGCCAATATACAACGCAAACATTCAAATTGTATATTCGGTTTTGTAAGAATGTGCGTTGCTTGATTTCTGCTAGGTACATGTAAAATCACCAGCTGTCCATCTATGACCCACTAACACACAAAGTGATAATGGTAATGCACATTGATGTGCTTTGAACGTTTATGGAATTCCGGGTTCTTGGCCAGTTTAATAGCACACAGCGCCATCTATCATAATTAACTAGACGTGTCTCTTGTTTGTCTACGATATGTTCATAATTCATAATCATCGTATTGACTTCCGTTTCGTTCTTATCCACTTCCGTTATACTTTCTCAATAAACATGTTGTCTGAGTGCATGCACATAGCATTATTCCAATACATCCAATATGTCAACAAACGGCATAAATTGGCATCAACCTGCGAGTTAAGTCCTGCACATATTCTTGATGAAAACTTGTGCGATCGACTAGTTCTAGGAATTATAGAGAAACATGTGGTGAAGCAACTGATCAAAGACCCAAAGTATATCCACATCCAGTAACGCTGTTGTATCAGCGCCTCAACGGTTCTAGGACCAGAATGAAGAGAGGACTTGTGAAATGCATTGCATAGAAGTGCTGACACTTGTGCCTGCTTGTGCGGGCCTGGTCCGGGAGAGAAGAGTGATGCAATCTTCCACCCATCTCAGAGACCCGGATCAATCAAGGAATGACTTCAGAGTCAAGTCTGAAGGACACTTGTCCATGGTGAGCAAGCTGATCAATCTCATTAGCACCATAATGTTGTTGAGTGACTTTGACAAAGATGTCCAGAGCATCCTGAATTCAGGAGGGAGCTAAGGACCAATGGAAGGGGAAGATTTTGAGCATTTAGCCACCATTAAGCAAACGAAGCGAACAACATAGGCAAACCGAGGCAGTGAAAGATCTAATCTCTATAATAGACCTTGGAGCTATCATCAATCATCCAATTAAATAAAAAGTAAACCATCTCTCAATACAAATAAATTATGTTATTCTAATTACATGAAATATTATGTCATTAATAATTTTACTTGAGTTGATATATTCAGAAAAAGCATTATAATTACGAATTTATGAACTTGTAGAGTGAAGACTTGAGAGACTTGACTTGAGAGTGAATAGACAAATTTAACAAGAAACATAGAAGCAGAATCAAAAGCAAATATGTGAGGCTAGGTACATTACAATAAATATTACATACATAAATACATTCATACATACATACATATTACATAAAATACTTATACACATATATATATATATATACACAAACACATACAAATACATATACATACATACATACATACATACATACATACATACATACATACATATACAAACACATACACATACATACATACAAATACAAATACATAAACATACATACATATACATAAACATACATACATACAAATATATAAACATAAACATAAACATAAATACATACAAACACATATACAAACATACATATACATAAACATACATACATACATACAAATACACAAACATATATATACAAATACATAAACATACACATACATACATACATACATACATACATACATACAAGTACATAAACATACATACATACATACATACAAATACATAAACATACATATATATACAAATACATAAACACACATACATACATACATACAAATACATAAACATACATACATACATACATACATACATACAAATACATAAACATACATACATACAAACATACATACATACATACATACATACAAGTACATAAACATACATACATACAAATACATAAACATACATACATACATACAAATACATAAACAAACATACATACATACATACATACATACATACATACATACATACATACATACATACATTACATGTGAATGAAGAAAATAGGTTGATTTACAATAAGCAAAGTTCTATGAGCATTTATATGTTCTACCTCTCAACTCTATTATTATAATTATCATCATTAACATCAATATTATTATCATTATTACTATCATTATTATTATCATAAATATTGTTATCATTGTCATTATTATTATTATTATTATTATCATTGTCATTATTATTATTATTATTATTATAATTACTATTATTATTATTATTATTATTATTATTATTATTATTATTATTATTATTATTATTATTATTATTATTATTATTATTATTATTACTATTATTACTATTATTATTATTATTATTATTATTATCATTATTATTATTATTATTGTTACTGTTATTGTTAGTATTAGTATTATTATTTATTATTGTTGTTGTTGCTGCTGCTGTGGCGTAGCGACACTTCTTTTTGTTATGGATTAGCAACATAAATGTTCGTAGAATTTTGGTAATATTGTAAATTTTCAAATTTGTTTCGTTCAATATCATATTTATATTGTTTTTTTTTCCAGAAAATACCAACTAACGTAAAATAATTCATAAAATAATATTTAAAATAATTAAAATGCAGGTCGAATTTACAATAAGATGCTGGTTGACAGCTTGAAAGTCATTATAGAAACTATAGATCTTTGACTGCCTTGCTTTGCCGGTGTGCAAACGCTGGTGGGGGTAAGAGGGGAAGACATTTCGCACAACTCACGGCCACTAGTACAGGATGGACCAGACTGTGCAGTTGTCTGCGCTGTTGCAGATGAACCAGCTCAGAAGCGTTGGTTTTCTTGGTGGCAATGTCGTCAACAATGAAGCCAATGTCATTATTGGAACCAGCAATACCGGTAAGAAAAATCCCTCCACTGTCGTTGTCGAAGGTAACAGCAATCTCTTCCTGTTTATCATCGACATGGACACAAGTGCCAATATAATATCCACTACAAATTTGAACCAGATGAGAATTATTTGAAAAAATTGAAACTACAGACACCAAAATCTTACCACATAACATTGCAGAAGGCTTATTGGTTGCTGGCAAATTGTCAAATTATCATAAGTGGAACTGTAGACCCCCTTATAAGCTACAGGGCATCCATCAGTTGATCTTGGTTTAATACACATAACGTTCTCAAACTTGGACAATTCCTCCAACACATACTATGCTGCTGACAAATTCAGTTCCCTCTTCTCAGGCGTCGGCAAACTAGTCCATCAACAGGTACATCTGCCCACCGCGTAAACCGTTTCACCTACGTAGGATGGTTGAAGCCGAGGTTGACAGGCTAGAAGAAGCGGTTATCATTGAACAATTTGATGGCCCTACGCCCTGGGTTTCACCAGTAGTTGTAGTGCTGAAACCTCAAGATGCAACTGCTATCTGTCCCTGTATAGACATGTGACAACCTTACGAAGCAATACTCAGCATATAACGCTCACCATAGAACACATGGTTTCGTCTCTCAACGGAACTGTGTACTTTTCAAAGTTCGACATCTCCAGCTAGAACTAGATGCACAATCACAACCTTTACAACCCATTTAGGTCTAACAAGATATCAACGGCTTAATTTCGCAATCTCATTGGCAATCGAAATCGTCCAAGATACCATACGCCAAGTTTTAAGAGACATACCTGGGGTTACAAATGTCACAATCCTCGTGAATGGTACGAGCCAAGAAGAACATAACGTATAGACAGACAGACAGACACGTTTGCGGCCGAGATCTCAGGAAAACTATTTTTGCCTCGCGCATGAAAAATTTGTTCTAGGCGCATCAAGTTTTAGTAACTGTTCTTCGAAGTGCTGGCTGGTCAACTTTGTCGCCCGCCATGTTTTTATTGAGTAGGTCTAATCAAAATGCTACCAAAAATGAATAATTTTAAAAAGATAAAAAACCATTGATTCAGTTCTAAAATCTTAAATCTAAAACTTTAAATAATTGGAAAGTGTGTAAATGCCATAATCATTTTAGCTTGATTTGATTTTGTAAACACTTAAATCTAAAATAAATGTGCAAACCGACATTATAACAATGTCTATGTTTCAAACAATAAATCAACTCTTCTATTCCATCATGCATAATCTCAGTAACTGAGGGGAGTCAATGACGTATTGAAATGGTATAGGTGGTCGAACCTCGTATGACTACAGTACAACCACACGATACTGTGTGCCAAAGACTCGACGCATGATAATGATAAGACATGTACCCGATAATAACCGTGGAAAGACGCAGGTTCTAAGGATTAATGTTGTCTGCTAGCCCACAACAAGTTTTGTTCTTCATAC
Source organism: Isoperla grammatica (assembly GCA_945910005.1). Classification (NCBI taxonomy): domain Eukaryota; kingdom Metazoa; phylum Arthropoda; class Insecta; order Plecoptera; family Perlodidae; genus Isoperla; species Isoperla grammatica. Next base: position 88,472,289 of record OX246738.1, read on the forward strand.
AAAAACGTAATACTGTTATAGGCGTGAACAAATATTTTAAGCTGATTCACGCTCTAGCCTACAACAAAATGTATCACGATTGCAGCTATTAGTGATCGTGGATCATATTAGGTTGATAATTATAATTATGTCTTTGCCTGGTTGACTAGATCCAGCATAATAGCCTAAGGTGAACATTTAATAAAAAAATGTCTTTGCAGTGAACACATACTGGTACTGTTTTATTTAAGAGGTGTCATTAAAAAAAAAACAGATGCCGATTAATCTAATTTCGACATCGCGATTTAACATCTATAATTAGAGCCCCGTAAAATTCATAATCGCGAAATCATATGATTTTTGTGAACATTGCTTTAATTGATAAAATGTCGGCATTATTAATTGCGAGAGAACACCAAAATTATAAAAATTAAAACGCAAAATTCAGGAAATTGGCACTATAACACTGCAAATAGTAAAATGTTGTGTTTTACGCGAAATAACCACAAAATCTAACGAAACTCCCGTCTGAATTCCCATTTAACGGTGAATAATTTTCAGAAACTTGCACAAAGAGTCGTGTTTTCTTAAAATTAACAAATTTTGTTTGAATTGAAATAAATTTTCAACTATTTTTCCATAGAGGGGATAAGAATATTTATTTCCCCAACATGTGTTTCTTTGCGGGAACATAGGTAGCAGGCCTAGCACGCGTAGTTTGTAGATATTATCGTACATACTCAACACAGCTAAAAAAAATAACACCGCTAAAGACCAAAATGGTATATTTTTAAAACGAAATTTGGAAAAAGATAAAACCATTTTCATGACGCTCTATTGACTACTTGTCTTCGATGTCGATGTTGCCATTTTAAATCGATGGCCAGCCTTAGAAAATACACTAGATGAAAATAACGAAAGTAGAACAAAAACAAAAAAGTGGCAAAAAAACAAATCGGCCACGGACCTTCTTCGCGAAAAGCCTGCCAACGACCTCAAACTTATCCCGTCAGCAGCGTCAAACCATTCTCCATCTATGTAAGGACCAAGACATTCTCATCCTCGCTGCTGGCCAAGGCTCTACGATATTACTAATGGACACAGCCGCCTAGATTGCAATGACAGCCTAATGGCCGACATAGACACTTACTGGCCGGCTCAAACTGATCTGTCCCTGAAACACAGGGACACGATCGTACCATACCTGCCACCACGGCCAGGCCCAAGGTCTCTGATTCCACTATGACTGCTCACCCTTCTCACCCCATATGCTTCGGTCAATTCTGTCAATTCCACAAGAAACACAAACCCGGCAACCAGGGAAGCCAACGTTTGTAGCTATGATGCGGCAACTGGAAAGATTCCAGGCTTTGTCGATTTCCAACTCCGATCGCTGGTAGAGGAATTGGGCTCTTACATTAAACACTCGTATGATTTCCTTGAGAGACTCAAAAGGTCTCCCTACCCCCCCTACCTAAAACCTCAATCCAAGTCATCGTTGACGTCATCTCTGTACATATTACCATACCTTTAAGCCATGGCGTAGCCGCCTTAGAAAGGTATCTCAATAAGCGTGAACCAGGGACCAACTTCACGACTCAACTCATCTTCTCCCTTGCGCAAATGGTCCTTACCATGAACAAATTCCGCTTCCTTGACCGCCACTACAACTAGGTAAAGGGTACTGCAATGGGCAGCTTACGAACCTGTTCATGGGAACTTCTCAGCAAACCAACCCCTGAAGCCGCTATGCTGGTGGCGCTTCATTGATATCTTTCTCATCTGGCCACATGGAGCTGATACGCTTGATGTTGGGCTGCAGTCCCTAAACATGCTAAGTGACCAATTGGTGAGACATAGCCCGTCATTCAAACAACATCCCAACGTGTAAGACCTGTACCATGCACCCACCCGCTAAGACCTTCACAGCACATCTCACCAATAAAACCTATCCCATCCACAACAACTGCAGCACCAGGAACCTTGTCTACCAGCTGTAATGCACACGTTGCTCAGTGGAATACACATGGCTCACCACAGACACACTCTGCACAAGAATGAATGGGCATAGGCAGGATATGTGAGAATAACACTTGGAGAGACCAGTGGCACTGCATCCCACGGACATGGCATAGGCCTACCACTCGTGCTGTGCCCACAACATGAGTCTCTCCAACGATCTCAGCAGGAGAGCTAAGGAGGTGGGAGCTTGGCTAGCATGGATCTGCAAATCCCGCCACAAGCCGTACCTTAACATCCGTTTAGTCTTCTCCACTCCCGCTCGCCACTCCTTACCTACCTCATCATCACCAGCATATAGTTCCACCATGCATATATAGTTCACTAATATAAGTTTTCAAATTCTGTTCTCTCTCTCTCTCTCTCTCTCTCTCTCTCTCTCTCTCTCTCTCTCTCTCTCTCTCTCTCTCCACTTACCGTACTGACGAAGGTGACCGTTGACCGAAAATGTTATTTATACGTTTTGTTTCATTATGTATCTTTGTTTTTCAATTGTGAATTATCATAAGAAGCATGACATATCGCAATTGCGATATGCGCAATAAAAATAAAAATCGTTTTTATATGTTTTTTTCGTTTTGTGTCATTTGAAACCATTTAATACAATAACGATTTTTGTGAATGAATGCGATAAACGCATTTTAAAGCGATAAATGTTGTTTTAGGCGAAATAGGAGCGATTTAAGGAAGTGATATTATTTTCACTGCTTTGTAATAAGTTGCCGCCGAGCGGAGCGAGATAATGTATGGAACGCGTGTTTCTTGGAAATTCTAGACGAAAACAACCGTCAGTGCACAGGCACTCAGAGCTTGGGTTCCCCCAGGTCTCGGCACAGGACACGGCTTGGGTAAAACCACCACCCCCGTAAAGCACGACCGGCCAATAAGCCACCAGCGTCATAGTCACGTGAGTCAGGAAGCAGGCGGGGTAACTACGTTCCAACTTATGTCTCTACAACGTTCGTGTTCTCGTGTTGTTACCAAAATAGGACGAACACAGAGTGTAACAATTGAAAAGCGTGCAAACCCCTACAAGGAGCATAACTTTAAGTCAGTGACTTCAATTTTAATGTGTGGAATATTTTTAATATGCGTTTAGAGTGGGAAAAAAAGATACACTAGAAAAACCCATAAAAACTGCAGCTTATTTAAAAAAGAAAGACATGTATGAAAAAGGAACTGAGCAACAAAGGGCACCCAAAAGGCAGGCATCAGTCCCGTTATTGACGAAAAATATAAAAAGGCAAAGGCAGAAAAGAAGACATTCATCAACGACCCGGTGAAGATGAGCTTCAATGCCAACATCCCGTTGCAAAAGCTAGATCATCTTGCATTTCGAAAGAATTTTAAAAAGTCAACTTATGTAATCGTTATCTTAGGTCCAGGATAAGCCAAAAGTGCTCAGGTCTAGTGTTTTACCATTTACAAGTTTGTGTATATCTTGGCCTAACCAAGCCACATTTCACACAACTATGTCTAGATCAACGACCACACTAGGCCTAAGCTCAGCAGCAAATGGTTCAGTAGCCAAACACCACCCAATAGGCCTAGCAGAAATAAGTTCAATATGTAAGTGTTTGTAATTAGTGAAATTCAGTTAGGACGTTTTGGTGTGGCCAAGAAATAGTGAACGTGATAAAGTTTGATATTTTACAGTGGAAGTGAATTATAAATATATATAATTTCACTTGCAACATTATTTAGTCCTAGCATCCCCCCAGAATATATTGTACGCCACGTCAGAATTTGTATGTTCACGCCCCCCCCCCCCCCCCCCCTCCCCCCGCGGCAATCAAAACGTTGGATACGTTTTTGTTTTCGAAAAACAGTATCTCAACCAACTCTCCCCCCTCCCCCTCCCCATCCATGCACACGTGACGCTTGGCGCAGCAGGCAGCCAGTGGAGTTGTTTCTTTTTGCCCGCGAGAGCAATAGCGGCCCGCGGGGGAAATAGAATTGAAAGACCATGGCACTCTTATGGACGGGCTAAGGTTGGAATTCATAGTCGGCCCCTACACCTAGGGGCGCCCATTGTTGCTATGGCTTTGTTTCCCTGATGGGAAATAACATGCAAACAATTGTTACCTTGGTAACAATGGGCGCCCCTAGGTGTAGGGGCCGACTATGAATTCCAACCTAAGTCTAGTGCTTAAAAAAATACGAGAGAGCGGCATTTCCGCCCCCGCTTTTCAAACACATGCTTCCCGGTTGCAGCAATGGATTTCACTCTTCTGCCAATGGCTGCGTTCTGTAAGTTGTTGAAAATGCTTTGCCCCTGGCATTCTTCAGCACGTTAAAGCATCTATAAGCACGATATACTTACGGAACACCTCAAGCATTGGCATAGACGCAAGGTCGTTTTGCCACGCCCACTACATTAGTTGTCACACAATGTAATAAAATTGAAAAGGTTGATAGTGGTGTAAGTCAAATCAATTAAATACACTAGGCTCTAATACATGTGCAAACATATGATTTTGGCGCAATTTTACACTTAGGTTAGGCCCAAGGCTAGGTCTGTCAATAGAGCGTTTTTAAAATGCCGCCAAAAACCACCACTTGTTGAAAATGCTCAACTGAAAACCTCTGGCATATTCAACGTTGAATATACTCACGAATCACGTTACGGAATGCTGGGTAAACCACATTCAATAGGTTTCGGTACGGGCCAAGCATGCTTTTAGCACTTTCAACAGCTTTCGGAACATACCCAATTATGGCAAAGGCGCTAAACATGAACTATTTTATGACGGGTTGCGGAGACAACTATGCGTCCTAATCGTGAAAGTGTGCTAGTAATGAACGTCCTAACGAAGTTTGACTGTAATTCTTTTTTCCTGGCCCAATGCAATTTCTTGATGCTAGATTGACACTTTAACAGTTTGGATTTCATAGGGGCACAGTTTAAAACTGCAACAATGGCTAACAAATTAAAACTACAGGTCACATTTGTATCTGAAGTCTGTTCCCAATTATTAATTCCATTAATGTTGCTAGTTTTAAGATAAATTATCTCTTACATAGAGCTCAGTTTCAGCAGTGAATTTATATTGATAAAATACTTATACCATTATTTTATATTGTTAAAAAAAAATGTGGAATAGTGTGTAGTGTACGTGAAATATGTAATGTATTGCAATGCAATAGCTGTTGTCAGCTAAATAAAGAATTATTTTTATTATTATCATTAGCATTATTATCATTATTATCATTAGCATTATTATCATTATTATCATTAGCATTATTATCATTATTATCATTATTATCATTAGCATTATTATCATTATATTATCATTAGCATTATTATCATTATCATTATTATTATTATCATTATTATTATTATTATTATCATTATCATTATTATCATTATTATTATAATCATTATTATCATTATCATTATCATTATTATTATAATCATTATTATTATAATCATTATTATTATTATTATTATTATTATTATTATTATTATTATTATTATTATTTATTATCATTATTATCATTATTATTATTATTATTATTATCATTATTATAATTATTATTATCATTATTATTATCATTATTATTATCATTATTATTATTATCATTATTATTATCATCATTATCATTATCATTATCATTATCATTATCATTATCATTATCATTATCATTATCATTATCATTATCATTATCATTATCATTATTATTATTATTATTATTATTATTATTATTATTATTATTATTATTATTAGCAGTCGCAGTCTTGGAGCGGTAGCGGTCGGACGTGCAGTTGTTTTGCTCCGTACATGAGAGTATTACAGTACAACTGTAGTGATGTCGTGCGCGAACGCTAAATGTAAGCAGAGTTTGCCGGCGGATGGTGACTTCATTGAGTGTTTTGGCTGTGGTGGTCAGTACCATTTTAATTGTGCAGGCTTGCAGAAATCAACATACCGTGCAAAATCTCAGGAAGCTAAAGAAAATTGGCGTTGTGTTAAATGTCGTGATCTAAAAAAATCGGGCCAGTCAACACCAGTGGACGCCCACCCGATGTTCTCTGTGGCCATTGTTGAGGATCTTAAAGCTGAATTCCGCGCGAGCTTTAACAGTCTATCGGAGGAGTTACGTGAGTTCCAAAAGTCTTTTTCTTATGAGTTTGATAAATTAAAAAACGCAGTGTTAAAACTTGAGCGACAGTGTGAGGATAAAGATAGGGTTATTGAAGACTTGACTGCTCAAGTAGTGGCTCTGGACCAACTTAGCCGGGCCAAGAGCTTTGAGCTGGACAACATCGAACAATTCCAGGGTGAAAACGTAGAGCAGCTTGTTCTGAAAGTTGCTGAGGAGCTTGCCATTCCGTTGAAGGAGAGGGACATCGAGTCCGCCCATCGTCTTCCTTCTAGGACAGGGGGCCGGGACCGGCGACCACCTCGAATCATTGTGCAATTAGCTAGTAAGAAGAAGAGAGACCTATTCGTAAGTAAGAAACGAGAAGTTGGGCAATTGACAAGTGAGGTTATAACTCAGATCAACAACTCATCGCAGGATCGTATTTACATCAGCGAGAACTTGGCTCCGTTTTATCGCGACCTGTTGTGGAAGGCCAAAGCTCGTGCTCGAGAGGTTGGCTATAAGTTCGTGTGGTTCAAGTTCGGAAAAGTTTTCGTCCGCAAAGACGAAAATACACGTAACGTTATTAAGCTATTTTCTTATAAGGATCTTGAGAAAATTGCGATCTAAAGGTTATTGGTAGTAATTGTTTTGTGTCGTGTTTTCGGGTGTGTTGCTGTTGACAAACCTGGCAATGGATATTGATCACGAGTTTGAGGAAGTAAATACATGCGAGGTTGTTGATGATTTAAGCGAATGGTTTAGTGAGGTTGAAGGTTATACTTTCATTCATTTAAATGTTCGATCTTTATCTGAAAGCAGATGGGATGAGGTAAAGGTCTTATTGAGTAATCAGGTTGGCATTTTTGATATTCTTGTGCTAACTGAGATTAGAAATGTAGAGGACAGGTTTATTTGTTTTGATGGTTACGAGTCGGTGCATAGAACTAGACCGAACAACAGAGGTGGGGGAATTTTAATTCTTATTAAATCTACTATAAGTTTCAGGCTAGTTGAACAGAATATGTTGTATTGCGAGACTCTAAGTTGCTTTTTAACATTACCAAATAAAATTAAAATTTCACTGATGGCAGTATACAGACCCCCATCGCAGTCAACACCTACGGAAATGAAAATGAATTTCATTAGAGAGCTTGAATCTGTGTTAGTGCGTGATACTAATCCTAACGTTATAGTCCTGGGGGATATGAACATAGACTTACTTGAACAGTGCGACGCATGTGTTCATGCATACGAGAATTGTATGGCGGGTTTGGGTTTTTTAAAATGCATTGATGGCGTAACGAGAGAAGAACCAATTAGGGATATGTGGTCACAAACATGTATTGATCATATTTTTGTCCGAGGGAAATTTGATTCTGTAAGATCTGCAATTTTTCGATGTAAAGTAAGTGATCACTACATGGTTATGACGTCAGTGGGGTTAAGTAATGTTGTTACCGGTCAGATAGAGAACCAGCGTCAAGTACTGTTAAATGAAAGGAAAGTGTTGTCTGCATTGAAAGAGGTAAATTGGACATACTTAAGTCAAATAAAAGATTGTAACAAGCTTTACAATTCTGTTCGAAATATAATAACAAATATACACGACAATTCTACTTTAACGTTATCGGGGCGTAGGAGGAAAAGACCTAACAAGGCGTGGATGACTAATAACCTTGTCATTATGACACAGCAGAGGGACCAGTTATTTCGTAGGTGGAGAAATGTTAGGCCAACAAACCCTTTGAGGCGGGAATACGAAACAGAATATAAACGTTTTCGCAATTTAGTTGCGAAAGAGATTTTTAAAGCCAAGCGTGAGTATTATAAGAATAAATTTGAGGAATATAAAGGAGACATTAAAAATACGTGGCAGGTAATAAATGATGTAATGGGTAAACCAAAGCGTCAATCAGTAGATTCTGTAATTAACAAATATTTATGTACTCTGTACAGTGAAGAAGAAGTGGCAAGTAGATTTGTTGATAGTTTTGTGGAAGAGATTATTGGGATTCAACATCAATGCTCAACTGAAACCTCAAAGCGGTTGTCTCGTTCCACTCAGCGACAGTCAATGTATTTCGGGAGTGCCAGTTCGGCTACTGTTCGCAAAATTATTGATAATTTAAACACAAATAAGCAGCCTGGAATTGACGGGATAAGGGTGATTGATTTAAAATACGTAAGCGAACAGATTAGTCCCATAATTGCAAAGATAATTAACCTGTCTTTAGCTACGGGGGAAATACCTGATATGTTGAAGGTATCTATTGTAAGGCCTGTATATAAAAAAGGCAGTCATATGAATTTCAGTAATTACAGACCAATTGCACTGCTCTCGGTGGTTGAGAAGGTAATGGAGCGTGTGGTAGCGGACGCACTTTGCAACTATTTAGATAAATTTAAAATTATTAACGCCAATCAATTTGGGTTTCAAAAAGGCAAGAGTACCACTGATCTGCTCGTGAAATTTTCAAATTTAGTTAATAACAAATTAAATGATAACATGCACATAGTTGCTATGTTTGTAGATTTAAGCAAAGCTTTTGATACACTAAATCATGCTAAATTGTTGCAATGTTTAGAGCGAATTGGTATTCGTGGACCCATTTTGAGTTGGTTTAAAAACTATTTAACAAATCGTCGTATTAGGGTAAAGGTAGGAAGCGTTTTCAGTCACGAACGAGGGGTTAATGCTGGGGTTCCCCAAGGTTCAATTTTAGGTCCTATTTTGTTCTTAGTGTACGTAAACGATTTGGTTAAATGTTTTCAATACTGTTATGTTTTTATGTATGCTGATGACATTTTGTTAGTATCGGTTCACAGAGATTTTAAAATTGCTGAGTTGCGTATGCAGATTGATTTTATCAACTTATTAAAAGAGATTCATGATGCAGAATTAGTAATTAATATCAGTAAGACTAAACTTATTCATTTGTGTACGCCTCATAACAGGGATGCTCACCAGGAAGTTAGGGTGATAAGTCACACAAGTGAATGTTTACATAATCAGGTCGATCCGGTTACGTGTGTGTGTCTGGACTTTGTCGAGAATGTTGACACTCATGTATATTTAGGTTTAGTCATTGATAAGCATTTTAGTTGGAGACCCCAGATTGAAGCGGTTTGTAATAGATTAAGGGCTTGCCTCAGGCAGTGCTACTTTTTAAAATACGTTTTGCCCTTTTCTGCGCGTCGTAATGTTTATTTGGCGCTTACAGAGTCTGTCATAGCGTACGGTCTTCTGGCATGGGGGTCTGCTACTGTTTTTCATTTGAATAAAATAAAAGTTTTGCAAAATAAACTTGTGCGTGAAATAAGACCACACAATGTTCAAATTCATTCGACTCGTGATGCCTATTATTTGTGCAATGTTCTACCAGTTGAACAACTGTTTTTGTATCAATTAATATTAAAATATTACTTTATCAGTGAGTATAAAATTGTGTTATGTAGAAATTTAAATACTCGCAGTCAGTCAAAATTGAAGTATGAAGTTCCTAGGTGTATAAACAAGTATGGCCAAAGGTGTTTTGAGTTTTTAGTCCCAGTCACATTTAACAATTTGCCTGATAATTTAATTAACTTGACCAAATTATTTGAAATCAAAAAAGGATTAAGACTTTATCTTCTATCGTTAATTTAGTTTGTCTTTACTTTCTCCGCGTTCAAATTTTTCTCTGTAGTTGGTGCACCAGACTCGTGGCAAAGTGTGTATTGATCTATCATTGTCTGTTGCCTTTGTTCAAAATATAAATTATCCTTGTTTGTTAAATTTATTGTAGACTTTTATTGTGATGTATAAGAAAATTGAATATTGTTTAGTTTTTTTCTCATGAATGTATGCCGCTCCAATATTTTTTATTTTAATTTGAAGCGAAGCCCACTGTTAAGCTTCTATAAGCTTTGTGGGCAAAGCGATTAATTTAAATATTCACTTTGTTGAGAGTTATGATTTAATTATTATTATATGTGATTGTTGTGATTTTGATATTATATTATTTTGTGTTGGTTTATTTTTCTAAATGTGTACTTTTATTTATTGTATACTGTGTAAATTATACCAAGATTTAAAAATGTATAAAACTTAAATTAAATAAAAAAAAAAAAAAAAAAAAATTATTATTATTATTATTATTACTATTATTATTATTATTATTATTATTATTATTATTATTATTATTATTATTATTATTATTATTATTATTATTATTATTTTTATTTGTATTTATTCATCACCCTCATCGAAGCCCTGGAAGGATCGAGGTACCCATATGCACACCTCATGTGGGAACAACTCCAAAGTGTGACTACCTCACTCAAGAGGTCTCTCACTCAGATGGAGCATTTCCACAGGAATCACTACTTTATCTGGATTCCCTGACAAACGTACTTGAGAAGAAGACAGCTAAGAATCAAAAAGAGCTACATGAAACAAGTGACACACGTGGCCACAGGTACCACCAACAATTACTAAATACAGCTGGTGGGCTTATCAATCCAATGCTTGGCAGCTGAATCCACCCAGCCAAACAATTAAGTCATTAAGGCAAATAAGAAAAATTGTGTGGCACCTTTGGTTTTATATCTCAAAACTCTTTCGTAAAAGATTACCACAACTTCCACTGCCAGTTAGTGAGCCAGGTACGTGGGGAGTGTGAAGTGGATCTATTGCAAATGTTGCTGGCCATGAAAACGTCAAGCCCAGAGTTCACAGAAGCTGCCCTAAAAATCATCTGGGCACCTGGTAATAGCGTTGACGAAGAGTGTTTTTTTAGTCGCTACAACTTCGTCCTGACAGACCGTCGCACTGCTATGAATGAAAAGACTGTCAAAACATGTGCAATGTTATCCTTCAATGTGTAGGCAAAGTAATTCTTGTTCGTTTAATGCATTTTCTACGCATATAGGTCTACGTATGACTTCTTTATATTTTAGGTTAAGATAAGAATTCTTTTCTGACTCCCTGTGGTTAGATGTTTTTACATCTAGGCCTACATTTGTTTCATGTACGTGTTACATCAACTTGTACATATATGTATTTTGGATTTAAGATGGTCTAATTCTTTTCCGACTTCTTGTGGTTAGATCTTTTTACATCTAGGCCTACATATATGTTTCATGAAAGTGCTATAAGCACTACTTGTACATATTTTAGATTTAAAATGGCCTTCTGCATGTGGTTAGATTTGTTTACATTTAGCAGCCTGCGGCTATTTATTAACTCTCGCTAGTCACTAAGTCTTGTCCAAGGTTATTTTTAACTTCTCACTAGTGAATCTACCTAGTTTTTAAGCAAGAAATGCAATCTGACACAACTTTGATGCTAATATTTTAAATTTGGAACAGCCTGTCTTGATACACATTTGTATAAAATGTTGACGACATAGAATTTTGATAACGTCTGCTGGCCTGGGGCAGTTATTTACGAGATTCTTGAGATGGGCAATACATTTTGTAAGCATTTATGTTGATAACATAGATGGTTCATACCTACAATTTTGTTTGAATTATTTGTACATTGATAATCATTAATTAGTCACTGATCAGTATTCAAACTAAAAATCTCGTACATTTCTTTCCATATATAATATGTGGTATGTACATTCTTTGAATTCGACCCTATCCCAAACTCCCTCAAATTTAAAAAATTATTGCGACACTAATTTTTTGCTAATTATCGCTGTTTACAGAACCATAGGCTCCTAAACAGTATGCTATAAATTCTATTTTTCAAATTATTAATGCTACAAATCCATAAAATTAATGCTATAATTTCACACCTCTACATCATCACTCTTCTGAGGTGAGCTGTTGGCATCCTATTTCTTTCACGCAATTACATTGCCTCAGCATTTTGGCACCCTCCTATCACCCTTGATGTAACTCCATTCATTTATTTATCTTCTATGGAATATTTTCTTGTCCATATATTTAAAATGAGCCTAAGATGGAGTCGTCTAGGGGTGTGCGAACAACAGATTTAAATCATTTGGATGCAGTAATCCTATAAAATTGTACTATTTATTTTAGATAAATGAAGACCGAGTAGCTGTTGCGAGGGAATGTAGTTGTGGTGTGTGAGCCGGCAGAGTGCGCAAACACTTTGGGGCCACTTTGACACATTCATTCCACTCGGGAATGTCGATGGTCGACGAACCACAGGTTTGGGGTAGACCTAAGCTTGCCACTAGTTCAAATACCTCAAACCTGCAGTCCGTCAACAAAAAGTACAGTAAATGCAGAAGAACAGAGGATATCTGACCATCAAAATGATTTATAAGTGACAATATAAAAGTTCACAGTGTGAGTTGTACTACCAGCACAAAGATGAAGGTCATCAGAGAGAAGAGTCTGATGCGGAAAATAGTCTCCCTGATTTTCGTGCTCGTCTTTTCCGATACTATTTTCTGACTAATGACTATTGATTTTCAGCTTTATCAGTGTTATTAAACCTAGAAACAATGAAAGGGTCATATGTTGACTCCGTGGTAATAGTCACAGAATAAAGTGATAGTTTTAGGCACCCAGGAAGTGGTATGCACACAAAGTAGTGTTGACTCTAACCTGTGCCTGAAGTGCATCTGCAACCAAGTGCCACAGTTGGATATCCCTCCAGAGCGATGTTGCAATGCTAATTAGATGGGCATACAGATTCGGCTACCACACTCACAGCACTGTTATGCTTATCAATGCTACTGATACCTATGAACTTCATTTTGTATTACACACAAACACAAGCAAGCAGGCGAGCAAGTATCTAGGTAACGAAATGACTTCACACTACAAAAATCTCCAAAGTTCTAGGTACCTGTGGTCATTCATGAAAATACAAGAAATAAATTATAACCTACTGTACTGGTACTTATCAAATAGAAACCACGTCAATGCTTTAATATCGTGTAAAGCACTGGTTACCATGTGAGAACTACCGGTACATTAAATGAATAAATGTAGATAGTAAAATCATTATAAAAATGAATCTACATGTATTATTACCTTTTCCTTTGTCATCCTATGCAGCAATAATAAAGCAAAACATATGTTACTCTTGTTCTGTTAGAAAATTGATGTCGGTAAGCTCACACGTAACTAGACTCGATCACGTAGCCGCCGACCAAGAACATGGCCCAGATGGGCCCGAGCAGGAACCCGGTTGATGTGGCCGTCCGTCTCTGGGTCGTGACGGTCAGCACCAGAGGCAGCGACCACGCTACCAGCTGGTCTTGGATCTTGCCTGGAACAAGGGTCAATACCTTCACTACTCCAGCCCTGAATATGTTGGAACCACACATAAGAGCGAAGCAGTGTCAACTAAGCGTTCCTACCTTCGGTGGGGTGTCTGGTTTGGGGGGTCCAGTCTCGAACATCAGCTTAGACGATCCTTGGCTAATGAAATCCTTCAGGTATTCACTGTATCTCTCATAGAGATTGTCGGCGGCTACTTCTGGAACCAAACGGCCATTCATTCATTCGGTGGAAACCATTGAGTACATTCTGTGCTCACATTCAACACTTGTTTCAAATCCTTAAATCAGCTACTTTGTGCTATTAACATATAGTAGGACTGTATGTTTGTTTCAGCTCCAGATTTTAGTATCATTATGGTTAAGGTTGATGTAGGGACCGCCCCAAAAACATTACACTGTTGGCAACAACTCACTCACCAGGGTTGTGAGTCTTGTCGCCGTCGGATGCGTTCGCCCAATTCTTGGCAAGCTTGACGAAGGCACCACGACGCGTCTCCTCCACCTGCAACAACACGACAACTTGCTAAACTGGAGACGGGAGAAAACAGTCAGCAACCTGGGGCCTCATTCCTGTATATTTTCTCAACTCTTGGTAACCCCACGCTACAATACTGACCCCGTCCTAGGTTTTCTCTGCATAATACGGAGTCCAATACAGCCCTGTCCGATAGTAGGAATAAGGAGAGTTATCTTAATTAACAATAGGCCTACTTGGATAAGCCGACATGTTACAACTGCCAGTGTGTATAGTTTCACTAAAATGTCACATTTTTTAATTCTTTATTGGGAATATTTTGTTGCATGGAAGTGTCAATAGAAGTTAATAAATAACTTAGTATCTAAAATTGGTAGACCAGATCCAGCATGATAGCATAAAAGCCAAGTGTGGGCATTAGAAAGATTTAAAGTGCATTATTTAGTTACTATGCTACATCTGTAGATAAATAGTATCAATAAGTAGGCTACTTCTTATTTTTTATGACATTTTGACGTAACGTGAATTTTATCTGTTATTGTTTTAATTACGACTCTGTTTATTTCAGCAACAACGCCTTCCTTGGATCGCCACGCCACTCACCCTGACGGTCCTGAAAATCTGCAACGCCTGCAGCACGTCACCACGCCACTCACCCTGACGGTCCCGAGCATCTGCAACGCCTGCAGCACGTCGCCACGCCACTCACCCTGACGGTCCCGAGCATCTGCAACGCCTGCAGCACGTCGCCACGCCACTCACCCTGACGGTCCCGAGCATCTGCAACGCCTGCAGCACGTCGCCACGCCACTCACCCTGACGGTCCCGAGCATCTGCAACGCCTGCAGCACGTCGCCACGCCACTCACCCTGACAGTCCCGAGCATCTGCAACGCCTGCAGCACGTCGCCACGCCACTCACCCTGACGGTCCCGAGCATCTGCAACGCCTGCAGCACGTCGCCACACCACTCACCCTGACGGTCCTGAGCATCTGCAACGCCTGCAGCACGTAGCCACGCCACTCACCCTGGTCCTGAGCATCTGCAACGCCTGCAGCACGTCGCCACGCCACTCACCCTGACGGTCCCGAGCATCTGCAACGCCTGCAGCACGTCGCCACGCCACTCACCCTGACGGTCCCGAGCATCTGCAACGCCTGCAGCACGTCGCCACGCCACTCACCCTGACGGTCCCGAGCATCTGCAACGCCTGCAGCACGTCGCCACGCCACTCACCCTGACGGTCCCGAGCATCTGCAACGCCTGCAGCACGTCGCCACGCCACTCACCCTGACGGTCCCGAGCATCTGCAACGCCTGCAGCACGTCGCCACGCCACTCACCCTGACAGTCCCGAGCATCTGCAACGCCTGCAGCACGTCGCCACGCCACTCACCCTGACGGTCCCGAGCATCTGCAACGCCTGCAGCACGTCGCCACACCACTCACCCTGACGGTCCTGAGCATCTGCAACGCCTGCAGCACGTAGCCACGCCACTCACCCTGGTCCTGAGCATCTGCAACGCCTGCAGCACGTCGCCACACCACTCACCCTGGTCCTGAGCATCTGCAACGCCTGCAGCACGTCGCCACGCCACTCACCCTGACAGTCCCGAGCATCTGCAACGCCTGCAGCACGTCGCCACGCCACTCACCCTGACGGTCCCGAGCATCTGCAACGCCTGCAGCACGTAGCCACGCCACTCACCCTGACAGTCCCGAGCATCTGCAACGCCTGCAGCACGTCGCCACGCCACTCACCCTGACAGTCCCGAGCATGTGCAACGCCTGCAGCACGTCGCCACGCCACTCACCCTGACGGTCCCGAGCATCTGCAACGCCTGCAGCACGTCGCCACGCCACTCACTCTGGTCCTGAGCATCTGCAATGCCTGCAGCACGTCGCCACGCCACTCACCCTGGTCCTGAGCATCTGCAACGCCTGCAGCACGTAGCCACGCCACTCACCCTGGTCCTGAGCATCTGCAACGCCTGCAGCACGTCGCCACGCCACTCACCCTGACGGTCCTGAGCATCTGCAACGCCTGCAGCCCGTCGCCACGCCACTCACCCTGACAGTCCCGAGCATCTGCAACGCCTGCAGCACGTCGCCACGCCACTCACCCTGACGGTCCCGAGCATCTGCAACGCCTGCAGCACGTAGCCACGCCACTCACCCTGACAGTCCCGAGCATCTGCAACGCCTGCAGCACGTCGCCACGCCACTCACCCTGACAGTCCCGAGCATGTGCAACGCCTGCAGCACGTCGCCACGCCACTCACCCTGACGGTCCCGAGCATCTGCAACGCCTGCAGCACGTCGCCACGCCACTCACTCTGGTCCTGAGCATCTGCAATGCCTGCAGCACGTCGCCACGCCACTCACCCTGGTCCTGAGCATCTGCAACGCCTGCAGCACGTCGCCACGCCACTCACCCTGACGGTCCCGAGCATCTGCAACGCCTGCAGCACGTAGCCACGCCACTCACCCTGACGGTCCCGAGCATCTGCAACGCCTGCAGCACGTCGCCACGCCACTCACCCTGACGGTCCCGAGCATCTGCAACGCCTGCAGCACGTCGCCACGCCACTCACCCTGACGGTCCCGAGCATCTGCAACGCCTGCAGCACGTCGCCACGCCACTCACCCTGACGGTCCCGAGCATCTGCAACGCCTGCAGCACGTAGCCACGCCACTCACCCTGACAGTCCCGAGCATCTGCAACGCCTGCAGCACGTCGCCACGCCACTCACCCTGACGGTCCCGAGCATCTGCAACGCCTGCAGCACGTCGCCACGCCACTCACCCTGACAGTCCCGAGCATCTGCAACGCCTGCAGCACGTCGCCGCAGCCGATCGTCTCCGGCTTGAACGCGAACCCGAACTGGCGCATGAAACTGGCGGGAACGTCTGAGATCGCCAGTCGGCCATTGCACAAGGTCACCAACAGAGACATCTGCTTGGCGAGCACAATCATTCTCTCGGGCAGCGTCAGCTCCACGGAGCGTTCGCCCTCGGGCCCGTCAGACACCTGGAACGTCACAAACTTTGAGAAACGCCACCCGTCTATTGGTCGGTCCGGGGACATTTCTTTTTCTCCATATCGTAACGAATTTGTTGATAAAAAAAAAAATCGGGACAATGTTTACCAAATTTTGCATTTGCAATCAAAGAAAAATGAAAATTTGAATTCTATTTTGGAAAGGAGATTTGTTTAGGATTTTTCATAACTTGTTTCAAATGGGTAACTTCAAACTTGTTTGCTTATGACAATTATTACATGAAATAACCGGCCGGGCATTTACCTTACTACCACACCAACGAAAGCTTGTATTTAGTACCAGCTTTTCAAAGTGCTAGCATAGCATGCATGTTAGGGTTACTCTACTAGCGAAGGGGGCAGATCTGTACTTCATATATTCACATAATATGAGCAACAGGCTTAAGATTTAAATAAGCGTTCCTTTCAATGGAACATAATACTACGCCAACACCTCATGGTGGATGGGTCACGAAGGGAAACGTTTCATTCATCTAGACTCTAGAGTAGGAGACATTAACTACCTACCACAGAGACTTTCAACAAATCCAACAAGTCACATTGAACAGGTTCCTATATGAAATCTTAAGAGAATACAAATTATCAACAAATTGTGTCAAATTATGTTCGCTTTAAGACACGTACAAAAACAGAAATAAACATCCAGGAATTAAACAAGAAATCCCAAGCATGGTGACGTGAAGGGGAAAAACTAAAGCACAATTGCTACAAGACAACATGTTAGAATAGAGAGAAGTTTGTTAAATTAGATTCAGTAGGGATTATGATTAAGGCCATTGAAAATAGAGTTTCCAATAAAGAAACCACTACGTTAAAAAAAAAACTCAGGATTGCACAGCTAAGATTGGAGGTAAGTATATCACCAGTGGCTATGGCTTGAAAAATACGTAATCAAGAAGATATGATAATTATAAAAAAAAAACTCTCGTTAACTGGCACATATGTAATAAAAACACTGTAGGACTTACACAGTTAAAATTTTCTCGATGTTATTCAACATCACGTCACGCAATATTTCGACAGCTGCTCTGCTGTCATCAGTCGTGCCTGATGATGACAGCAGAACAGCTGTCGAAATATTGCGTGACGTGATGTTGAATAACATCGAGAAAATTTTAACTGTGTAAGTCTTACAGTGTTTTTATTAAGGCTGGGCGTCGACATCGATGTCGGTGACGGTTTTCGACATCGATTTTTTTTGGTTTTAATCGATTTTATCGTCAATTAATTAAATAACTAATCAATTGTAAATTTTTGTGGTTTCCCGTAAAAACGTAAATTCACTTCAACGCGATAATTTTAATTTCATATTTCAATTAATAATTGTTGTCACGGGAGAGCACCCCCCCCCCCCCCCCCCCCCCCCCTTCTTCCGGCTGCGTAATATGCAGTCGGCAGCGCCGGCGAGGGGTTGGCGCTTGGCCGACGGAGAGGCAACGATCGCCGGGAAGCGAGTCTGTGCGGGCCCGCACATACGCGGCCCCTTCATCCCACCCATCGGCAACAATATGCCTCATGTTGCAGTAATGATAGCTATTAGTGGTCGTAGAACATATGATTTGCAGCAAACAAATATTGCTCCATTTAACAGGTAACAAAGTTTTGTATATTTAATTGGTTAATTACCAATTTTTAAAAAAAAACGATGTCGATTTTTTGCGTTCCGATGTCGAAAATATTCCGACATTGCGATTTGACGGCGATGTCGATGTTGTCGATTTACATCGATGCCCAGCCTTAGTTTTTATTACAAGAAGATATGGGTGTCAATGATGAGGACCACACCAAGGAATGAACTACAACCAAGGCACACACGCACAAGACGAGGAGCTACCTTAACCACGTGGGGTATCGACTCGAACAACTCGACGAGCTTCGTGAAACCGTAGTCGGAGACTCGACACTGGTGGCCAAAGTGGCGGTGGTACGCAGGGATAAACTCGTTGAAAAGCATCGAGCAGTGGGGGGCGGTGCGCAGCAGTTCCACCACCTACAGAAAAACCAGCGGTAACGTATGAAGTGCACGTTTATTTATTTATTTTAGCTTTCGCTAATTACATAGATACAATGTACAGTAGAATATCGAAATTACAATTTCAAATTAAGAATCATCATAGAATGAAAATTAAAAAAATACATACACTTAAACGAAATAATAATAGATTGAGATTTAAATTTGTAATAACTTACATATTAGTTATATGGGCATTTATTCATAAGAAAGTTGATGCATTCGGCATCAAGGCCAGGCATCGGCAAGGCTGTGTGTGTATGGCCTTAAGACCATTCTCGTTGGGATGGCCGTTTGCAGTCATTTTATCGGGGCTAAATATATCGGTCGACAATCTGGGGGGGGGGGGGTCCAGGAGTCAACCATACCTAATTTTTATAAAAAAAAAACTTTATCTTGACCAGCTTCTTTATCATTAAATTGAATAAATTGTTGTATTATAAAATCTTGATTAGTTTAGTTTTATTCCTCTTACAGATAGAATTTATTACTATTTTTATTTATTCATTCCTCCTATCTAATCTGTATTACTAATAGGCTACTATTCTAGCCCTACACTCTTTATGTAGGAACAAAAATGTGATGAACTTAGAAATTATTATGCCTTTCCTTCAAAAGTTTTTTTTCCTATGCTGGCTTCCTCAGCCATTCTTCCTTGCTATCCAATATAAAATGTCTTCTTTTTCTGACATGCTCATGTCAAAGTAAAATTGTTCATAAAACAATTACTTGTAGTATCCTGGGTAATGGAATCTATCTATCCCTTTGTAATAACTTACAGTCTTCCGGCATCTATTCACAGTTTTGTTTCAAAATGGAGTTTCAAATGGGAATTAAACACTAGAACTTTTGCTTGGAGTCAGTGGTTAATTTGTAAGGAAAAAGGTGGGTATACGCATCATAGTTTCATGTTACAATGTGCTCGTGATAAAAACTGATGTCTCGGTGGGAAATTGCCCCCCCCCCCCTCCCCATCCCGATTACCAATTCAGCTTCTGGGCTCACAATCTGGAATTGGATTTAGAGTTTTGGGTTGGATTTAATACAATTTTACTCGTCTTCAAAAGCCAATCGTTATTTTAATTGTCCTGTAAGTTTACAATTAAATGATTAAAAGCAGATACATATATTATAAAATATCAGTTATTGAAGTAGTTATACAGTAATTTTATGTGTCAACTGGCAACAATTGATTTCCAAGAGGAACAACCTAACAATAGCAGAAATGTTTATCCGTTGTATTTAAAAGATATCACCTCAAAACTCGTTCCAGACCAGCATGGGCGGACTGGGAAAAAATCCAGGCCGGGCAAACTTTTGGTCAGGCCAGGCAGGGGTGGGGGGGGGGAGGCTGTGCCCCCCCAACAAACAGCGCCGCAGGCAACATTTTTTAAAATCAGGTTTTTAGAAGGCATTTGGTGCGTTTTAGAAAAAAAACATAGCAGGCTGAATGCACTACCGAAATACTGTAGTTTTCGTCGGTTAAAAGTAGAAAAACACCAGCAAGAAGATTGATGAGAATAAGATCAAGTTACACCGAAATCCAACGAATCTACAATGTAATTTAAACCTTGCAATATCGTGAAGGAAGGGGTGGGAGGGACTCGGGTTTAAAAATAAATTTCAATTTCAATGCGCGGTAACTTACCGCTGGCGCCAGGCAGTTTATGCCTGTTCCAGTCGGACCAGTCCAAATTTGGGCCAAAACAGGCAGGCCACCGGGCATTTGCCCGGTTGCCCGGCGGGCCTGTCCGCCCCTGCCTGAGACCATCAAACATAATGCAGAGCCAAATTTTTAGTTTTAACAGGATACCCCTTTAGTATTGAAGAGGAATCGAACGTATATCCACAAACAGAGAAATGCTGTATCAAACATGTAAATCATATTTTACGGATCGTGCTATTTCCCTCACAGCAGCGAGAGCGACTGTACCGCCTTCGCGTTGCTAACCCTACTGGCTGGTTGATGAGGAACCTGCAGCCAATAACAATAGGAGATGATTCTATTAATTTTATAAAGTACGGAAGTTGGTTTGGGAAAAACGTAAAACCAAGAGATAAGAGTTTTATTTAGAGTTATAGATATATTCAAGTAAATTTGAAATATGAGTATGTGCGGGTAAAATAACCAATACAAATTATTTTTGTTTTTTATACATTTTAGCCAAAATTTGAGTGTTGCGTACCTAATAATTCATGAAAAAAGGTGGGTATACTGCGTATACCCACGAAAATAGGTGGGTATACTGTGTATACCCGCGCTCCATTACAAATTAAGCACTGCTTGGAGTTATAAAGACGATAATAAATGGATCTCTTTAGATGAAAAGTGGATTTCACTTGTCGACATTGTGCTAATCCATGGGTAATTTGCTGAGATGATCCAAGGATTGAAGATGATGATTTAAGTAGCTGCGATGGTTCACAACTTACCTCATACGAAAAGATCTTGTTTCTTTGCAACTCTTCCGTGGTTTGCTCTCGCTTCGGGATCGAGATGAGAATCTCATCTTTCTCCATGGTTACCAACACGCTACATTCAGAGACCTCGCTCAATAGGTCGCCGACTTCACAAACCTAGCACCAAGAAAACAACAAGTTTTGTTTTTTAAATGTTGTCAGTCAGGTAAAAATAAAATTCATCAGTGAACACAGTTCAGCAATTAAATAAGCAAAACTTTTAAAGGTATCTAGTTTGATATTTTCCGGATATTTCATGTTATAGGCCTAAAACATTATATATGTTAATTTGATTACCGATGCCATGAAACACCTAGCCAATTTAGGCTACTAACTAAAACCAAAATCCACATTTCCTACAATTTACCGATACCGATACTATTTTCTACGAACCGATTCCGACACCAGTTTATTTAGAATGTTCTACAAATGAATGTCTGAAACTACAATACTACTGATTAAGTTGAAAACTATTACTTTTGGACACAAGTGTACACTTTGCAAATGAAAACGTAGGTGTTTTATTGCAGTGATGGCAATTCAATGATGCTACAGTTTTTATTATTCAATCAGTCGATGCGAAGTGGCTAAAACTGACGTCTTGATATCTGTGTCCGCACACATTCCGATACAGATTCTAACGAAACCGCGGGTATCTGGCGATTCTCAGTATCGCAATCGGTCCAGCTTTCTTATCCCTGTAGTCACTCACCCCGTAGTCGGTCACGTCCCAGGCCTTGCCGATGGCGCGCTGGTATATGACGGGGAACTGCGACATGAGCACTTGCTTGCTGGCTTGCGACTTAAGGACGCGGAGAAGATCGGACGTGAAGCGGCGGACCTGAGCTCGATGAGACAGCGTTATCACCCGTTTGTTGCCTTCGCCCAGGACCTAAGAGAACAATGGCAGAGTCTTTAATGTCGCAGTAGGATTCTATGATTTACCTATTAGGTCCACAGAAAGTAGAACAAAAAAATTATGAATTACACTGCAAACCTTATTTGCCTAAAGTTAAAATATTTACATTTGGCACCTTGGCAATTTAATATTGTTTTAATATTATGTAACAATAATTGAATTTGCAAATGTAACAATTTAAGGTGATTTGATTTGCTGTTGCTCAATGTATAGACTAGGAATTACAACAAATTCAGAAAATATGAGTAAAAAATTCTAGACTGGTTGGTAAATTTATTAATTAAAATCGCTTCCGTAAAACACATCTTTAACATGTTTTAAATGTAAACTACATAGTACAAGTTAAATTGCCCATGTCCTTGGGAATGAAGAAATAACTAAGTATAGTTTAGTAACTGATAAAAAGTGTACCGGGACTTACTTGTACAACATGCGACAGAGATTCCAGCAGATCTATGAGCTTCGTGAAACCATAGTCGGCCACATCAAACTGCCTACCAAAGTGGTGGTGATACGCAGGAATGAAACGGTTGAACACCAGCTGGCAGTGGGGGAACGTTCCCAACAAGTCAACGAGTTCTCGACTGAACAACGCCTGTTGGCTGACTAGTTGCGGGCTGACGCACTTGACGGGCTCTGCGGCAAACAAATATTTAACAATGAGAAATGTATCCCAGATCGAATGAAGCCTATACTACCATGGAAAAAGTATGCACAACAAATGCAGATTTTACATGCTCAAATAAAAGCTGCTATAAAAAAAAAAACACCCAGAAAATAATAGGCCTATTATTTTCTGGGTGGTTTTTTTGCACCGATTTAGATAAATCTATTCTAAAAAGCAAATATTCGCAGACAAAGACCTCTTAGCAAAAATAGAAACGCTACATTTATAATCGTGACCTCGGAAAACACCAAAAATAATTTTTATTTTATTTTGCGTTAATGCTCAACTTCCGTGCCTCACGTGTACGGAACGTATAACAAGGTAGAACCTACCTTGCCAGTCTGCGTCCTTGTCGCGCCGGCTCCAGCGCAAGTACTTGACGCAGCCCGCGCCCTGGTAGATAACAAGGTACAACCTACCTTGCCAGTCTGCGTCCTTGTCGGGCCGGCTCCAGCGCAAGTACTTGACGCAGCCCGCGCCCTGGTAGATAACAAGGTACAACCTACCTTGCCAGTCTGCGTCCTTGTCGCGCCGGCTCCAGCGCAAGTACTTGACGCAGCCCGCGCCCTGGTAGATAACAAGGTACAACCTACCTTGCCAGTCTGCGTCCTTGTCGCGCCGGCTCCAGCGCAAGTACTTGACGCAGCCCGCGCCCTGGTAGATAACAAGGTACAACCTACCTTGCCAGTCTGCGTTCTTGTCGCGCCGGCTCGAGCGCAAGTACTTGACGCAGCCCGCGCCCTGGTAGATAACAAGGTACAACCTACCTTGCCAGTCTGCGTCCTTGTCGCGCCGGCTCCAGCGCAAGTACTTGACGCAGCCCGCGCCCTGGTAGATAACAAGGTACAACCTACCTTGCCAGTCTGCGTCCTTGTCGCGCCGGCTCCAGCGCAAGTACTTGACGCAGCCCGCGCCCTGGTAGATAACAAGGTACAACCTACCTTGCCAGTCTGCGTCCTTGTCGCGCCGGCTCCAGCGCAAGTACTTGACGCAGCCCGCGCCCTGGTAGATAACAAGGTACAACCTACCTTGCCAGTCTGCGTCCTTGTCGCGCCGGCTCCAGCGCAAGTACTTGACGCAGCCCGCGCCCTGGTAGATAACAAGGTACAACCTACCTTGCCAGTCTGCGTACTTGTCGCGCCGGCTCCAGCGCAAGTACTTGACGCAGCCCGCGCCCTGGTAGATAACATGGTACAACCTACCTTGCCAGTCTGCGTCCTTGTCGCGCCGGCTCCAGCGCAAGTACTTGACGCAGCCCGCGCCCTGGTAGATAACAAGGTACAACCTACCTTGCCAGTCTGCGTCCTTGTCGCGCCGGCTCCAGCGCAAGTACTTGACGCAGCCCGCGCCCTGGTAGATAACAAGGTACAACCTACCTTGCCAGTCTGCGTCCTTGTCGCGCCGGCTCCAGCGCAAGTTCTAGACGCAGCCCGCGCCCTGGTAGATAACAAGGTACAACCTACCTTGCCAGTCTGCGTCCTTGTCGCGCCGGCTCCAGCGCAAGTACTTGACGCAGCCCGCGCCCTGGTAGATAACAAGGTACAACCTACCTTGCCAGTCTGCGTCCTTGTCGCGCCGGCTCCAGCGCAAGTACTTGACGCAGCCCGCGCCCTGGTACATAACAAGGTACAACCTACCTTGCAAGTCTGCGTCCTTGTCGCGCCGGCTCCAGCGCAAGTACTTGATGCAGCCCGCGCCCTGGTAGATTACAAGGTACAACCTACCTTGCCAGTCTGCGTCCTTGTCGCGCCGGCTCCAGCGCAAGTACTTGACGCAGCCCGCGCCCTGGTAGATAACAAGGTACAACCTACCTTGCCAGTCTGCGTCCTTGTCGCGCCGGCTCCAGCGAAGTACTTGACGCAGCCCGCGCCCTGATAGATAACAAGGTACAACCTACCTTGCCAGTCTGCGTCCTTGTCGCGCCGGCTCCAGCGCAAGTACTTGACGCAGCCCGCGCCCTGGTAGATAACAAGGTACAACCTACCTTGCCAGTCTGCGTCCTTGTCGCGCCGGCTCCAGCGCAAGTACTTGACGCAGCCCGCGCCCTGGTAGATAACAAGGTACAACCTACCTTGCCGGTCTGCGTCCTTGTCGCGCCGGTTCCAGCGCAAGTACTTGACGCAGCCCGCGCCCTGGTAGATAACAAGGTACAACCTACCTTGCCAGTCTGCGTCCTTGTCGCGCCGGCTCGAGCGCAAGTACTTGACGCAGCCGGCGCCCTGGTAGATCTCGATGCCAGGCAAGCAGCTGATGAGATGTTCCAACGGGACGCCAGACTCGTCCATCTCCAGCACGTGGAACTGGGCCTCGTAACAGTGCGGCAGGCTACGGACCAAAAAACAAACGTGTCATTCACCATGTTTACACTAGGACACTTTTTCAATATCTTAAAGTGTTTTCAAGATTTTTTTTTAAATTTGATCTGCTCCCTGTGTCCAACAATGAAGTTGGGTTGGGGATAGGAAATTAATCCCATCATATTCTGGCCTCTAGGTGCATCAAAGCTGGCTGGCCATGCCTGACGCTTCCTTCATGTTAACTTCCTCCGGCTCCTCCTCTTCAGATATGTATATCAATAAAAAAAACGTTATTTAGCGAGTTCGGTCCCACTAACCTACTAACCTACTGACCCACAGTTTGTCCCACTGACATCTCTTCTTCAACATCTACTTCTCCATCCTTGCAATCTTCTCAGACTCTTTACCAGTTTTCTCCAGAACTTTTTATTTTCCCACCACTTCCCTTTTTGCACTTCTGCCCATGATGCATCTAGTATTTTTACGATTTCTGAACTCTGAATCCTGCAGACCCTTAAACCCTTGCATTGTGCATGAGAACTAGATGCGGCGACCTACCTCTGCAGGGGCAGGCTACCGCCATGCGACTCCACTAGCGAGTTGACCCGGTACGCGAGCACCTTCAGACCGATGCAGACGCTCGGCAACGGACGCATCTCCCGCTCGGCCCAGCCCTCGTCGGGTCCCGGCCGGTGGATCGTGCAGTACGGCAGCTCCATGCTCGGCTCGTTCTGAAACGCAATTTACATCATTATTCGGAGTTAAACCAGGTACTCGACAAGTAGATGGGAGATGATGAGTAAGACCTGGTACTAACTTGTTTTCACCATAGCAACAACCTATGGGAAGCCTGGATGCGATGGATAAAACAAGTTAGTAGCTTAGTAAATATTTCATAATTCAGGCTCTTAGAGGACTAATATTCAATGGATGATAGGGATAAAGGAGCACTTCATTTTCTCGCCTCGGACGATTGGCACAGTTATAACCTGGGCCAAATTCTACCCCGGGCCCAAAAGGAGTAAATTAATAATGCTAAATTGAAAAATTGTATTTCTACTAGTTAATTTGTCAAACTTTTCATATAGGTAGGTTTTGTGTAGGAGTAGGCCTTTCTGCCTTTCTGATCATTTTAATTTAACTGCTATTTAACGCTTAAATGTCAGCTAAAGACATGTTCACTAATTCAATTTCATGCACTTATGACTCATAGGAAGAGGTGTATGAAAAAAGTTTTATTTTTTCCAAAATTTAGCTCAATGATTTTAAAATTTTGATGTAATTTTGATGTTATTTTTTCAGCCCATTGTGCCTTAACAGAAAATATTAAGTTGCAAATTTTTGCAGGTAAATTAATGAATTACTGATCTGTTTATAATTATGTGATATGTATGTGACATCATATCATTTATTATTGAAACAACTGAGATTATACATGTACATACACATGCCTATACATACAAGTTGTTGTTCAAGCAAAACTGTTGTCACTTTTAACTCTGCTAGCATTAGGCAATTATATAATAATAAAATATAATAAAATAATAATATAATACTAGGCGGCCGGCCAGTCAGCAGTCGAGTACCGGATGGCACACGGGTCGGTATTGGGTCGTATTGGGATTGGTTCGAGCGATGAAGCACGCTCGGGCAAAGACGAATTTATGTGAAAGCTTTTTTACTATCAACAAACTACCAACACCTTTTTAAATTTCTTGAAAATTACTAATATAAAGCATAATTTTGGCCAATCAAGGTAAATTCACCTTTATTTCGCAAATACGCAGAAATTTCGCTGTTTACGTAAATTTCGACTTTATTTCGCAGACACATTCGAAACCTCTAGGTCTATACCCCAGCTCATAAACATCTGAAGTTTTTTTTCAATAGAAACAACGGTTTATGATTTCGGTTTATCGCTGTTTGCGAAAAACGAATACCTCTACTCATAGGTGATTTTTTTAGTTTTTCACTTGACTACCCCTTAAGCTTAGTCATTGTATTTTGATGGGCCTGTTTGCTGTCAATTGTGCTACGTATACTCCCACAAAAACATAGACTTTCATTGAAGTAACATCTCACTCACTTCCTTAGCATCAAAATTCACAAATATGGCATACTGTGTCTGCGCGAGGTCTACATGGGCATTGTGTATTGATAGTTCTAAAGGGCTCAGCTTGGAGATTGAATAGTTGGGTTAAAACTTAAAATTTCTAGAAATGTCCCAAGACCTCCCACCTCTGTTTCAACCCCATCAACAAGAACACGTGTTCCATTCATTCAATACCTCTCACAATGAAAACCTTTCTGCAATCGGTTCGTTTTGACTTGACCACTGACGTGTTGAGTGCGATGTCTCCACGTTCTGTCCAGTATGTGTCAGTCTGTGTCGGTTTGGTAATTTGACCAGTACTTCTCTAGTAATAGTTATAATATTATATAAAAATGGATACACGAAACATTTTAAAAAGAGAACATGTAGCAATGAGAAAGACGGATGTGATTCTTTAGAATCGTTTAAAGTGCAGCCTTTGGAAAAAATAGCGAAGTGTGATACCAGTGCCAACAATATAAAACTTGCCTGTAATTCTAATATCGAGTTTGCCCCCCACTGACGATATGATCCAAAATCCATTTGCCTACATGATAGTTTTCCTTTATTCATTTTTTACAGACCCCTAAAAAATTATGAATATAGGTCATATTACTACAAAAAGTTAATTCTGAAGCAATAAGCCCTCCCCAATGAGCTATCCCAATGCCCCACATATAACATTGTTGCAATCATACCTGAGTGCATGGCTCGTCGTTTTCAGGGGACGAGTCTTCCTCCGAGCATTCCATGTCTTCCGCTTCGGAGAATTCCATCTCATCTGCAAATTACATTTCATAAATCAGTGAAGATATACACAATGGTTATACCATAGAGGCATGGACTTATAATCCGAACTTCGTTACTGGACCTGAATCAGCTACATAATAAATCAATGTACTACTGAAATAGCCACGGAAATTGAAGGTGGGGGGCCATTCCTGCAATAAAGATTCGGATGTCTACATTGTTCACATTATTTATGCGACTGTGGATGAGTCACTGCTAAACGATAGGGACTACAATGGCAGACAATATCAAAAACCAGAAACAAGAATCGCAGATGTGTTTTCCAACAATGTTGCACGTCCAGTAACGACGTCCAGTAATACGTCTATGGTTATACCAGCTCACCATTGCCAGTAGGTCTACAGTCTACTTGAAGACCAATGCTGTTTGACCAGAGGCGTAGCTAGGGTCATAAAATAACCTGGGTAAGGTGAGGATCTAAACAGCTTAAGGGACTCCTGATGGCTTACAGTTATACCAGCTCACCATTGCCAGTAGGTCTACAGTCTACTTGAAGACCAATGCTGTTTGACCAGAGGCGTAGCTAGGGTCATAAAATGACCTGGGTAAGGTGAGGATCTAAACAGCTTAAGGGACTCCTGACGGCTTACAGTTATACCAGCTCACCATTGCCAGTAGGTCTACAGTCTACTTGAAGACCAATGCTGTTTGACCAGAGGCGTAGCTAGGGTCATAAAATGACCTGGGTAAGGTGAGGATCTAAACAGCTTAAAGGACTCCTGATGGCTTACAGGGGTCTGGGGCCGGCCACATCCACCACCAACATTATTTTTGGTCTGTATTTTACAATTAAGAAAATAAAATGAGCTTTAAGCAAAAATATATAGCTCCCACTACAATAGATTGTCAGAAGCGAATAGTACTTCACCATATGTTTACACTCCTGTTTTTACTAGAGGTCAGTTCAGCGAAACATTTTTGGAATTGGGTATCAGATTTATCATAGTAGTCTCAGATAAGAGGCAAAATATGTAACAGTGCGGGGTCTATTGATGGAAACAACAGATTTGTACCACTTGTAGAACACAATAAACTGAACAAACTTGACCATGTCGGACAAAGGATTTTTGTACCGTTAGGGAGGGGGATGGAGTTGAACTATGGTGGTTCAACTTGTATAATTATATATTAGTTACAACCCTGCTGGTTCAAGGTCTACCTTTTTAGTTTTTATATTATATAAAATGCTTCTTAAGTATACCGGTATTAAATAAATTATGTTAATTATATAATAAAAAAATTATAAAAAATTATATAAAATTATATAAAAAAAATGATATAATATAAAAAAATCAGTGACCTCATGTTGTGACCTCATGTCACATTATTGACATTTAACCTTTAATATATATTAAATATTAAACACGTAAAATATAATCGTGTGATCATTTTATTAAAAGTTATGATGATAGTCAATTAAAAACAAATTACAACATGTCACTTTGACCTTTAACCTTGGAACTTTGGTTTCCCATGAGTACTTGAACATCCGTACTTTACGTGAGTGTATGCCATATGATGTATTTACGAGTTGAATTGGGTAAAATTGTCTAAACAAATGCATTTCGTATGTAGGAGGTGAAAAATCATGTGTTCAAGGTCACAAGGTCAGAGTAAATGTATCGGCCTATTTCCGTGATAACTTTTTAACTGGTAAACTGATAAGATTGGTGTTTGGATCGTACCTACGTGTTCAGAAATGTGACTTTAAAAGGCGATGTTAAAAAATAGGGTCACATTAAATATCCTAATAAGTGTATTAATATTTTGTTAACGTTTTAACATGTGTGTTCGGACGTAATACTTGCAACACCCGTCAAAATATATGGTGCGTGGCTCTAAGCCTAGCGCTTAACTCAGGCGACAAATTTTTAGGATCTTCAATCAAGTTCGAAATACTCATATCTTCTCTATCACTGGTTTCCCACTAATCTCCGTAAACGCGTGTTCACTACTTCTACCGCAGACAATTGGTACCACAATTGGTCGTCCACAACAGCATTGTGGTCAGCTCACGATACAACTATCTCAATTTTTCAACACTTAATTAAAACGTGTTGACAATGGTGTACACAATGAAAAAGTGGAGCTATGTAGCGAGGAAATATGCAGTAAAAATAAGCATGTACTACCTAATTACTATGCCAATATCTTGCCTGCAATGGAACTGATGATAGTATTTCTATACCAAACTTAAGAGTTTTCCCTTCCCACCAAAGGCGAGATAGTAACGCAAGAAAAGTACTGGCTTGATCATGTGGAAAGGTATGTATGCGATATAGAAACGAAAGATATGTCGAAGTGTGAAAATGTGTCATGGGCAGCATACAACTCTGTTGTAAACGAAAGTAGAGCCAAGCGTGTGACATCTATCAATGGCATGGTACCAATGTTTGAAGAACAAGCGCAGAGTGTAGCTATGATTGGTCACGCAATGAACGTAATAAAACAAGCCACAACTCTACTAAATCATGGTCAAGTTCCAGGAATAACACTTGATAGATAGATATAGATAGATATAGATAGAAAGATGGATAGGTTTGATCAACCACTGTATACCATTGCAAAGGATCTGCAGTGGAACTATCCACACTTGTATGGTAAAAATAAGTTTGGTGGATACATATTAAAATGGCAATAATACAAATTCTAGGATGTTGGTTAAATGGGAGTGGTTGGGTAGAAGATTTAACAAAGGTGGAATTTGCTTCCCTTCCCACCGACCTGCAGTCATTTTTGCATGCCACACACATGACGAAAGCACATTAGGCTCAACCAACTAACTGCAGCAACACTTGATCATGTATACGCTGAGTATCAAGAGGGCGAGGTCAACAATGAGAACATTTGAAGTGTAGTGCAGTCTGTTGAGCTAAACGGACGCTCCCGACTGTGTGTATTTATTACTCATCTGTGATGCCGCCTGCTATCCAAGGCGCAGAGGGGCAGGCTAAATAGTGTAAGTAGTGATCCAAGCAGTCTGGAAATAGATCATGGTAGTGAAGTAGTTATTCAAAATATTATTCAAAATTTGGATACGGTTGCTAAAGATTCGGGAGAGGCGGATAAGCCTATAATGCTTCAAATTCTAAGTGCGCTAGCCGAAATAAATAAATCTCTTCAGACACAAGCGAAGAATTACCGTGAGTTACTGATGGAAAGCCGAGAACAAACGAAGCAAATAGAGTGTCTTGTGGGTGATATCGAAGAGTGCAAGAAGGTCAATAAGGTGTTAAAAGAAGAGAACGTGCAGTTACACCATAGGCTAAACGAACTTGAGCAATATTCAAAGAATTATAACTTGGATATTCAGGGGGTCCCGGTAGCTGAAGGTGAAAATACGTACGACATTGTATGCAATATTGCTGATCATTTGCGATTTCGAATACATCAGCTTGGCATTGAGTACTGCCATAAGCTACAGGTCAACGTGCGTACGCCACAAAAGCCACCAGCCATCATAGCAAAATTCTTTTCGCGTCAGGTGAAGGAGCGTACTTTAGCGGAGAAAAGGAAAAAGAAGGTGCTGTTGGCCAAGGACATAGGTTTTCGTGAGTCGAAAAACTTTGTGGACCTGTATAAACGAACATTTCACAAGTTTTAATAAAAACTTGTTCTGGTTGGTAAGAGACTTTCAGACGCAAGCAAAATATAAATACGCCTGGACAAACTAGGGAGGTAAAATATTTGTGTGTGAAAACGAGCAATCGCCTGTTATTCACATAAAAAAAAGCATGGGATATTCCATCTGTTTAATAAGTGTCTGTTCATAGGTAATTGGTTTTGTGTGCTGTAACATCGATGGAAAAGTCATGCGTATAAAGAAGGCTTATAAAGATGGAAGTTGAGATGGAAGTTGAGAAGGCAATGTTATGTGTTGAGACAGTAGAATTCAGTTTTGTTCTAATGGAATTGTTGGTTTTGAGTTACTAAGGGTTTGAAAGAAAACAAATCAGTGTGTTGCCGTAAGGGCAGGGTCGGCCTGTGTGCTGGAATTGTTGGTTTGAGTTGTGAAGAAAACAAATATAACAT
Source organism: Isoperla grammatica (assembly GCA_945910005.1). Lineage (NCBI taxonomy): Eukaryota > Metazoa > Arthropoda > Insecta > Plecoptera > Perlodidae > Isoperla > Isoperla grammatica. Next base: position 88,504,449 of record OX246738.1, read on the forward strand.
CTCAGTTGTCAATAAAGTTTGAAGGAAAGCGGACGTGTGGCCGGTGACCAGAACGGAGGCTGGCTAATTCGACGAGAGTGCTTTCGTCGAACAACGGCGGCTTGCGTTCGGTTTGGGAGGCGCAAATCAGCAAAAAGAGTAAGTACTAATGATCAACTGAGATAAGTTTCATTTATATTAATGTCCACCCGAATAGTTGAGCTAGGGTAGTGTGACAGTGCTTTGGTGTTTTTTTATGAATAATTTTGAGGTTCTAAATCAGTTAATAAGTCATGATGTAAAACGAACCGAAGAATGTACAGATCAAAATCAAGTGAACGAGTTGTTTAAAGGCAATCTAAAACTTAAAATTATTCATCAAAACATCAGAGGCATGAGGGCTAATTTTGATAATTTTTGTGTTTTTCTTAGTCAATTTGACTTTTTGTGGGATATTATTATTTTGACGGAAACTCATCTCTTGCAAGATGAACCTTCCGTACTGCAGGGTTTTGATACCTACTTTTGTAATGCGCGTCACACATCTTTGGATGGTATTGTTTTGCTAATAAACTCTTTGCGCATAAAGAATGCAACGGTTGTACCAGAGAGAAGTTTATATACAAGTGCAAATGCAGCCCGGATATTTTTCAAGTTTGAAAAAGAATCGTATTCTATATTGGCAGTTTATAGATCTCCGTCAAACAATGTTACGAAGTTTGTTAATGATTTGCAATTTATTACAGAGAGTTTTAGCGATACAATGTAATGATAGGCGATATGAATCTTAATAAGAGCCCAATAGTTTAGTAACCAAGTACCTGAATGTTCTAAGCGCTAGCGGTTTCATAACGTGTGTAGACTGTCCGACTAGAGTTTGCGAGACGATCAGTACATGTATCGATCATATTTTCAGCAAAACTAGCAAGAGTCGTGATACAATAGCAGGGGTGGTACAGGTCACAATAACAGATCACTTCCCAACGTTTGTCGGCTGGGGAATGAATAATATAAGTGCACCACTGTGTACCGAGCAGAATGACGTGTCAACCAAGAAGGTATTTCATGTTGATATCTGTTTTGTCGGTATTTTAAGACATGGCTAAAGCTTTTGATATGGTTGAGCACTCTGTATACTAAGTAAATTAGAGAAGATAGGTGTTCGGCGTTTTCCTTTAGAATTATTAAGCAACTATTTAACTAACCGGAAACAGATGGTAAAAAATAAAAATAGGTAAAACATTGAGTTGCCAAAAGGTGCTAACCTACGGTGTTCCACAGGGGACAGTTCCTGGTCCAACCCAAAGGACTTGGCTGCATACTGTGATAAAATCACTATGGCATTCGTTAACCGAGGTTACCAACGCGACCAAGTCCGGCAGAGAATGAGTAGGACCCGACCGGCACAAGTGAACGAGCCTCAAGTCACCAACAACATAACATAATCCCAGTCATTACGCAGTGGTACCAAGACCTAGGTGCTCACAACGGCGTCATCAAGAGGGCCGTAGAAATACTAAGAGCCTCTCCCAAGACTAAAGACCTAGCGGCATTAATACCCAGAGTAACATTCAAGTGGCCCCCCAATCTGGGCAACATGCTTGTCAACAGACCTCTCAACCAACACCAAGAGGAGGTTATCCAGCCAGTGGGATCCTATCCTTGCCAGAGACCTAGATGCAAGACCTGTAGAATGCATCCTCCTGCCACCAACTTAACTGCTCGGGCCCCAGGCGTCAATAACCCATTCGGGGGCACAATATGTGCGAAACAGAGAATGTGGTATACCAACTGGACTGCAAGCACTGCCCGGCCGAGTATGTGGGCCTGACTAGTAACCATCTGAGTCAGAGGATGACAGGACACAGGAAGTCCATCACACTACAAGATGAAGAAAAACCTGTGGCGAGACATGCTATGTTGCACAATCTTGGACTTGAGAGCTGTTTTAACACCAAAGTCATCAAGACCCTGCCCAGAAGCTGTCTCGCCAGTGACCTCAGATGGTGGGAACAAGCCCACATCGCAGTAACCCTGTCCCGAGACTCTCCCCATCTCCACATCAGGTAGCCCCGAACCCCACTGCCTTCCTTACCCCACTCCCCAACAGCACCAGTGTTCAACCATTGTATGTATATAGGCCTACTGTAGGGCTGAATCGTTTAAATGTGCAAACGCCCGCGCGAAAATATAAGTGTCCAAATATTCATACACGTTTAACCGTGACTAATCCAATCCCCTCCCCACCAATCCCACCCAAAACCCAATTCACAGATTTTCCGATGTCACAGATCTTCGACGAACCGACGAGGCATAGCTTAGTGTGTGGAGTCAAAATGATTGGGGACAGTTAGACACAAAGGTGGGGAATATAAGCAATAATGAATATTATGATAAATCAACAGTTATTCCGTTGAACTTTTTTTTTCGCGAACATTACAACGCATTTTTTATCATCATTTTGTGAACAGGAGGGGTGTTACGTTTAAATGCGAAAAAATTCGGTAAAATAAACGTTTACAAATTTAACCGTTTTCTCCCAGCCCTAATATACTGTAGTTAGTAGTTTTAGTTTAAGTATGCTCCTTCTGTTGACCAAGACCGAAGCGTCAAAACGTAGAGAAGTGTTTGTGTTGGGTTTTTTGTTGTGTGTTTTTAAGCGAGCGAAGCGAGCGTTTCCACTTGACTCTTATGGCACTTCGTTCTGTTTTTTTTTTTTTTTTTTTTTTTTTATGTCCGTCGATAGCGGTCGAACGGAAAGTCTGATCAACTTGAAATTTGGACCATCCACAAGCCTCGATGTGGATTGAAGGTGTATAGTTTTGAGGCAAAATCGTTTGAAAAGTTACAAAGTTACAAAATAGTTACTGCAAAATATTTTTCTGAAACAAAATAGCGGAAAAATGTGAGGGAGCCAGATTTTTCTACAGATTTTTCCGGTCAAAAATATGTTAATGTAATGGCGATTTGATAAGTATTGGCAAAGTCACACAAAAGTTACTCGAAAATATATTTCTGAAACACAGTAACAGCAAAATGTGAGGTGGCTATCTTATAGTAAATTTTTGTCTGGTCACGAATATACTAATGTTAACGCGATTCGATACGTATTAGAGGCAGAAATTACATTTCTATTGCTGTCAATAAGTGTTAGTAACGGTGGCGGACCGTGTTGAAAACATGACCACGAAAAATCTTAGCAACGCACATTGCACTGCATACAACAATGTCGGAAAGTATAATAGCCATGGAAATAAGAACAATTTTTGCAATGCGCATTCTTGAATTGTTGTTAATTGTTGTTCGTATTAGCATTGAAAACTTTTCGCCAGAAAGTTCGTAGATATTGACGCGCTCGCTTATCAACGCGTCAAACAGAGCGTTTTCCTAGTCTATGCTACACGGCATGCCAAATGGTTTGAGGAAAGCAGTTGGCTTCTATAATTCTTTCCCTCTCACATGTGTACCAGCCTTAGGCCTGATCTCTATAATTTCCTCTATATGTATGTAGTAATCAGTTTTCGAGTATTTGTCCGCGTGACTTGCTCTCTAGAGACTGGTGGATGGAACACGTGGACGCTACAGCCCATTGGATAGACTTTGACAATACAAAGACACTGGCCAAAGTGGAACACTATCGCACAAGGACCATCCGAGAAGCCATTGTGATTGTCAAACCTGAACCCTCTATGAACAAACGAGACGACTCACTCACGCTCCCCGCAGTATGGAAGAGCATCTTGGCGGCGCGGCAAGTACCACCTATAAACCCACCCCCATATGCAGTACCACCGCCGAAGCCAGGTGACAAACGAAGAAAGAAACACACCGATAGGATCGCGCCCGACGTAGCGGCATACACGGGTCCGACCACGAGAAGCCGAGCGCGCGTCTAGTACCACCTACGTCTAGTACCAAGCAAATCCGCTAGTTAGGCGCCACTGGTCAAAATTACGCGGGGTTTGAATTTGGATGCCGGCAACTTATCATCAGACGTCTATGAATGGAAGACGTCTTCTGTTCATGGGCAAAGAGGAATGCGGGCGGAAGGCGAGGGTCGGTTATCGCTCCAAAGTGGCCGACGACTGCGTGGTCTCAGATAACAGGAAAGTGTGTTCAGCTTGATATGACAATTCACACAATGAAGCAAGAACGCATTTTATTTATAGCTGCACTGCTAATTACGCTACAACTTCCATTCAAATTGCATTGTTATTACAAAAGTGTTCTTTAAATTAGAATGTGCATTTTAATTTTTTTATCATTTCACGACAGAAAGTAGTTTTCTTGACTAGCGTAAGCATCCCCCCCCCCCCCCACCCCCCTCGGTGTCAGTCATCTTATCGCTACAAAGTGGTCGGTCGACTGCATGGTCTCGGATAACAGGGACCTTGTCTTCACCTCACTTTATCTCGCATCAGGGGCGGATACAGGGGGGGGGGCGGGGGGGGCGACCGCCCCCCCCATGACCAGTGGTGTATTCCTAAAATATAAGGTGCCTTGGGCGATCGAATTTACGTACGGCGGGGGGGGGGGGGGGGGGGGGTGTTATTTAAGTGGGTGGAAAAGGATGTTACAGAAATTGAACAGGGTTAAAGAACTTGAGGGGACGTTTTTGAGCAAAAATTCAGAGGCCATATACATGTATTTAGAATTCTCTTTTGAATTTATCGATGTTAATTAGCCCCATAGTGTAGTCTGTCAGATAGAACAATGAAATCGTCGTTTTTAATTATCCACAAGGGGTCATAACAACTATCAAATTTGATACCTGCAACAAAAACCTATTTCTTCTGTCCATCGTTTTGAAGCTATGTATATTTGGTCATGTTTATTTTTGCTGCTTCAATTATATAAGATGTTTTTATTTACGCCTGGTTGTTCTTTGTTTAGCAATGTAGGACCTCGTTCGTGTATGTATTGTAATGATATAATATGGGCTGTTGGCTGTTAAAAAGCACCTGGGCTAGCCCAGCCTCCAAATAAAAGTGCCTAGGCGGCGCCCAGGCCCACCCAGGCTCGAATACACCACTGCTGATGACCCCGAAAAAATGGAAAGTTTGAATAATTATTATTTTGGAGTCGTTACCGAACTTTAGTTGCCATGCTTTGTGTAACTAATCGAGCCTGTATCCGCCTCTGCCGACGTATGCGCATGTCATACTCAGGTTCTCTTACAAATCGCTACTATGTGTCAAATTACGTGATTTTCGAATGGTAGCCCGTTAAACTTACGTAATTATCTCAAAATCTGTATTATGTCTCGCAGGTATGTTTATATGTGATTAAACAAGATCTAATTGAAATTAATTGGCAAGAATCAAATTAAATGAATATACTCTGGTTCTCTAACAAATCGCTACAGTGTGTGACATTAGGTAATTTTCCACAGACAGCCCGTTTAACTTCTGTAATTATCTCAATATCTGTGGTATGTCACGCACGTTTGTTTGTATACCTACCCTTAAAGGAGATGTAAATGAGATTATATTTAAAGGAATCAAATTGAATGCATATTCTCAGGTTCACTTACAAATCGATACTTAGTGTGAAATTACGTTATTTCCGAATGACACCCCTGAAACTTCCATAATTATCTCAAAATCAAAAAAAAAAAAATATTGCGTGTGTTGTTCGTTTATACGTCAACCTTAGTGACAACTATGTTATTGCTTCACCCAAAATGTGACAATGTCAGTATTGACTGAAGTAAAGTATGTTTTGAAAATGTGATTGATCAAAAAAAACATAATGTACATTACTCCTCAAAACTTGTATATAAAGCATGCACTTAAGCCCCCCCACCCCTATAATAATTGGCAATCGCCTTCCATGAAACCGCCCCCCCCATAAATCAAGGCTAGATCCGCCCCTGTCTCGCATTGAACTTTCGAGTGTTTTGGTTTCGTTTTCTGTTGACTGAAATCATTACATAGTTTTTTCCGATCAAGTACTGTTTTTTTTTTTTTTAATAAAGCAATATGCTTGGGTCTGAACTCTTCTTAGACTATTAGCTAGGTTGTAGCTTTGGAAAAATCCGTCTATCTCGTTTCTAATTTTCCCCACAACTGGCCAAACTTTGGTCTAATTATGGTAAAAAATATATTTTAATTCATATTTTTGCGAGTTTTTTTTATCGGAACGGAATTGTTTTGTTTTTTTATATTCACAGAGTAAAAATTTGAGAATGTTGCTATTGTTAAACTGTGCACCTGCATTGGCGGTGAAACGCCCGCAAATGTGGGTCTGGTAAATGCTCTTCAGTTGGACTGTGTTTTTGTAGATTTGAAGCTCAATGAAAATTGAAAACACTCCTAGCTGTGCTCCTAGTGTCCTGTGTCTTACGAGGAACATCCGTACCAAAACAAAGTTGAGATTTGTCTTAGACCAATGTTGTGGCGTTCTAAATTACAGAGCAACGGGTACATGACGGGGGGGAGGGGGGTATGACGGGTTATGTACGTATGGCTTTTATGTTATAGACTTATAAGCCTACTGTGGTTTCTTTTGTGTTTAGTGATTTCTTGTTGATATTAATTTGTTTGCGTTGTGTTTTACGTTGTGTCTATAGGTTGCATACTACACAGTTTACTTCATACCCGTAAAAATGTGAATGTAATGAATTCATTGTCGGTTGCATTTCACAATTGTACTTGGGTCCATGGATAACCACACGCACACCTGTTGGCGACGCTGTCACTAGTGAAGAGTGCGTATTTTTTTATACCTAATCCCCTGTTATAAATATAAAGTTTCATTTAGCTACAAAACCAGTGTACTGTTTAATTGTATATATATGGAGCAATCATCATAAGTTTTTCCCGACTGGGATCGAACCAGCGCACTCCGACATAACGTACCAATGCTCTGGCATAAGAGCTTATCTAATTGCTGAACGTAGCAATTTACACATTTATGGTTCTTGTGGCCCACGATTATTTCAGATCGTAAGATCATAATTAGACCGCCAAGCTGGCGTACACGGGTTCCATTCTAGTTCGGGGCAAATATCATTCATTACCCATTAGTCTCTTGTTACAATCGTACAGTAAATTAGAAGTAATTCAACGGCAACTTTGAACACTGTCCTGTATTATTTATCATCTAAGATTGTATAAAGCAATTCAGATTTACAGTTAGTTTTCTTTAGTCTTTAAACAAGTGTAGCTCGGTCAGTTTTTACAATAGAATCGAGATTCGAAATTTGGTATCCATAAAATAATGAAAATAAACACATACAATCACTATAAATATGAATATTCTGTTAATTCATCAGTCGATAAATTGTATTGGCGGTCATTTCTGGTGTGTTGTGATGTCAGCCGTCGACCTACGAGTGTGATAAGATATGTTCTGAAATATGATCCGACGCAGGTGCAGAACGAAAGATAACAGCGGACTCGAACAACCTTTCCCCTCAATCGAGTTGTGGAGAGGGTAACACAAACACAAGCCTGATAAGACCAAGCCCGTCTATTATTTTGTTCCCATAAATCACAATAAAAATTAGTATTTGATACAAATATAAGTGGATATACATTCGATAGATAGCCTACGAAGATTTCAGTCAGGATATTTTTTATAGTGGTAACATATATTTACTGCCATACATTATTACGTGTATTTGTTGAATCTACGCACTGCTGTTGCGTCAAACTTGGATTATGCAAATATTACAGGTGCATAGGAGTGAATTACCAATTATAAAAGGTTTTTATATTATTATTATTATTATTATTATTATTATTATTATTATTATTATTATTATTATTATTATTATATACAATATCTTTTATGCTATATGTAACGTTGTACTTGTGAATGTCATTTGGCGTTGTAATAAATAAATAAATAAATAAAATCAATAAACATACCAATAACAAGTGATCACGAAACCATCTTACCACATATTGCTAATTAACCCATATTTAATATTAGTATGTGACATACAAACAACGAATTTTCGTCCTTGCATAAATTATTAGGTCTGGTTGCTTATGCAGCTCCCCAAAAACACATTCATGGATTCTCATCTCAGTAGGCCTACTGGTGATACGCGGTTGAGAGTCTGTCTCAAATGGTGTAAATTGATAATCTTTACAAACTACAAAGTGTATCGTAGATATCTTGTAGATTAGGCCGATATTAACACAAGTGAAATTTCGAAATAATTGTAAGCGTAGGTGCAGGCGAGCATCGTTGAGCTGCATTTCAGTATCGAACTATCCATGCGGTACGACCACATAATTATAGTGTAATTAGGTATGTGACAGGTGACAAGCTTCAATCTGTTCCAAAGTTGCATTTTGTCCTTCCCGCGAATGAATGGTCAACTTACTACCGAGTTCCAAACACTGCCACTCTAAGCGCTCCTTGTCGAACAAAATAATTCTTAAAATTTTAAAAACTAATTTAATTGATAGTTTGAGAACGGTGAGAGATATCTTAAAAATTTAAAAAGCATTTAAGTTCTAGAACCAAATGCAAGGTCTGACCGTCGGTCTTTTGTTAATATCATATCATATTCACAAACAATAGGTAATTTAATTAAGTTTCATTAATTATTTTTTTCATTGAAGTCGAGTTTGAAAATTGAAAATATACCTGCGGTTAGACCTTACAATTGATGCGTTTTATGCAAAAACGTTTGAATTTCGTTGCTGGATTAATATTTGGTCTAAATATCGATCTAGAACTCAATTTTACAGATGTTAATTAAAAGAGCATTTACATTATGTAATTATAGACATTAGTAATCAATTTATAGATACAATTGAAGCTGATGATTTAAGCTTTCTAAAAAGTCCACGATCACCTTCATAGCTTTATTAGTTCCGAAGATATAGGTACTTTACTCCAATGTACGGCAAACTATGTTGCATTCCCCCTTCACCCTCTAGCGGGCCCTAGTGCTAGCGATATACCGACGAGCCGAGCGAGGGGACTGCGAGAGAGGGGGCACATCGGCCCGCGCGGCCGGGTGCGAGTGCGCTGTAGTTGGACGAGGCCGCACTCTAAGCGCTGTCGTCGCCACCGCTCAACACACACGCCGTCACGCCATTGGCTAGCTGCGAATCGGTCTCCTAGCGAACCAATAACTACACACCAGGCTAGGTATAAAGGAATGGACACATCAAAGAGGAAACCGTTCGCTTTTTGCTTATTGGTCTTGACTATCTATTTTTACTCTTTTTAACATAGTGCCGACTACTTTTATATTTTGGCTGATCTTATTTTAATATTGACTTGCTGTTATGGCAGCAACCCCTTTTTATCGACTAGCTGCACTGCCAGCTTATATGTGCTTTTGACTAGTTGCTTCTAGTAAGCTTCTTGCGGTTATCGTACCTGTAGTTTTCTGTGATCAGTGTTTTCTAGTCTATAGTCGTATGTATTGACTCTACCAGCACGCTGGGTTATGTTGATTGTGACATGTGGGTATGCTTCTGTCCCTGCCCCCTTTTTAAAGAAGATCATCCTTAAGTTATTTTAGGCACAAAAATTCTAGTCAAGTCAACACAGGCCATTTTATGTTATAAACTAAGTTAATTCAGATCCATTGATTTTGGTGCTAGTCAGGTCTCACTAAGCTATGAACGGTTGTAATTCAGATTTCCTTTAGAGAGACATACTCGGTATAGGTATAGAATGGAGTTTGCCAAGGCATTCTCTTGTCTTATATGCAGAACGAGAGGAAACCATTCGGTTCTCAGCCTCTGAAACCAACGGATCATCCTGAAGATAGCAAATGCGATTTTGCCTAAACGTCGAGACAATGACAATGGCCCATTTCTGGGCCAGCAACTAGTCTCTAGAGAGCAAGCCACGCTGACAAATACTCGAAAACCGATTACTACATCTTCTTAGAACAACACACACACACACACACACACACACACACACACACACACACACACACACACACACACACACACACACACACACACACACACACACACACACACACACACACACACACACACACACACACACACACACACACACACACACACACACACACACACACACACACACACACACACACACACACACACACACACACACACACACACACACACACACACACACACACACACACACACACACACACACACACACACACACACACACACACACACACACACACACACACACACACACACACACACACACACACACACACACACACACACACACACACACACACACACACACACACACACACACACACACACACACACACACACACACACACACACACACACACACACACACACACACACACACACACACACACACACACACACACACACACACACACACACACACACACACACACACACACACACACACACACACACACACACACACACACACACACACACACACACACACACACACACACACACACACACACACACACACACACACACACACACACACACACACACACACACACACACACACACACACACACACACACACACACACACACACACACACACACACACACACACACACACACACACACACACACACACACACACACACACACACACACACACACACACACACACACACACACACACACACACACACACACACACACACACACACACACACACACACACACACACACACACACACACACACACACACACACACACACACACACACACACACACACACACACACACACACACACACACACACACACACACACACACACACACACACACACACACACACACACACACACACACACACACACACACACACACACACACACACACACACACACACACACACACACACACACACACACACACACACACACACACACACACACACACACACACACACACACACACACACACACACACACACACACACACACACACACACACACACACACACACACACACACACACACACACACACACACACACACACACACACACACACACACACACACACACACACACACACACACACACACACACACACACACACACACACACACACACACACACACACACACACACACACACACACACACACACACACACACACACACACACACACACACACACACACACACACACACACACACACACACACACACACACACACACACACACACACACACACACACACACACACACACACACACACACACACACACACACACACACACACACACACACACACACACACACACACACACACACACACACACACACACACACACACACACACACACACTTGATTAAATAGAGACCAAAGAGCTGTTAATTTAATATGATAGGTAGTCGACTCACACCCGAGTGATCAAGATCTTGTACTGAAATATCTCGGAAAACTTGTGTTGTCCTTTATAAATGTTGTTATTTAATCCTTCTACCACAACGATCTACTATTCAGGTAAGCTTTGATATATACATTAGAGGCGAATAAGGATAGCTAACAGCATACCTGAAACCGTTAGGCTGGCCACATAGAGAAGAAATACACAAATAAAAACAAGAGGATAAAAATAATGTTCTGGACGTTTCGAACACCGTCTTGGTCACCAGAGAACGCGGCCTAAGGGTTTAGGGTAAGCTGTTGGCTCCTATCCTTCATTCCCTCACATGTGTACTAGCCTTTAGGACTCATTCCTATCATTTCCTATATGTAGATAGCTTCATGTAGATAGCAACCTGATACAGATGAAACAGCACAAGCAATAATGTTTTTTAATATTCTTCCCATGGTTGATTGGAAAAAAAGTGTTCTTCAGACAACAGAAATAAACTACTTATTGAAATAATATCGCACTCACCCAGAGAAGGGAACGTCCCAGGTGGCGGGGGGTCTGCGGTGTCCATGGTGGTTGATGGGGCGGAGGAGAGGCTTCCCTCAGAGCTAAGGGTTGCCGAACGTTGGCTGAGTGGAACGTCATCTCCAACCACATCCTGGCCACGGTTGAAATTTGGCATATTCGGGGAATAGCACTCGTTTTCGGGCATCGGCATGAATTCCACAATTGCGGTGAAAAGTTTCTCCAGCTTTAAAGCCATGTCAACTACTTCTTCACCGCAATTGTGGAAATCATAACAATTTTGGAACATGTTTTCAAAATCTTGGATGCAATCCTTTGCACTCAAATACTGGTTTTTTTCCAACCGTTGTTTAATGTTTCCCAGACTCACGGGTTGGTCTACAATTCTGTAGTAATCCTGAAAGGACAAGATACATCATCGAGTAAAATTCATGGGTAAATCATCATAAATCATACGTAAATCACTGTATAGTGTATGCAAATGTAAGATAGAGATGACCAACATGACTTGGGTATGACCACATTCATTACATATCGCAACAGTGTAGGACAAGTGGTGTATTGACCAGAACATATCAATGCTACTCACAGGCAAATTGAGTTTTTCGGCATCTTCAGCCGACTGGTGGTAGGGCCAGTCCAGGGGTGTTTTGTCGAACATGACAAAGGCCACGTCTCTTTTCAGGAACAGAATTTGATTTGTTTGTCGTCCCGCTCGTCCCGGCGTCCAGGCGGGTCCAGGCACATTAGCCGTTTCCTTTGGAAAAGATATCAAAACTTAAAATATGACATATCCATGTAAGCAGAGCGGGGTCGTCAACAACTATCAAAAGCCATATAGGTCTAAATGTGTTTTGTTGGTGATGAAGGGGGAGTAGGGAAGGCTCATAAAAAACAAATATTCCTCAAAGTACCTAAAACAAACGGAAGATCATTATCAAAAAATACGGTCGGTATAATTTTTATATCTGAGAAGCGTATATTTCCAATTCTATTATAGCCCTTTCAGTTTGAAATTTGAAACTTCCCATTCCGTAATTGGAAAACGGCTCTTGACGCCATATCTCATTGTCAACAATTGCCTCCTTAAATATTCTTAATAATATACATATTACAATAACATCTAGGGTGCAGTGACTTTACAACAATGCCTTTTATACCACTGTATTTTTCAGAAAATACTTTTTCATACAGTATTTGCCAAAACGTATTTAAAATAATGCAATTATTTAACATATTGTTGTTAATTTATGTTGAGCAGTTTTCATTTACTAACTTGAAATAAACGTTGGTTCAGTGAAAGTCTTATGAGAGCAATAATCTACTAAAGGGTGGGATTTCAGTACTATTTGTATGATATAAAATTATTGTTTACAGAGTTATGACGTCAGAACCTTTTAATCACGAGCAAGATGGCGCAGGTCCGTTTCTGGGCGTGTTTTGACAGCAATATCTTTGACTTGCTGTTAAAGCGATGCTAGTGCACCTTTCAAGCCGAAACCAATTAGTTCCCGTTTATATTAATTTGAGGTAACCAGTAAGCAAATACAAAAAATGTGTGAGCCTTCCCTATTGTAAGGAAATGATAGCAGAGCACCAATCACTCGGTGCCTTCGATGACAGCTTCGGTAAATAAAACTAACAAATATGGGTAGGCCCTACCTACGAAAATGATTAAATAGCTTGCAAGAAGTTTATTTATATTTATTTATTATATATTATTTAACATTTATATTATTTATTTTATTATTATTATAATGATAATTATTATTTTTATTATTATTATATTATGTTACTTATTATTATTTATATTATTATAATTATAATTATTTGTATTATTGTTATAAAAGCCCAAGGTTGGCTGCACAGATAAGTCCGAACGCTCACTCCACCCGTAACTACCTCTAGGATTCTGGCCTATGAACACAGTCTGCTAGAATTCAAGGTCTACTGGATTTACTCCTAGCGGAGTAATTGCGAAGGTCTACTGGATTTACTCCTAGCGGAGTAATTGCGAAGCGCAAAGTAAGGTCATTGAATGAGATCCAAAATCGCCATTTTGGATCCAACTACAAAAATTGCATTATTATTTAAATAATCCTCACCAATAATGTGAATTTACGCGTAAAATATTACAAAATATATATATATAGAAGGTGAAGACAAAATCTCATTACCGATTGTTATTTTGTCTTTTTGGCCCATAATTTGTTTTGACAGATCAATTCATTTGTTTTTCTGAATGATTCTCCCTTTTGAATAACATGGGATTTTTAACATTATGAAAATAGGTTAGATGACCTTACTCCGCGCGCGCGCGCGCGCGCGCGCTACAAGCGATCTAGTGGACCTTGGCTAGAATTCACCAAAAACCCTTCGAGGAGGCAGTGCACTAATTATTATTGGAAAAATAGGCTCTGACTCCAAAGAAGTGAAATAGTATTGCAATGACTTAACACAAGACTCATTGTGGCGGTTGTGACATCACAGATTGGACAGAAAATCTGTTGCTAGGCAACTACCGAATTAATTGTAATACGAAGACTGAATTTTTATATCATTTCTGTATCAAACTGTCATCTTTCGTACCATGAAACAGATTTTAGCTGTACACACAAACAAATTACTTACGAGTACGACGTGTTATTTAAAACCGTGTTGTCGCAATGAGCCGGGCGTAGCCGTTTGAAGCCTTATGCGTGGATTCGATATAGCGCATGCTATTAGCGGGGGGGGGGGGGGGGGCGATTACAAGGTTTTGTTTCCATCATAAAAAAACCTCGCATATGTCAGAATCGACAAGAACAACCACTGACAATAATCACAATGATTTTGCAGATTACGTCGATGTCACTCGCTTGGAAATCGGGCTACAATTGAGTGAGTTACGAGGCGTGCAAGTGAGACGTTGTTTCTTGCGTTCAATTTTAATGGGGATGATGAGTAGCATTGATGAGAAGCTACCGATATGATACTCCGATATGATTCGCATTTGCGGACTATTGCAGTTAGATGCACATAGTATACCCCAAACATAGCGTACGTAACAATACCTATGGAATATTATTTGAAATATAGATAGCTGTCATAAAATGGCTACAATGACGTAAGATGCCAACCTACAAAAAATTAACGACTGAAACACATGTTTTATTATTTATTTAATTAAATTAAAACTTACAATCCGATATAAATAATTTTTTATATATGTAAGTCCAAATCAATAGTACCAAACACGACAACAGTTTTAAAATTGTAGCTTCAACCGCCATGTTATTAACAAATATTGTTTATTTTCGGCAGTAATTTTCTTCGTTTTTACAGTGTTCCACCGATATGATTCGCATTTGCGGACCGTTGAAGTTAGATGCACATACTATGCTGCCGAAATGGCTTACGCAGTCAGACCTTTCTCCCTATGTATTTGGAATTTTGATAGCTATTATAGAATGGTTACAATGACGTGTTATATTTAATGACCTTCACAGCAAACATGCAGAAAACAACAACCAACTTGGTCGACAATTTAAAAAGCTATTATTATAGTTTCAATGCGCGTTATTGTATAATTAAACAATATTACATTTTAGATATAGTCTGTATCTACATTATGGAACTTTCCATACACTGATAAGTTTAATAGGTTATGAATTAGAGCCTATTGAGTAGACCACGGTCAAATGAAATTATGCGGAACTTGAAGGTTTTGATTTCTTTAAAGAAAACTTCGTAACGGATTTATATAATATTCCGTGCATTTATTAGATGAGCGTAGCGAAGCCGAGTGAATCTCTCCATACAACTCGATCGGCGCTTTGTCTGTGTGTGTGTGTGTGTGTGTGTGTGTGTGTGTGTGTGTGTGTGTGTGTGTGTGTGTGTGTGTGTGTGTGTGTATGTGTGTGTGTGTGTGTGTGTGTATGTGTGTGTGTATGTGTGTGTGTGTGTGTGTGTGTGTGTGTGTGTGTGTGTGTGTGTGTGTGTGTGTGTGTGTGTGTGTGTGTGTGTGTGTGTGTTCGTGTGTGTGTGTGTGTGTGTGTGTGTGTGTGTGTGTGTGTGTGTGTGTGTGTGTGTGTGTGTGTGTGTGTGTGTGTGTGTGTGTGTGTGTGTGTGTGTGTGTGTGTGTGTGTGTGTGTCGCCAAATTTTGTTCGTCGCGCACAGGTCAAACGGCTTGACGGATTTGGCTGAAATTTTCGGTCAACACCCGTGAATATTAAACTCGATGCTGTTAACATAACCAGAAAAATTCGTCAGGATGCCAACCTACAAAAAATTAATTTCTGAAAAATAAAATTTGTTTATTTATTTAATTAAATTAAAACTTACTCACGGATTTAATTTATGTTTCACATGTAGGTTAACATAAAAAGTCTCAACACTTGACAATAGTTTAAAAATTGTAAGGTTACCCGTCATGTCATAAAAAAATATTGTTTATTTACAACAATAATTTCTTCATTTTTACAGTGTTCCACCGATATCGTTCGCATTTGCGGATCTTTGCAATAAGATGCACATAGTAAACACAAAAATAGCGTACGCAATCATACCTTTCTCATTTTTATTGGGAATCTCGAAAGCTGTCATGAAAAGGCTACAATTACGTAAGATGCCAACCTACAAAAAATTAACAACTGAAACTCATGTTTTGTTATTTATTTAATTAAATTAAAACTTACAAACCGATATAAATACTTTTTTATATGTAGGTCCACATCAATAGTACCAACACTCGACAACAGTTTTAAAATTGTAGCTTTAACCGCCATGTTATAAACAAATATTGTTTACTTACGGCAGAAATTTTCTTCGTTTTTACAGTGTTCCACCGATATGATTCGCATTTGCGGACCATTGAAGTTAGATGCACATAGTATGCTGCCGAAATGGCTTACGCAGTCAGACCTTTCTCACTATGTTTTTGGAATTTTAATAGCTGTCATAGAATGGCTACAATGACGTGTTATATTTAATGACCTTCACGGCAAACATGCAAATGCTAACAACGAACTTGGTCGACAAATTAAAAACCTTTTATTATGATTTAAAAGCGGGTTATTGTTTGATTAATTAATATTACATTTTAGATATAGTCTGTATCTACATTATGGAACTTTCCATACACTATTAGGTTTAATAGTTTATGAAGAGCCTATTGAGTAGACCACGGTTGAATGAAATTATGCGAAAATCCATCAACTTGAAGGTTTTAATTTCTTTAAAGAAAACTTATTAATGGATTAAAATAATATTTGGTGCATTCATTAACAACATATCAAGAAATAATATACTTAAGTTATAAGGTTGTAACTTGATCCGCCATCTTGTAAAAAAATCATATGTTTATGATAAAGGTATTTTTTTTTTTAATGAGTAATGTGATATGCAAATGATTTATTTGATTTGATACATTGAAAAAAATCGCTCATCTGTCAACGCGGAGGGGTTTCCTAGTTAGTTAGATGCGCGTAGCGAAGCGGAGTGAATCTTTCCATACAACTCGATCGGCGCTTTGTCTGTGTGTACGTATGTATGTATGTATGCATGTATGTCTGTATGTATGTATGTATGTATGTCTGTATGTATGTATGTATGTATGTATGTATGTATGTATGTATGTATGTATGTATGTATGTATGTATGTGCGCTAAATTTTGTTCGTCGCGCACAGGTCAAACGGCTTGACATGTTTGGCTGAAATTTTCGGGCAACGTTTGTGACCACTAAACTCGATGCTGTTAGCATAACCAGCAATATTCGTCAAGATGCCAATCTACACAAAATTAATTACTGAAAAATAAAATTTGTTTATTTATTTAATTAAATGAAAACTTACAAACGGATTTAATAAATGTTTCACATGTTAGTTAATATCAACAGTACCAACCATTGACAATAATTTCAAAATTGTACGTTTATCCGCCATGTTATAAAAAAATATTGTTTATTGACAACAATAATTTCTTCATTTGTACAGTGTTCCGCCGATGTGATTCGCATTTGCGGACTTTTGCAATAAGATGCACATAGTTTACACCAAAAATAGCGTACGTAACAATACTTCTGCACTATTATTTGGAATTTTGATAGCTGTCATAGAATGGCTAAAATGACATTAGATGCCAACCTACAAAAAATTAACAACTGAAACACGTGTTTTGTTATTTATTTATTTTAATTAAAACTTACACACGGATATCAATGATTTTTTTTTATGTAGGTCCACATCAATAGTACCAACACTTGACAACAGTTTCAAAATTGTAGCTGTAACCGCCATGTTATAAACAAATATTGTTTTTTACGGCAGTAATTTTCTTCGTTTTTACAGTGTTCCACCGATATGCTTCGCATTTGCGGACCGTTTAAGTTAGATGCACATAGTATGCTGCCGAAATGGCTTACGCAGTCAGACCTTTCTCACTAAGTATTTGGAATTTTGATAGCTATCATAGAATGGCTACAATGACGTGTTATGTTAATGACCTTCACGGCAAACATGCAAATGTAAACAACGAACTTGGTCGTCAAATTAAAAAGCTTTTATTATGATTTAAAAGCGGGTAATTGTATGAATTATTAATATTACGTTTTAGATATAGTCTGTATCTACATTATGGAACTTTCCATACACTGATAGGTTTAATAGTTTATGAATTAGAGCCTATTGAGTAGACCACGGTCGAATGAAATTATGCGGAAATCCATCAACTTGAAGGTTTTAATTTCTTTAAAGAAAACTTCTTAACGGATTTAACCAATATTTCGTGCATTTATTAGCAACATATCAAAAAACAATATACTTAAGTTATAAGTTTGTAACTTGGTCCGCCATCTTGTAAAAAAATCATATGTTTATGATAAAGGTATTTTTTTTTAAAGAGTAATATGATATGCAAATGATTTATTTGATTTGATACATTGAAAAAAATCGCTCATCTGTAAACGCGGAGCGTTTTCCTAGTTAGATGAGCGTAGCGAAGCGGAGTGAATCTCTCCATACAACTCGATCGGCGCTTTGTCTGTGTGTCTGTATGTATGTATGTATGTATGTATGTATGTATGTATGTATGTATGTATGTATGTATGTATGTATGTATGTATGTATGTATGTATGTATGTATGTATGTATGTATGTATGTATGTATGTATGTATGTATGTATGTATGTATGTATGTATGTATGTATGTATGTATGTATGTATGTATGTATGTATGTATGTATGTATGTATGTATGTATGTATGTATGTATGTATGTATGTATGTATGTATGTATGTATGTATGTATGTATGTATGTATGTATGTATGTATGTATGTATGTATGTATGTATGTATGTATGTATGTATGTATGTATGTATGTATGTATGTATGTATGTATGTATGTATGTATGTATGTATGTATGTATGTATGTATGTATGTATGTATGTATGTATGTATGTATGTATGTATGTATGTATGTATGTATGTATGTATGTATGTATGTATGTATGTATGTATGTATGTATGTATGTATGTATGTATGTATGTATGTATGTATGTATGTATGTATGTATGTGTCTGTCTGTATGTCTGTATGTGCGCTAAATTTTGTTCGTCGCGCACAGGTCAAACGGGTTGTCGTATTTGGCTGAAATTTTCGGGCAACGCTCGTGACCACTAAACTCGATGCTGTTAACATAACCAGCAAAATTCGTCAAGATGCCAACCTACAAAAAAATAATTTTTGAAAAACAAAATTTGTTTATTTATTTAATTAAATAAAAACTTACACACGGATTTAAAGGGATAGTCGGGTGAAAAACTAAAGAACTACCATTTGTAGATGTCCACCTTTAAATATAAAAAACATGACTAAAAGATACCATACTTTAAAAGCAGGCGGTTAAAAAATTAAAGAAAACGCGATTATTTGGTTTGGTGCTACCAAGTAGCACCGAGCAACTTTTCTCATGGTAATTCCCATATAAAAAAAAAGGTTGCCTTGAGAAAGTAAAACCACCGCTTAAATAGGGCACTGATCAAAAATCGATCAGGAGGTTTAATGTGCATCGTTTCTCTACCGATAACGTGCTTCTTAGTACGAACGTTTACTTCTACAAAATACCCTGCAATAAATTTTTTTTGTGACATGATGTGTAGAAAAGTTGCAATCTGTTTTGAGCGGTACTGTCCGCAGTCGCCGAGCGTTTCGCGGAGTGCGGGCTGGTCTACAATGAGTCCTCTGTCTATCGGGAAGGCGCCAGCGACCTCAGAACCGATACAGTTACACTACGCTTTAGAAGAAAAATGCAGCAAGAGCTGCCGAAGGGAATCTAGTAGAATAGCTAATTGTTCACTATTTTTTTTCTTGCATTGAAGCAACCTATATCAATTGTATTTTACACATAACTGAATTTCATCGACTTATGACTAATTGGTGATTTTTTAGTTCTTCATCTGACTATCCCTTTAAATGATGTTTCACTTGTACGTTAACATCAACAAAAGCAACACTTGACAATAGTTTCAAATTTTTAAGTACATCCGCCATGTTATTAAAAAATATTGTTTATTTCCTACACTACTTTCTTCATTTTTTACAGTGTTCCACCGATATGATTCGCATTTGCGGACTATTGCAGGTAGATGCACATAGTATACACCAAACATAGCGTACTTAACAATACCTATGCAGTATTATTTGGAATTTCGATAGCTGTCATAGAATGGCTGCAATGACGTAAAATGCCAACCTACAAAAAATTAACAACTGATACACATGTTTTGTTATTTATTTAATTAAATTAAAACTTACACACCAATATAAATAATTTTGTATAAGTAAGTCCACATTAATAGTACCAACACTCGACAACAGTTTCAAAATTGTTTCTTTAACCGCCATGTTATAAACAAATATTGTTTATTTACGGCAGTAATTTTCTTCGTTTTTACAGTGTATCACCGATATGATTCGCATTTGCGGACCGTTGAAGTTAGATGCACATAGTATGCTGCCGAAATGGCTTACGCAGTCAGACCTTTCTCACTATGTATTTGGATTTTTGATAGCTATCATCATAGAATGGCTACAATGACGTGTTATGTTTTATGACTTTCACGGCAAAAATGCAAATGTTAACAGCGAACTTGGTCGACCAATTAAAAAGCTTTTACTATGATTTAAAACGCGGTAATTGTATGATTAAAGAATATAAAATTTTAAATATAGTCTGTATCTACATTATGGAATTTTCCATACACTGATAGGTTTAATAGTTTATGAATAAGAGTTTATTGGGTAGACCACGGTCGAATGAACTAATGCGGAAATCCATTAAAAAATCAACTTGAAGGTTTTAATTTATTTAAATAAAACTTCTCAACGGATTTAAATAATATTTCGTGCAATTATTAGCAACATATCGAGAAATAATGTACACAAATTCTAAGATTGTTACTTAAACCGCCATCTTGTAAAGAAGAATTTTGTTTATTATAAAGGATTTTTTTGTAAGAGTAATATGATATTCAAAAGATTTGTTTGATTTACAAAAAAAATCGCTCATCTGGCAACGCGGAGCGTTTTCCTAGTATACTGAATCAAGACTTGAGGCCTTCTCTCAATTTTTGCAGTGACGGAGATGTTAGTCTGGGTCAGTGTGGCCTATTGCACCAATAATGGCCGACTTACTGGTATAGTAGCCGCCAATTTAGTAGAGCGCCGGCTTTTTCTTTGTATTTGGTTGAACTGTTATGCGACAACTTGAACCTGTCAATGAATAATAAAACCTGTCATTACCAATGACAGCCTCCAGTGCGCTTCAGTGCATCGAAGAACGTGCTGGTAATGTTACTACCTGCGATGAAAACATTTGGGTAATGGCCATACCTGTGTGCAAACCCGTTGACCAGTTGAGGTCGATGTTTTTCTCTGTCCAGACGGGTAGTGCAATATTCCACCTGCGGTTGGAATTGCAGCCTTTTGTCCACCTTAATGTCGAGTTTAAAGATGCGTATAATGCTTGTACAATAGGGCTCGAGGAAGCGCTCTACTAAATTGGCGGCTACTATAAATAATATCTGCCGTAAGCCAGAATAAGAACATTGTAGACACAGTCCAAGACAGAGGAAAGCAGTGGCTCAACTTACGATGTGGAGTGCGTGCATAACGCAGGCCTGTGCTGTGGACTCGACGGCTAAGAGGTCTTCCAGTTCGTTATCGTGACACTCGACGGCTAAGAGGTCTTCCAGTTCCTTATCGTGACACGAGTCGTCCATCTTATCCTGGTCGGGGGGCGACGCTAGAACGTCGTCACACGACAAATCGACGACACCGTCGTTGTCATCCAGAGTCGGGGTTCCCTCGTGGTCGTTTTTCTTACAATTCTGTAAATAAAGATATAGGAAGTTTTAAATTGTAAGATGAGCGTAGCGAAGCGGAGTGAATCTCTCCATACAACTCGATCAGCGCTTTGTCTGTGTGTATGTATGTATGTCTGTATGTATGTATGTCTGTATGTGCGCTAAATTTTGTTCGTCGCGCACAGGTCAAACGGATTGACGAATTTGCTGAAATTTTCGGACAACGTTCGTGACCACTAAACTCGATGCTGTTAACATAACCAGCAAAATTCGTCAGGGTGCAAACCTACAAAAAATTAATTTCTGAAAAACAAAATTTATTTATTTATTTAATTAAATTAAAACTTACACACGGATTTTAATTATGTTTCACTTGTAGGTTAACATCAATAGTTTAAACACTTGGCAATAGTTTCAAAATTGTAAGTTTACCCGTCATGTCATAAAAATTATTGTTTATTTACAACAATAATTTCTTTATTTTTACAGTGTTCCACCGATATCGTTCGCATTTGCGGATCTTTGCAGTAAGATGCACATAGTAAACACAAAAATAGCGTACGCAATCAAACCTTTCTCATTTTTATTTGGAATCTCGAAAGCTGTCATAAAAAGGCTACAATGACGTAAGATGCCAACCTACAAAAAATAAACAACTGAAACACATGTTTTGTTATTTATTTGATTTAATTAAAACTTACAAACCGATATAAATAAGTTTTTATATGTAAGTCCACATCTCGAGAACAGTTTCAAAATTGTAGCTTCAACCGCCATATAAACAAATATTGTTTATTTAAGGCAGAAATTTTCTTCGTGTTTACAGTGTTCCACCGATATGATTCGCATTTGCGGACCATTGAAGTAAGATGCACATAGTATGCTGCCGAAATGGCTTACGCAGTCAGACCTTTCTCACTATGTATTTGGAATTTTGATAGCTATAATAGAATGGCTACAATGACGTGCTATATTTTATGACTTTCACGGCAAAAATGCAAACGTTAACAGCGAACTTGGTCGACAAAATAAAAAGCTTTTATTATGATATAAATGCGGTTATTTTATGATTTAACAATATTCCATTTTAGATATAGTCTGTCTCTACATTATGGAACTTTTCATATAATGAAAGGTTTAATAGTTTATGAATTAGAGCCTATTGAGTAGGTACCACGGTTGAATTAAATTATGCGGAAATCAATTGGAAAATCAACTTAAAGGTAATGATTTATTTAAAGAAAATAATATTTTGTGCATTTATAAGCAACATATCGATAAATATAATACACAATTAAGAAGGTTGTAACTTGATCCGCCATCTTGTAAAAAAATCATATGTTTATTATAAAGGTTTTTTTTTTTTGAAAGAGTAATGTGGTATGAAAAATGATTTGTTTGATTTATTAAAAAAAAAAAAGCTCATCTGTCAACGCGGAGCGTTTTCCTAGCTAGATGAGCGTAGCGAAGCGGAGTGAATCTCTCCATACAACTCGATCGGCGCTTTGTCTGTGTGTGTGTGTGTGTGTGTGTGTGTGTGTGTGTGTGTGTGTGTGTGTGTGTGTGTGTGTGTGTGTGTGTGTGTGTGTGTGTGTGTGTGTGTGTGTGTGTGTGTGTGTGTGTGTGTGTGTGTGTGTGTGTGTGTGTGTGTGTGTGTGTGTGTGTGTGTGTGTGTGTGTGTGTGTGTGTGTGTGTGTGTGTGTGTGTGTGTGTGTGTGTGTGTGTGTGTGTGTGTGTGTGTGTGTTATTATTATTATTATTATTATTATTATTATTATTATTATTATTATTATTATTATTATTATTATTATTATTATTATTATTATTATTATTATTATTATTATATAAAACCGATAGGGGAGAGAAAACTATGTCCAGAAGGATATGTTAACTCAAAAACATGAAACAAGTCTCTTCAATCTGACGGAATCAATAGGGGATAGTTACAAGGAATGGAACAGAAATCCAACTTAAAATTGCACTTTAGGATGCAGGCTGAGGGCGTGCTTCCTTCCCGTCGATATTGGAGGAAAGAATGAAAACAAAGTTTGGGTTTGGAAAAACAAACCCTACCGGTCGAAGACTAAAGACATTTGGCTTTACTGTGTAAGCGCTTGACTAAAAAGAATCTCGCCATTTTCAATGGAGCAGAGCGCCCCCCTATCGCACCACTTTGCCATGAAGCCATCGATCGCTCCGCGACCAAGGTACCAAGCGTACTCCTTGATGATGCGAGACTTTAGACGAGCTTTCAGGACATGATCGTAGAGCGCAGGCTCGCGGTCCTCTTTGAAGAAGCTTACAAGTAGCCTGTAGACTGTGCTCTTGGCCAACACGAGAACAAAATTGGCCAAATCGATTTGGTTGGAGGTGGAGGTATTGTCGGGACTGAACCCGACATAGAGCTCTCGAGCAGACAATCCACGGCGACCCAGTAAGTTTCTGATTAGCAAATCAGCCAGGCGCCACATTTGCACGGCCCGGCGACAGGACACTATCATGTGCCAAGCCGAACCCTCGACCTGGCACCAGGGGCACAGGCGAGAGGCGGCCAACCCTGCGTGGAACAAGAAGATAGGATCTGCCAGACGGTTCTTGTTGAAACGCCACACGACCTCGGAATCGAATCCAAGGGAGGGTGAGCGAACGAGAGCTCTCCAATTGACTCGATCGTGCGACCAGTGTCCCTCTAGAGAACCGTCTAGGCGGAGGGAGTTGACCATGATGTCACGCAGGATCGACCGCCTGTGCTGTTGAGGGAGCAGGGAGACCCACTCGCCGGTCAACGGGCGACGATACAACAGATTTGGGGGCCAGGGTTCAGGACCCAGAACATCTTTCACGCCACGAAAACGTAGATGGCAGAAGGCTCGGATCCTGTTCCCGTTGACGCCAAGAGCTTGGCGAACTCGACCAGATTGTTCGGCAAAGCCCTCCAACCGGTCGACGTCGGTCCACTCTGAACCATTGAGTAGGTCCCCGAGCGTTTTACAACCCAGCAAAGCCCATGAGGGAATGAAGGGAGAAGTGGCCGTTGGGAGAAGCGACGTTTCTGTCAGGGGAACGTCTCGCATTCCGCAGTTCGTTGACGGGAAATTCTCGGGCTTTGGTTTCAGGGAGAACCAAGCTTTGAGCACGGTTTGGAGAAACTCGGAGGTGTTACGAGCCGCAGGCCCACCGATTTTGGGGTGAAACAAAACCTGCCAGCCAAGACCTAATCGGCAAAACTTGCCAAGGAAATGCCGAGTCATGACGTGACAGGGGTGATCTTCTAAGTTGGAAAGAAATCGGTGTGCATAAACGACTCGGAACATGGCCACCTTCGACGCCAGGTGGACCAGGCCGAGTCCTCCAAGATGGACGGGGGCACAGAGGTCGCGCAGACGCGTCCAGTGTCTCCGGCCGGCCCATACAAAATTTGCCAGTTCCCCCTGAAGCCGGTTGAGAAGCGCAGGAGGTGGGGGCAGCACTTGAAATGTGTACCACAGTCTAGGTGCCAGAAACTGGTTTGCGACTAGAACTCGACCACGAAGAGACATGGTCGACGCTCGGCCTCGCCACCTTTGGATTGCAACGAGGAACTTTTCCCGCAACGCGTCGAAGCCCCTGGCCTTGATTACGCGCCACCTTTGGATTGCAACGAGGAACTTTTCCCGCAACGCGTCGAAGCCCCTGGCCTTGATTACAGGCGTAATCAAGGCCAGGGGCTTCGACGCGTTGCGGGAAAAGTTCCTCGTTGCAATCCAAAGGTGGCGCGTGTGTGTGTGTGTGTGTGTGTGTGTGTGTGTGTGTGTGTGTGTGTGTGTGTGTGTGTGTGTGTGTGTGTGTGTGTGTGTGTGTGTGTGTGTGTGTGTGTGTGTGTGTGTGTGTGTGTGTGTGTGTGTGTGTGTGTGTGTGTGTGTGTGTGTGTGTGTGTGTGTGTGTGTGTGTGTGTGTGTGTGTGTGTGTGTGTGTGTGTGTGTGTGTGTGTGTGTGTGTGTGTGTGTGTGTGTGTGTGTGTGTGTGTGTGTGTGTGTGTGTGTGTGTGTGTGTGTGTGTGTGTGTGTGTGTGTGTGTGTGTGTGTGTGTGTGTGTGTGTGTGTGTGTGTGTGTGTGTGTGTGTGTGTGTGTGTGTGTGTGTGTGTGTGTGTGTGTGTGTGTGTGTGTGTGTGTGTGTGTGTGTGTGTGTGTGTGTGTGTGTGTGTGTGTGTGTGTGTGTGTGTGTGTGTGTGTGTGTGTGTGTGTGTGTGTGTGTGTGTGTGTGTGTGTGTGTGTGTGTGTGTGTGTGTGTGTGTGTGTGTGTGTGTGTGTGTGTGTGTGTGTGTGTGTGTGTGTGTGTGTGTGTGTGTGTGTGTGTGTGTGTGTGTGTGTGTGTGTGTGTGTGTGTGTGTGTGTGTGTGTGCGAACTTGGTCGTTAAATTAAAAAGATTTTAGGGTTGTGTGTATGATGACTTGAACAATGTGGCATAGATTAAGACAATGTACTTTTATTGTATGTTTATACTTGTATTTCCCTGTACGTGTACATTTTGTGTACCACTTACATTTCCAATTTTAGATCTATGTTTCTGGTCAAAGAAAGAAAGTAAATAAACTTCACTAACCCGAGACTGATACTCGACCTCTAGTTTTTTCGCCGGGGGGGCCATCTCGGTATCATCTCGGTCGGTGGTCTTCCTCTTCCGCCGCTGCAGCGCCTGCATCAGTAAACACACAATCACTGCCTGTGCTGCCTCTCCTCGCTCCACACGCTGCTTCTGCTCAGTCTTATCCCGTTCCATCGCCTCACGGACCTGCAGCGCCTGCTTCAGTACACACAAGTATCACTGCCTGTGCTGCCTCTCCTTGCTCCACACGCTGCTTCTGCTCAGTCTTATCCCGTTCCATCGCCTCACAAACCTGCAGCGCCTGCGTCAGTACAAACATCTCTGATAATGGCAATCATAAAAAGAATCTCCACAGAAATTCACGAATCTACCACCAAAAACATATATTACTGCTTCATTCACAGTCACCCGCTCTGCCTTAACATAGTGTGGGGCACGACCAACATTCAAAACTGAAATAGTTATGTGTTCTACAGAATAGAGCTATCCGTAATACCTTCAAGCTTCAACCATCCTTGTTGGGAAATGCATCGCATAGATTTGCACAGTATTCATCATATGTTACCTTCCAACTGATCAATAAGCATCTTTCTCTTAACTTTCATACAAAAAACAATACATAAATATTAGGAATGTCAACGATAATCGCATATCGATAAA
Organism: Isoperla grammatica; assembly: GCA_945910005.1. NCBI lineage: Eukaryota > Metazoa > Arthropoda > Insecta > Plecoptera > Perlodidae > Isoperla > Isoperla grammatica. The sequence continues at coordinate 88,531,843 of OX246738.1, forward strand.
TATCGATAATATCGCGATATGGCTAGCCATATCACGATAGTCGTACGATATTAAATTCTGTGCGATATCCCGATAATCGCGGCGACTTGATTTCTTATTTGAATTTGGCGCCTTCTCAACGTTAGCCGAGTGTCCTCCTTAGATGTAGGCGAAAGAAAACTTTCGCCACCACCCTCCCCCCCCCCCCCCCCCCCCACATATGACGCAATGTTAAAAAGTAGTATAAGTGCTTATTTCATCATGTCGCGGCGGTATATCGCGATAAAAATTGAAAAAGCAATATCGAGACGATATGTTTTTGCGCCGATATTATCGCGATATATTGCGATATTTTTTTTATTGTTGTCGCGATTATCGATATGGAATTTCATTTCGTTTGACATTCCTAATAAATATTCTATGACAAATCTTTATTACACACTGAATAGTAATAAATATTCTTATAACATCCAAACAAAGAATAACATTTTCATTGAAAATGTTAATACCAGTAAGTTTGGTTTGTCAAGGTTATATCCTCTACAATAAGCTTCCATCTTCAGTAAAATGCCTCAGTAGCCACGCCTTTAGGAAATAAGTTATGTTGACATTACATGACTCGATACTTTCGTCAAACTTATTGAATTCATGAATTAGCATTGCGTCATATGGGGTTTCCCTGGGACTTTATCAAAACAACGTCATAATGTGAACGAGATTGTATCGGACGACGTAATAACAAGTTGTAGGTCTTTCTTACCTGTGGAGCCTTATCCACGACTAGTCCACCTGGGACCGGAGAGGGTCGACGTTCAGTCCGGTTGAGTCGAGCCCGAACGCCCAGATCGATGGAGCCGCTAGCCAATCCCGATCGTACTTGGTCTGTAAAAAATAACATACCTAGTTCAAAAATCACAACTCACAGTGGTGTAGCATTAATAATTTGCTAGGTGACAGAAAAAAGAGGCGGAAATAACCCCACAGTCTAACAATGGAACTTAATCCTGCCGCTTTACTTTGAGTCACACGTTCCAACTCGCTAAAATAAATTTATAGGAAAGCCTGGAAATACTGGGTCAGCGTAAACTTGTCCACGGAAAACTTGCCGGAAAACTGAACAATACCCCCTAACCGGTGTACTAAATGAAGGTATTAGGGAGACTAGGATTTTGGACGAGGTTTTCGTGGCCAAGTGTACGCGGTCCCGAAATACTCGGCAAATATGAGGGTTGATATTTACAACCCAATAACTGTCTATATGTCAATAAAATGACAATTATTTGCTTTGAAACACCCAACCTCTTATCTACTCAGTATCAGTCGGTTTCTGTGTCTCGTGTGAAACAGTCTAGTGCAACTTAGTTGTGTGTCAACTGTCAACTGTGAAATTTTAATTTAATTTAAGCGAAAGTAAAATGTGAGCGTGGTATACGTTTAAAGATGAGTGAACAGACAAAATACAAGCATAAGACTGGGCGGCAAAAGCGAAAACATAAAGAGCTCGCACTTCTTGTAACCGCCGACAATGACCCTAAACAAAGAAAATTAAGGTTTTGTGTTGGCAATAATTCGCGTGTGTCAATTGGCGCTGAACGTATATTAAAATTTAAAACACGTCGAAAATTCGAGTGTAATTCAACCCACTTTGGAAATCGAAATCAGACAAGTGTTTCTCATTACACACCTACAATAGAAAACCTCAAACCTTGTAGTAACACTCCTACCGTCTTAAACAGTGACGTTCAAACAGCGCAAAACCCATTTCCACTAATGATGACGATACAGTGAGTGTAGAAGTTCAAGCTGAATCACAAAGACCTAGCGTAAGTGAAAGTATGAATTTTGGGTTGTCTCGAAACCATATTTCCTGCACGAAATTAAACGAAAATGCACACTATAATCTAACATGTTTGAGCAAAATTTCCCTACCGATAAAGCTCTGTTTAATGGATCAGTTATTTGCATTGATCTACTTGAAATTCTTGTTGTTAAAGGTCCTTCTCAACCTCTAGAAAGTGACATGCCAAATTTAGTATACCCCAAAGACGACGGCAATAGTAGTTTTTCGTCCGCATACTATTTCAACATAAATTCCATGAAAGAAAAAATACAATTGTGCATGCCATTACTGCATAATATTGGCTGTTTGTTTCAAAAGAGGCACAAAGTTCTAGTTGGGTAAAGGGTTATTCAGATTGGAAGAACTTCGCAAAATCCATAGGACTTCATGCAAGTAGGAAGATCCACTACAGTCATGTCAAGTTCCGCGATTGGAACATTTGTGGCAAATAGAAGTGTGCGTGACTGTTTCAACTTACAAATTTCTGAAGAAGCTAAAATATGGCATGTAGTTTTGAATATGCTCTACGAGTCTATGGCATTGTAAGAACTAACTTTAGGTTGTTTGGGTCTACCATCTAGAGGCCACCGTGAAAATATTGACTCCGATAACTGTGGAATTTATTTGTCAATTATTAAATTGTTATCGCGTCACAACGAAACCCTCCGATCCCACCTTAGCGCGAACATCGTAAAAAATACACAAGCAAAACTATCACAGAGGAGTTTGTCAGCCACATTGCAAACGAAACCAGGAAACACATATTAACAGAATGCAAAGAAGCCAAGTTCTACACGTTAATAGCTGACTCAACTACTGATATAAGTCGTGTTGATCAAATGGCTGTTATTTTAAGATGTTGTAATTAATTGTAAAACCAAAACTTCAGAAATACGCGAAAGTTTCGTGTGTTTGATCTTAATACACAAGGCTGGTGATGCGTCATCCATTTGCGACCTACTAATACTAACCGAGCTTATGTCCTATCAGTATGGGTTGAATTCAATTATCTGTGTGGACAAGGCTATGATGAGGTAAGTGTTGTCTGGCACTAAAGGTGGATTGCAAGCTAAAATGAAAGGTTGTGGGAGGAAATGCGTATATTGAGTATTAATACATGCAGCAGAAAATAAGGCTGATGCGTCAATTAAGTGCTTTTTCTCCACACGTAAGTCAATTTATAAATATTATGCCTTCCAAAAAATAAAAGATGGAGTCGTCTTATGGCAAAGTCGTCTCAAAAACGATTTCTCATTTTAGTAGCACGTGTAAGTGTAAATTAGCATCGGAATGAAAAGCAGAATTGTACTGGATTTTTGCCCACAGCCACAGACCATGCGTTAGATAATGGTTTGCAAGAGGGATCTGACAGTGAATGTGAAGAAGAGAATGCAGATATTGAAAACAACAAGGAGACCGTTGAAGACGATGAATTTACAGACAGTAAAATGCAGGGACAGGGGAAGAAAACGCGCCGCCCACTTCGTCCAAAATTCTTCTGTGCCACCAGGTGGGCCACTAAAGCAAAGATAGAGAATTTCGAAATCATCAATGAATGTCTAGAAGACGAAGGCTCATCGATGGCCTCTAACGGTGAAGATGGTGTTCGGCGGGCTAAATCTAATCTGGCGTTATTAGATTGGGTGTTTTACCTAAATCTTCCGTGGTGGCACAATATCCTTATTATCACGGACGCTTTTTCAAGGTTACTTCAGTCAAAGTCTATTGACTTATTTTAAGAGCATTCACCAGACCCACATTTGCGGGCGTTTCACTGTCAATGCAGGTGCACAGTTTAACAATCGCAACATTCTCAAATTTTTACTCTGTGGATATAAAAAAATACACGAACATTAAGCACAACTGTATCTATGTTATTGCTTTTTCCGCTTTTCAATTCCGTTAGTTAAATTAGCGAGAAAAATTCACAAAATCTTATTAAAAAAATATGTTTCTTTAAAGGGTAAGTCAGATGAAAAACTAAAAAACTATCATTTGCATAGGTCCACCCTCAAATATGGAAAACATGACTAAAAGATACCATACTTTAAAAGCAGGCGGTTAAAAGATTAAAGAAAACGCGATTTTTTGGCTTGTTGCTACCAAGTAGCACCTAGCAACTCTTCTCATGGTAATTCCCATATGAAAAAAATGTTGCCTCGAGATAGTAAAACCACCGCTAAAACCAAGCTTATCAAAAATCGATCAGGAGGTTTAATGTGCATCGTTTCCCTACCGATAACATGCTTCTTAGTACGAACGTGTACTTCTATAAAATGCCCTGCAATTAATTTTCTTGGACTTGATGTGAAGAAAAGTTGCAATCTGTTTTGAGCGGTACTGTCCGCAGTCGCCGAGTGTTTCGCGGAGCGCTGGCTGGACTCGTATTACCAAACATTACAAACTAGGGAAGATGGTTCATCTTATAGGAGTTCGTCTGCGCGTTTTGAGAGTACTTGTTCCCTAGTACGAACTCTCGCCGCAAGATTGCTTTCTTCTACAAATTTTGAAATTTACTTCGGGCAAGGTCGGACTACTGACGAGTCTGCACGAAGTGTTTCCATCCCCACCACCTTCACAACATCTACTACGAAAAATAGCAACTGATGGGTAAAGCGTTGTTGCCAGATTAGCTACAAAATTCCGCAGGCGGCCGATTGCACTTCGCACCGAGAGTTGGCTTGTTCAGTTTCTTCATTCGAAATCCACTTTCTGATTTGGTATCCGCCTTCAAAATATCGTAAACTTTTAGTTTTCACTGATACATAGTCTTTGTACTAAGAACGGGAAATATACATATACAATAACTGAATAACATAATATAACAAATGATGAGTGGTTATTAAATCATTATCCCGATTCATTTAATTCGAACGATACACCGATGTGCGAGTGTAGTTTGTTCCAAGAATTTAATGTTTGGAATTTATTCATGAGATTGAGTAAGCATAATTCGTACGACCAATTTAATAATATAATATGTTAAGTAGTTCCAATAGCGACAATATTGAGTTGGTATTAATTACTACTTCCCGTATAGTATCTTCCGATAAATTGTTATTAAGCGAGCGAAGCGAGCGTTTCCACTTGACTCTTATGGCACTTCATTCTGTTTTTTTGTTTGTTTTTTTTTGTTTTTTTTTTTTTTTTTATGTCCGTCGATAGCGGTCGAACGGAAAGTCCGATCAACTTGAAATTTGGACCATCCACAAGCCTCGATGTGGATTGAAGGTGTATAGTTTTGAGGCAAAATCGTTCGAAAAGTTACAAAGTTACACCATAGTTACTGCAAAATATTTTTCTGAAACAAAATGGCGGCAAAATGTGAGATAGCCAGATTTTTTTACAGATTTTTCCGATCACGAATATGTTAATGTAATGGCGATCTGATAAATATTGGCAAAGTTACACGAAAGTTACTCGAAAATATTTTTCTAAAACGCAGTAACGGCAAAATGTGAGGTGGCTATCACATAGTAAATCTTTGTCCGGTCACGAATATACTAATGTTAACGCCATCCGATACGTATTAGAGGCAGACATTACATTTCTATTGCTGTCAATAAGTGTTAGTAACGGTGGCGGACCGTGTTGAAAACATGACCACGAAAATTCTTAGCAACGCACATTGCACTGCATATAACAATGTCGGAAAGTATAATAGCCATGGAAATAAGAACAATTTTTGCAATGCGCATTCTTGAATTGTTGTTAATTGTTGTTCGTACTAGCATTGACAACTTTTCGCCAGAAAGTTCGTAGATATTGACGCGCTCGCTTATCAACGCGTCAAACAGAGCGTTTTCCTAGTTATGTAATTAGTAAATTATTTTTTATAATAAAACCAAAGATTAAACGTGGAGGGCTTGTTGTGAGGCTCGTTGGTCAAGTGGGTTTATTCCTTCTTCCAATGCAGAAGGTCCAGAGTTCGATTCCCGGTTGGGGCTGGGAATTTTTTTTAAATTTGGAACTTGACTTGAATCTATTTGATAATGTTGTACATTCAATTGGCGATGGGTCATATCAACAAAGCACATGATAAATGTTAATATTGTCCTCCACTGAAAATCAATTCTTGTAAAAACTGAGAGGGTATACTATAGGGTACGCACATATGACGTAACAGCCGAACTACAACAATGGAATAAATGAATTGAACTGGTGGACAAACAACAAGCCGTCAAAGTAATATCTTTGCAAATAATGAGGAGAAACAATTAGTTGTAACGATAGTAACTGCTCGCCAGTTAAAATTTGTGTTAAGTAATGGAAAGCAACTATCTGAAAGTGTGTAAACGTTCTGAACGTTTGTTTTTTCCAACTTCAGAACTTCATATTTTTTTTGACAGCTTGCTTGTCCATCGGTTCAATTAATTTGTTTCATTGTTGTGTTTCGGTGTTGTGCGTACCCTATAAATAAAATTCATCTGTTTGTTTGTTAAACAATATTATCAACCACCAACAATAACTTTTTTTAACTATCAACAATAGGGCCCAATGTGAAATCTTTCTAAAAATGTGCCACCATGACAAATGGCATATAAGTTATGAAAGCTAATCTTGACCTTGTATACAACTAGGAAAACACTCTGTGTGACGCGTTGATAAGCGAACGCGTCTATATCTACGAACTTTCTGGTGAAAGGTTCTCAAAGCTAATAAAAACAACAAATTAACAACAACAAGAATGCGCATTGCAAACATGTTTCTAATTTCCATAGCTATTATACTTCCCGATCTTGTTGAATGCGTGTAATGTGCGTTGCTAAGATTATTCGTTGTAATTTCGTATAGCGCTTTCTACACTGTTCGCCACCGTTACTAACACTTACTGACAGCAATATAAATGAAATTTCTGCCTTTAATTTGTATCAGATCGCTTTTAAATGATTATGTCCGTGACCGGACGAAAATTTACTATAATATAGCCACCTCCCATTTTGCTGTTACTGTGTTTCAGAAAAATATTTTCGTGTAACGTTTATGTAACTTTGCCAATACTTATCAGTTTGCCATAACATGAACAGATTCGTGACCGGAAAAATCTTAATACAAATATGGCTATCTCACGTTTTCCCGACATTTTGTTTTAGAAAAAATATTTTTCAGTAAGTATGGTGTAACTTTATAACATTTCGAACGATTTTGTCACAAAACTATACATCTTTAATCCACATGGAGGCTTGAGAATGGTCCAAATTTCAACTTGATCGGACTTTCCGTTCGACCGCTATTGAGAGACATAAAAACAAAAACAAAAAAACAAAGAGAAGGAGTAGCACTAAAGTCTAAGGGAGACGCTCGCTTCGCTCGCATTTTTTACCAAATACCTTACTCGCATTCCAATTCCCGCTTTCGCTACTGACTGTGCGTAATGTAAACATCGACAGTCATGAGATACCTTGTTCACGAAGTAGCTTACAGGCAGTTCCTCGATTGTATTTGTTACAAATCGCATGCCTGTCCATTATATTGTACACAAAATAAGGGAGAAAACCAAAGAACTAAAAATACAAACTATTCAATTACAACCAAACACATATTTTGTAAGTTTTCACTGACTTGTTTCACTCACTGCTCTCTTATTAGAGCTGAGATGATTGGCGTGAGTCAATCAATCAGTTGTTGGTCGGTCGCACTCCGTCTCCGGAACAGCGCTGACCTTCCAAACTGGTTTCGCCACCCCCCCCCCCCCCCCCCCCCTCCCCACCCCACAAGGCCGTACAACCCTTTATCAAAACACGATCTCGTGAAAACGTACGAGTGATAATAGCGCGGAAGACGTGCATTTTTCAGTGACCTAACGTGGCGATTTGTTTTGCGTCAACCACACACATACAATATAAGCACGTGCACGTACACAGACACGTTTAACAATTTTTTGTGAATTATCTTTGGGTATGTCAGAAGACACAAAGCAGCACAGTCCGGATTAGGTTGAGCTGTTATTTTCGCATTCGCCAGCCGACAATAAATTATATAGGCACAGCCCGCACGCAAAGTAGGACTCAAAGTATACTCACTCACTCACGAAGGATGTTTAGCTTCACCTTTTATTGACACCTTTTATACACACATTTCACGTTGATACATATTATATTTGTGTCACACGCATAAACTTATTGACCCGGAATAAATGTTAAAACTACACACACAATAACGTTACCAAGGTCACACCTGTGACCTTGGTACCGTTTTGTAATTGTGTGTGTAGTTTTAATACTATATTATATATATTTATTATTCATTCCAGAATCATTATAAAATCATACTTTGTACACGTGTAACGAGCCTAGACAAACATTCGCACAGATAAACTTCCGAAGGTGAAAACTTGTAATAGTGATCTTAAACAATAAAAATGTACATTTTCTAGAATAACAAATACATATTTTCTAGAAATAACAGGATTGTTTATACATTAGCTCTTTACAATGTTCCGAGATACAGTGATCCCATATGGGTGATTTTCTTGAGTACATGTATCGTGCCGCAATACCACCTAGCTATTCTGAATTCCAATTTGTGAAACTTAACAATTAGTGCATTTTCTATTTCTTGTTTTATCATTAAATTTCTATCTGACGAGTTGGCCAAATCTACAACTGACCACGATTGTATGAATTTTGTAAATGCCAATATGAGTTAATTATTCATAGTACATATTATTTATTCGATGAGCATTCTGCGGATGTATCGTCTGAAGTCCATACATTAAGAAAAGTGTGGGTGGACAAAATGTCCACCACTTGCCGGACAGGCGCCTTGACCTCTAGACAGCTCGGAGTGGCAATTTAAAGGATGAAAACTGATTCCCAGTCGTGGTTGATTATTCTAATTTCTTGAGTTCAAAATATGCTTTTATACGGAGCCCCCAATGTTCTCCACGTAGAAAAATATTATAATAATTATTATTGTTATTATTATTTTTATTATTTTTTATTTATTTGCCAAACATAAACAATATAAACTAATAAATAATAAGCAAGCACACAAAAATTAAATAATATGATGATCGTAATAGTGGCCTATTACATACGATACACATCACGCACTGGGGCCACTGGTCCATTAATTAGCTACATGGTAATATAAAGCCATAAAGACGTAGTGAACATACATCTCTACTTCATATGGATCAGACCTCAACGAGGAGTTGTTTCAAATGATCACTATTGGTCACACGGGACTGACATCAGGAATTTGATTGGTAGTCGTCTTCAAAACAATCCGTGGATGACAAGACATCTATTCACAATGTTGCCGAATTGCCATAAAAGAGAAAGAAAGGCTCTTACGGCTAGAAAGACAGTGTGAGTGAGATGGGGTGATGTCTGTCGTGATTCATGCACGCAGCAAAGTAGGGGAAGTAGACAATGTCGGTAAAATAATAGCTTCCCGACTTGGTGAACGTAGAATCCGCTAGAGAGTGATGTGACTGGTGCTGTGACTGGACGACCGCACTAGCGTACTCTTGCGTTGAGAAGTTGCCTACAGAAATCTTCAGATATTTTCGCGCAGAAATTTTTACACAGCGATGAACCATCTTCCCTAGTTTGTAATCTTTGGTATTACACAATGAGTGCTATGTCCATAGATATAAATATTGTTACCAAGATACGTAACTCACTGCTATCAGGACGTACCAAAACTGATTCTCTTTTGAGATTTCAACAAAGAATTATTCTCGGAACGTCGCCATATTGTATATTTAGAAATTATTATTTTCAATACTAAAATAATTACTTTATGTCCAATGGGTATACAGATACTCGCGTACTTTCTTTTTATAGCCATCAATATCAATGGCATACGCCAGGCGATGTATAACACATCGAAAAACACACATGTTAAAATGTAAACAAACAGGCAATCATAGAATATGGCGGGCATCGAGGAACGAGCATAGGTCCTCAGACCTCCATTCAGTTACATATCTTGGTAACAACATTTATATCTATGCTCTGTCTATCAGGCAGGCGTTAGCGACCTCAGAACCGATACAGCTGTACTACGCTTTAGAAGAAAAAAGCAGCAGAGCTTGCGAAGTGAATCTTGTAGAATCGCTAAATATTCACTATTTTTTTTCTTGCATTGAAGCAACCTATATCAGTTTTATTTTACACATAGGCTAACTGAATTTCATGCACATATGACTCATTGGTGATTTTTTAGTTTATCACCTGACTAATCCTTTAACCATAATTAGACCAAAGTTTTGCCAGTTATGGGGGAAATTAGAAACGAGATAGACGGATTTTTCAAAAGCAATAACCTAGATAATAAATAGTCTAACGAAGAGTACAGACCCAAGCACATTGCTTCATTTTAAAAAACAGTACTAGAACAAAACTATGTAATGATCTCAGCCAACAGAAAACAGAACTCTCGAAATGTTCAGTGCGAGATGAGGGGAGGTAAGAACAAGGTCCCTGTTATCCGAGACCACGGGAACGCAGAATGTCCACCTGCAGAAACTCAGCTAAAAATAGACGGAAAGTCGACAGAAAGCACGGAAACCCGACATCAAAGAAGTACCCGCTCGCAGAAAGTCAACCTAAGGAAAGTGGACAGTAAAAGGAAGCCGCTATCAAGGAACAAATGTTAACACCGGTAATAGCCCGTTTAAGATATCCCCCCTTCCATTTCTCTGGTGCAGAAACTCAACAGTAGGCGCGGTACCTTTGGCGGTAAAGGCGAAGGATAACTCGCTATCAGTACACCGGTTAGGGGGATATCTAATGTTGAGTTTATGCAGGTCGACTTTCCGTATCCACACGTCTAGCTGACTTTCCGAGGCCTTTAGCTGAGTTTCTGCAGGCCGACTTTACGGGTACCCCGAGACCACGCAGTCGCCCGGCCACTTTGGAGCGATAAGATAACTGACACCGAGGGGAGTGGGGAACGCTTACACTAGTCAAGAAAACTACTTTTCCTCGTAAAATGTTAACAAAATTAACATGCACACCCTGATTTTAATGACGCTTACAAAGAACAATGCAATTTCAATGGAAGTTGTAGCGTAATTATTAGCAGTGCAGCTATAAATAAAATGCGTTCTTGCTTCATTTTGTGAAAAAGTCAAGCCGAAGACTATCGTTCAAGATAGATCGCACTTCACAATGATATTTGTGTCCTTTATACTTTATAGTTGGGGTATACGTACGTTGGTACATGTAGGAAACATACGGAATTCAATAACCATCCCTAGACGCTGCACAGAGAATCGAACCAACTAGACAAGACATATGCCCATGTAAAACCGAAATTTCCTCAACTACACCCCACCTCAATGCCATCTGAGCCATCAAAACTACACCAAATGCCGTGTAAAGTAGTAGTATAGGCATGACCACAAAGTAGAAAATCTGAAACGAACACTAGTAAAAAGTTTGGACAAACACGGTTAAAACATTACACGCACTACTCACCGGCTGCGTTATATTTCGGCACCATCCGTCGCCATTCTCAGAGTTGCCTTGCGTCTGAGGATGGCGACGGATGTTGCCGAAATATAACGCAGTGAGTGAGTAGTGCGTGTAATGTTTTAACCGTGTTTGTCCGAACTTTTTACTTTCATCTTCCGTTTAACGAGTCCTGGTGTGTGTTATTGTTTATGGTTGCTATGGAGTTTGTTCTTATGGAAAATAGCATGTAATAAAACAATTCCATAGCAACAAATCCTGTACTTAATTTGACACTTGGCCCTAAAACAATAGTTTGGGAATGTGAATTTAAACTGTTGAACATTCGAGATGATCCATATTTCCAAATAATTAATGATCCCCGCAGTATCATGACTCGTGATCATGACTGTATCATGGCGTGACATCAAAGATGAACGACTCTCAGTCGATGTCTGCATTATATAGAGACGTAACGCCCAAGGCCCAAACGTCGCACGACAAAGAACGATCAACTCTTTCATCTTCTCGCGAAATGAATGTCGTGTGTCGAATATATGCAGCTATATCAGTCGAGTGTTTGACTATTGTGTAGAGATGTATTGTGTAGACCAGGACCGCGGCACCTCTACTCGGCGTAACACAGTTGCGTGCGGGAACACAGCCGTATATAATTACACACGGACCTTCTATAACGACCGAGAGATATCTGTTCAACCAAAAGACTTTCACACGAAACCGATCAATAGTATAGAACTTTTACAGCTTACAGTCGAGATAACCATGTGATATCTTCATGTTGACTAATTTAGTTGTTCTTAAAAAAAATTTCTAAATATATTGGCAGTTTATAAGACGCTGTCAGACGTGAAGTGTGATCAGGACGCAGCAGCAGGAGTGTTGTTGTCCGAATGTGGTAGGCCACTTACCAAAAGTCATCAAACGCATTTTCTCATGTGCGTCATGTGAAAATTGCCCTGTCTCATCAATCCCGTACCTAGATGGTCAATGTGATAGGTTCTAATCTGTGCTCTCGTAACAAAGCACTCCCTGTATTGTACTTGTACGGCTTAGGACTGGTGAAACAATTTAGATTTGAGAATCGGCTAATATTTCGTGCGGGCGTTACTCTCGAGTTTCGGGCTATACATCTCATTTCGTGCCTCGGCAATCGGGTGCTGAGTTGACAGGTTGTCCAGGCGTAGGGGATAAATCTTGAGCAATATGAGTTCGCAGGCCAGATGGCTTCGGTGCCCTTGCGCTCGAGGCAAGTCTTGGGCTTGCACATTCTACCGTACTCAAAAGCAAAATAATTCATGTAAGACGCGTATCATATACTTATATGAAATAACGCATATAGCAATTTGTTATTAAATTTAAAACACCAATTAAACAATAGGAACCAAGTTTCCAGCTATTACGAGCTTTCGAAGTATATAATATGCAACAGACACACAAGTACAACCCACCGTACAATGAGTATTTAGCGGTAGGCCTACGAAACTTGTAACAATGAATAATGAATATGGTTACTAATGTATAACATGACTGTGACACAACAATAGCAAATCACACCATACAATAAGCAACACACGGTATCAGCGATAATGTTTACTAATTTATATCAAAAAGCACAACCTTAGCAAAACCAACTATAAAATATACGTGTCTCACAAATTGTACTTTCTTACACGTAACAATGGGAAAATGTATAACACATGGCTCAACTAAACGAGAAAGCACATTATAAGTTAATACGCGTTTCGTAGTTTGTACTTACTAACACGTAATAATGGAAATATGTATAACACAAGGCTCAACTATACGAGAAAACACATTATAGTACGCGTTTCGTAGTTTGTACTTACAAACACGCCACAATGGAAATATGAAAAAAAAAGCTTCTTAATTAATTTATTTTTCGTAGGGTGCACACCAGCTTTACCTGATGTGCCCTTCTTCAGGTGCAGTGGCGTAACTACAACTCCAGGGCCCCCCGCAAAAATATTTAGGCCCCCCCCCCCCCCTTCCCCATCGACCACTATTTGTTGTCATATTTTGCTCATCTTCAATGTCAATTAACTTCTTGCGAGATTTCAAATTTGCGAACCGTTTAATTACTTCATCGACATCCATTTTTTTGCTCACTCTTCTTCAATACTAAGGGACGTTTTTCGTAGTGGTCGTAGGACTACAGTGGATTAGAGATAGTTAGATATACTCTTGTCTCGCTAAGTGGATGTAGACGGGCCTTTAATTGTGTAATATTTACCAAAGGAAAAGAGAAAACATATTAAATGAAGAGATAATATTAAATTTACATTTAGAGAAATACACCCAGGTGTGAAAAGGAAAATAAAAGATCACTACAAGTAAAGCTGAAGAGAAAGAACAAAAGGGAGAGCGTAAGGAGACATAAATATAAACAAGTGTGAAAGAAATAGTGACGTAACAAAAAGAGAAAAGTAGGCCCTACTGAGGGAATTGAACAGAAAACAAAGATTTGTCAAGTGAAGCTCAAAGGAAGCGGATATAACGGCATCCACTCACCGTTTGGCTTCGGAGAGGCGGTATCGTCTGCGGGCCTGGGGGTCGCAGGGCTCCGAGGGGGAGGGGGGGTGGCAGGGGGCGCCGCTGACTTCTGTAGAGGGACGGAGGGCGGGGGGCCGGGGGAGGGTTCTCGGACCGGTGCAGCGGGTGTGGCCAAGGCTCCCTCCTGGGGGATGGGCCCGAAGCCAGGGGGTGTCGGCAGGTCTTCCACGGGCACAGGCTTACCTTGAAGCACACAGTGGCCAACAAGAAACATTAGACGTACGTACTGCATTCCATGATCTAAATTAACTATCTTATACAGCAAAACTCCTGCATTCATGTTTTACAAGGCTTTAACTTTAAGAATGTAAAAAATGGTAAATTAGAATTGTTTACAAATGTTTGTTAGACTCTACTAGTCTTGAGAAAGACAGCTACATGGGTGGTGAAACGTCAACGACAAGATGAACGTGACCGGCGGGCAGTAACAACTCACCGGCTTGGTGTAGCTTGAGCGCATACTCGTACTGCTCCACGATGCGTCCCGTCTTCCAGAACTTGCAGCCGTTGCCCTCATCCTCCGCTGCCTGCTGGACGCTGCGGTACTTGGCCAGGCGCTGCTCAAGCGCCTCCTTCACGGTGGTGGGCGCCGGGGGAGGGGGCGGGGGTAGCTCGGCCTGGACACAACACAGACGTGGGTCTAGGGTTCGACACGTAACACCCAAGCACGAAATAAATGCCAAAATGCATCCCCCACTGAGTAGGCCTAGGCATATACAATTAATGCCATCTTTTTTTTTTTTTTTACTCCCCTCGGTGACAGTCACTTTAAGAGAGAGGGTAGGGTTGTGTTATTTTAGTGTTTACTATTTTTAAATCTTTGAAGGCTAGTTGGTTTTGGGTCAACCCTGGTTTTGCAATGAAAGACCCACTCTACCACAGCACCAAGTGACGAAAGATGTTTCGTTCACTAATCATAATAGTTTGGGAGGGAGGGCTTGGTGAGTGAACCTACTACTGTCCTATTTATTTAAACCTATTTGAGGTAACTACAGTAATCCAGTCCCCTTTAATTCAGATTTCAAATCAAGGAACTCCAAAGAATCTAATTTGATTTTAAAGAACAATTAACATTGAGCCATGGCCAAAATTTGTGCACAGGGACTGCATCACTAGTTTGAACTTAATAATGAGGGGTAGGCCTATGTAACCAGTTTCTCCCACCCTGACCCAACCTTACACATATTCACATGTGACATGACCCAACTTGTGTTAAGTATGACTGTCGAACTAGCCAGGTGTCTCGGTACCTTGGGCGTGACATGACCCAACTTGTGTTAAGTATGACTGCTAAGCTAGCCCGGTGTCTCGGTACCTTGGGCGTGACATGACCCAACTTGTGTTAAGTATGACTGTCGAACTAGCCAGGTGTCTCGGTACCTTGGGCGTGACATGACCCAACTTGTGTTAAGTATGACTGCTAAGCTAGCCCGGTGTCTCGGTACCTTGGGCGTGACATGACCCAACTTGTGTTAAGTATGACTGCTAAGCTAGCCCGGTGTCTCGGTACCTTGGGCGTGACATGACCCAACTTGTGTTAAGTATGACTGTCGAACTAGCCAGGTGTCTCGGTACCTTGGGCGTGACATGACCCAACTTGTGCTAAGTATGACTGCTAAGCTAGCCCGGTGTCTCGGTACCTTGGGCGTGACATGACCCAACTTGTGTTAGGTATGACTGTCGAACTAGCCAGGTGTCTCGGTACCTTGGGCGTGACATGACCCAACTTGTGTTAAGTATGACTGCTAAGCTAGCCCGGTGTCTCGGTACCTTGGGCGTGACATGACCCAACTTGTGTTAAGTATGACTGCTAAGCTAGCCCGGTGTCTCGGTACCTTGGGCGTGACATGACCCAACTTGTGTTAAGTATGACTGTCGAACTAGCCAGGTGTCTCGGTACCTTGGGCGTGACATGACCCAACTTGTGTTAAGTATGACTGCTAAGCTAGCCCGGTGTCTCGGTACCTTGGGCGTGACATGACCCAACTTGTGTTAAGTATGACTGCTAAGCTAGCCCGGTGTCTCGGTACCTTGGGCGTGACATGACCCAACTTGTGTTAAGTATGACTGCTAAGCTAGCCCGGTGTCTCGGTACCTTGGGCGTGACATGACCCAACTTGTGTTAAGTATGACTGCTAAGCTAGCCCGGTGTCTCGGTACCTTGGGCGTGACAACGGACGGGCTGGAAGGTGTCGGCTGGGGGTCGACATCGGACGGCGGCGGCGGCATCTCGCTCAGGTCGACAGCCTGGCCGTTCTCCACCGCGGCGATGACGGGATCGAACTGTTTGGCCACCCTGAAGTATCTGAGCGCCGTGTCGGTATCTCCGGCCTTCTTGGCAGCCACGGTTGCTCGCTTGTACTCGTCCCTGCGCGCCGCGAGGGCGTTCAAGACCTCGGGGTCTACGGGAGGGGGCGGGGCCGGCCTGGAGGGGACCGGTGCTGGCTCCTCATTCGCTGTCGGCTCTTCGCTCGCTGACTCCATCTCGGACTCTGAACATTGGGAAGAAAAGGTCAACTTTGTCAGGTGTTTTTCTAATTTGAAAAAGAAATGATTTATTTTTTCTATTAAAAAATCGATGAAGAATAAGGTCCAAAGGTCCCTGAAGAAGCTTATTGCAATATGGGCGAAACGTTGGATTGGTTCCACCTTTTGACACGGTTGTACCCGGAAAACCACGATAGTATAGTTGACTCCGGCCGTGAAAGCCTCCGAAATAGATTAATATGAATATGAATATGAATCTTTATTGAAGTACAATCTTGAGTGTATAACACTCTTTACAGATTTTGTAGTATATTTTTGGTAATATGCTTAATTGATAATCCTAGTTCTAATATAAGACTTAACTAAGATAAAATTAGAAGTGTAATTAAATTGGTATGTTTACTAATGAGCTATGTTTATAATAAAGGCCTAAAACTAAAACTGACACTTAAAAGTAATTATACATTTAAAAGTAATATAGTGTTAATCAAGAAGTAAAGAAAGGAAGATAATATAAACTAATTATAATATGTAAATGCATCATACTGAAGTGAGACAAAAAAAAAGATTACCGATTAGGATTTATAATCCAAAGTAGATTATTTTAATATTCTCAACATTATATTTTTAATTCTTAAGTTAAGTTACCATGCTTGAGTTTTTCCAACGCAACCCACTGCGTTGACACAGACCTTAAGTTTCAACGCATCAAGCTATCAACGCGAAGTGTGCTGATCTTATTACGACTTGTTGAAAGTTAAAGAAATTTTAAACTATATCTGCGAGAACGCAGTGTACTGCATAATATTACTGCAGGGGTAAAATGAATACTTCATTTTTTTTACATGTTTACTACCTAGAAACATTCGCATTTCAGTGTTATTGCGTTTTGCTTGGAGATTAGATTATTGCTGTTGACAGATTAGTTGTAGCTTCCGAGAGGGAACAATACTAATCGAGTTTGATTGGTTTCAACATCCAGACTAATTACATTACCTATATATAGCCTACGACTGTTTAGTTAGATACTGAAGAGATCGTAAATCAATTAAGATTTATTAGATGTATATCAGTCTTCACAATTGCCAAGCATTACCCCCCCCCCCCCCCTAACCCGATTGCAGCGGTGGTCGGTGCTGGTGGATGTTGTTATTCATAGACTCGCCTGTCCTACACTTTACACTAGTGTAAGTCAGTGTCAATAGTAAATCGTTCTTCTGTATACCTATGTTAATTAGTCAAGCTTACACTAGTGCAGCCAGTGCAGGAGTTTTTTAAACTGGCTATATAGAACTCGTGTTACACGCAATTTGCTACACTGGTCAGTGTAAAAGCCGTTTTACACGGTCCAATTTGTCCTTCAACTTAAAGAATTCAAGAAAATTGAACCATCTACACAGAAAACTTGGAACGAAAAAGTTGGATGTAATTTCTTGAATTCAACTTTTGCTCAAGTTTTTTGTTTAGGACGAGCTCTGTTTCGGTCAAGTTGAAGCAAACGGAACGGGACAGTCACAAGAGACCACAACTTGAGTCGATTTACACTTTACAGTGAAGTAAAATCCTGAATCCAATCTTGAATTCAATTAGTTGAAGGAAATATTGGACCGTGCACGTCGAAGCTCTAGCTGGACACAATGTTGTCGTCTGCTCTATAACTGGGGCACCACCAACCACCATTGCTCATAAAGTATCTTTTTCATGCACGCCAATGAGGCGAGCAAATTGTTTCTGGGGGGTGGACCAATCAGAAGGCTGGAATCCGCACAAACAGGAGAACGCCGCGAATGAAGCGAACTGTCAAACATATTTTTAACTTGCTCGCATTCGCTTGCAGAAATTTATACAAATTGCGAATAAATAAAGAAGCATTCGCTTGCGCCGCGCGGCTCGCTCGTTAACGTGAAAACGAGACAATAATCTAATCTCAACAATGGAAAAATCTCTCGCATAATAAATCAACAGACAACATCATAGGAGCACTATAATAAAAATACATTTTATGCTGCTTTATTCTTCACCTCCAGCCTAAACAACGAGAATATTATTTTTAGAAACCAGCTTATATTTTATTGGAACGACATTGCATCTACGTAAATACAGATAAGTTATATATGTCTATGTCACATATGTCATACAAATACACGGAGGCAGCCGTTTTCAGAAAGGTAAGGGAGCAAGGGACATTTTTTAAAACCAATATGGTGTATCCTCTGAGGCGGACTGTGGGGGTAAGGGCCCCGTACGGAAAAGGATTTTAGGGGCCCCGGAACTTGGTGAAGTGGAAAGGGGTCTGGGGCAAGGCCCCAGCCGCCGCAGGCGAAGATTTTTCAGACTATTATTTTCTGTAGAACGCATATAAAAACGTTTAAAAATCGATAAATGGTGTGAAAGAACGTGTTGAACTGTGAACACCACTTTAAAAAACGAAATTGAAGAAAAAACTTTCCCAACACTGGCAGTTTTATATTGTATATTTCAAACTATATTGTTTCTCAACCCTCTACAGTCTACAAAATTAATATCGCGTACTAGTTGTCAACTCGCATCGTGAAATTTGTACTCGCAACGAGGGAGCAGGATGTAGGTGCGGTCTGGGGCGAAGCCCCTGCCGCCGGAGGCAACTTCGCCGAAGGCGAAACAATTTTCGGTCCTGCATGATACTTAGTGGCCTAAAACGCGTTTTGAGGCGATATCCTATCATGAAAAACCATTAAACTAAAGTCAATATTGCATTTATAATTCCTTACTTAGGATGGAGTTTCGATCCTGTCATTTGAGAAAGGCTTATGGCTAGTGCTGCGCGGGATCGGATTTCAGTAGGCGCCGATAGCTATATTTTTGCCAAAATGTTCCAAAAAAAAACACTTACAAACACGCGCTCAGCCCAATTTGTCATTTTTCTGATATAACAATATTTACTCGCAAACTATCAAAAGTCACTCTCAAGGTACGAGCTAGCATGCAGTAATTTGGAGGATTGTTGTTACCTATTTATTTGTTTAGAACGCATAAACATGTGCAAAAATCGATAAATGATGTAAGGTATGTGGAACAACATGTTGAACTGTGAACACCACTGTTCAAGAGTAAAATAAAGAAAGAACTTTCCCAACACTGGCAGTTGGATATTTCAAACTATATTGTTTCGGTTTCCTATAAATTTGTTTATAATGTTTATAAACACGTTTAAAAATCAATACACGACGATAAATATGTGAAACATGTGGACTGTGAACCAATTTGAAAATTAAATTACAGAAATAACTTTCCCAACAATGGCATGTTATATTATATTTTAAAATAAACTAGACGAGGAGCGCGGAAATCTCTGTAGGACTTGTAGATTATCTATTTGATACGTTATGTCTCTTTCTACACTGACATGAGATGACATATTATGCTCTTCTTACTATTTACTTTCATTATCTATATAGCGTAAAATATTAATTTTCAGGGGGTTGGGTGGTGGCCCCCAAGAAGGCCCCCACCCGGGGGGGCCCCGTACGGGTTTCCGTAGTTCCGTATCTGACAGTCCGCCCCTGGTAGTGGACTAAGCTTAGTTATACTAATCGAAAGGAAGTGACGTCACAAGCAGACGACCAATGCTCCTTTTTTGGCTAGTGGTTAGTGGTTAGTGGGTAGTGGCCGAAAGTGTACACTACGACACCGACTAACCCACTAAAAGAAGATGGTTAATACCAGCCATCACAGCTGATACTTTTACGTTAGGAAAATACCCAACCAGTGAGTGGAAGTATGATTATCGTATTTATTTACATTATATGATTAATAACAATAAACTTTGTATTAGCATACTAAGTGGCGTGCCCAAAGCTGTAAGCATTTAGTGTGTAGCAGGTAGTGATTAGTGGTTAGTTGTTAGCGGGCGAAAATCAAGTTGGAACACACCCTAATAAGTTCTAGACCTTGGAGACGTTCTTGGCCCATTGAGTTGCGCACGTAATTCTTGATCAACTTTAATTTTGAAAACGATCTCTCAGCAGACGCCAGGCGCTACCGTAACTGGCAAGGTGAGAAACATGATTTATGCGGTACAGACATCGAGAAAACTGGAAGAATTTGCTTCGTAGTCAGTCTACTATGAGAAGATGTGCCAGGGCCAAATTTATTGTGTTAGTTTTGCGAATTTCTTAAGAGTCATTGTGTTTCGAAAGCTCAGAAGCTGCAATGGGAAGTTCATCTTCCGAACATTTTTCTTGGAGAGCGGAAGCGGACCTAATGAAAGTCGCTTCCTCTGCTATGGCAAGAATTAAGGGGGGGGGGGGGGGGGGGAGAGAATAGAGAATTTGTTGACTGCTTCGGACATACCACTGAAAGCATTTTAAGTTGATGCACAACAATTAAATTCGGAAATTGATGATAGTATATATATATGACTTAGAAATAATTTTTGGGCCCCCTCGAGCCATGGGCCCCCCGGGACCGCGGTCCCGCCGGTCCCTTAGTTACGCCACTGTTCAGGTGACTAACTAGGTTATTAGGATGTTTGAATAGTTGGGAAGGAATGTCCGAGGGCTATTCGTAGGACTCAATCCCAGCATTCGCCTTTACGACTGAGGAAAACCTCGGAAGAACCTTCAGTCAGGACTGGCGGTGGCCGGAATCGAACCGGCGACCTACCGAATTAGAGTCTCGCGTCTTACCGCTGAGCCACCACCTCTATCTTGCTAGAGAGCCGGTGTAACAGAATATCTTTACCCTTGCAATATTATTACTCAGATTGCGTTACACGTTGCGAAGCGATCTTCAGAAGAAAATGTGGAGCCTCAAAATAACCTTATCTAACGTAACCGTATTTATCCTAACCTAACCTAACCTAACCTAACCTAACCTAACCTAACCTAACCTAACCTAATCTAGCCTAACCTAACCTAGCCTAACCTAATCTAACCCAATATTACCTTAGTATAACGTAGCTTAACCTTTTCTTTGTTCGCAACGTGTAACGGCTGCTTGAGTGAGCGTGGGTATTAGTAATGATGGGCTATGCGTAAAGATATTCCAATACACCGGTAATCACATTTTTTCCATTTTCACTACACACGTTTCATGATAGTATTGAAATAGGTCCAAACCGGGTCCAAACCAAGGACGTGTCCGAATTTAGAAGACTGCATACTTGTATATACTTGTACTTGTCAACTCCGTCCATGCGCGATCTCTGACGTGTAAAGAAGTAACTAACAAGTAGCCGCCTTCTTGATTGCCTCGAACTCCTATTTACAGGGCGGTGAATAAGCTGATTCAGTTCTGTGACTGTGACACTTGTTGAAAGTAAACAAAGTAGCCATGGAGGTGGAAATGTATCTATTGTTTATGATGAAACTGTATATTCAAAACGTCAGACGTAGAAGAACGTTACGGCGAAAAATAATTATGATAATGCGTAAAAGATTACGTGATAAAGTAGGTCTAAGGGTATTGTGGAACAAGATGTTATTTAAAAGTGAGGTTACAGTGCGTCGTTTGGGGCCGCCATGACATCCCATGACTGTTCAAGTACTCAAGTTGAGTGCGCGAGCACGAATGATGTGTTCTCGCAGTCTTGCCATCGTCTACTTGCAAACTTCTAATTCAGACACTTGAAATGACGTCACTTCTGTACTTTTCAAAAGGTCAAGTCCGAACTTGGTAAGAAGTATGCATTTTTCGATGAATTCAGACACGTCCCAAGAATACGTCCTAATATCACACATATCTAGGCACTGGTGATCTCGTTGAAACGAAACAGACACTGGCAGAGAAAGATGGAGATAGGCAAATCACTTCCCTCTTCTCTCACTACTCGTAATCGGAGTAGAATTGTCGCGTGCCTCGACCGAGTAGCGAGAGCAAAGACAAGACTGTTCCAGCCATAGCCCGACAATCTACAAAAACTAAACAACACGCGAAATAGAAGATCGCGGCACGCACACATCTTGTAAGATACCGTTTTCTTCCACATATTTAATGTGATCTCAACAGAAAAAATCAGGCTTGCTTTCACAGAAAATCCCAATGGGCCACCGGTTTCCGATTTTTTGCACCTGTTTTCAAACCCGAGTAAATAAATATCTTAAATTTTAATGTTTATTTGTATACTTTTTCAGTGACGACGCCAGGAATTTTCCATTGGGGGGACCAAGGGGGGTCCTACGAATGTATGGGGGGGCCATGCATATTCCAGACTGGTTTTCTATCGGTATCGGGGTAGGGGGGGGGGGGGGTACACCAGGCTACATGCACTCGCGAACATGAAAATATGCATTCCATTCTTACCTAATTAATGCAGGCAGTCGTGTATTGCCAGATTTACCAGTACGTATACGCTTCAGTGGGAAGTTGGAGGTACACATCTTTCCAGACGAAAAAAGCATGGGGGTTTGGGGGGAAAGCCCCCCACAACAATGACGCCGCCGGCGATTAAAAAAATCAGGCTTTTAGAGCGTGTTTTGAGCGTTTTAGAAAGCAATACCGGACTCAATGCAATACCAAAATACTGCAGTTTTGTATTCGATTTCGTAAGTAACTCTTGATACGGCACATGCACGAAAATGTTCTTTCACAAGCAGAACTTGATGCAGATATTGTTAGTCTAATAGTGCACAGTTTGTAAGCTTCATTGAAAGCAAGAAGCGGCATACAACCTTCCAATGACGTTTGAAACTTCTGGCTTCAGTTACCATGTGCAAGCAGTAAAAAACTTAAAAGTAAAATCAAAATGCTACGAACTCCCGTTTGATAAATATTTGGTAGTGTGGTGGATTGGTGTAGTCAATTTCATCTACAAGAACTAGTTAGAAGCGCGGCTATTTGAATGCGAATTATTTATTTGTTGGCGTGTATGCGGCGGCACCAACGTAGTGTATCAGTGGTAATTTATTTTGGCTTGGGGGGGCCGAGGGATTTTAGGGGGGCACCGGCCCCCCCCTGGCCCTCCCCCCTAGCGTCATCACTGTACTTTTTTAGAAGTTTATAAAATTCATATAGCTTTCATAAGTAAAGTTCTTCAATATGTAAGAACGCAGGCCCCCAGAGAATAAGATTTACTGGCAACACAAAAAAACCGCGCTTACTTCCGATTTATTTTAGCAGATCTAGAGGGATAGCCAGAACCCATGTTAAATAGCTCATAGCAAGCCATCCTATCCTAAACACCCACACAGTAAGACAACAGGCCGGCATGTCACCGCGAGATGTGGCGTTTTACGCTACCGACCCCTAATGGATTGCTAATAGCTCTCATCGCCTGGACTCTTGAACCTTGAACAACAACAAGGTAAATTTAAAGGAAGCCAGGCTCAATTATCTTTTTCCACGAATAAGACACTGATCACATCTACATCTCGCACCAACGTTGACCGCGCTACTCAAGGGGTGGACAATACGTCCCCTACGAACCGGTTTCTATGGTGACATGCCAGTCTGGTATAAACTGTACTCAGCGAAGTGATCGCATGGTTGAGCTGTCATGTCCGGGAAACAGCAGATCTGGGTTCAAGACCCAGCGAGGATAGATTTTCTTAGTGATTGTATTTGTATTCTACACGCGTTTATGTTTTAACCCACAAATATATATAATTATTGCCATAATTGATAGTACATTGTGAAGGAGTTACATCGCCTCAAAATGCAGTCCATTCACAGTAAAATATTATAACAAAGACATGAATCGGAATAACACACCTCATTCTTTGCAATGAGGGTTTACGGTGTCTGCCTGCGTGATATCGAAATCAATAATCAAAAATATACAGTAATCCGGGTAACAAAATCTCTTCAATTATCAAAGGCCTTATGATATATTATTTCGTGAGATGTTATAAAACGATACAATGACACATAGTTGCTCAATACTCATGCAATATGATGCCAAGTCTTATCCAGTGCCCGTGTAACGATACACTATTACTCCGATACAAGAGTACTCGCAGTAGTAACATATTAAAACATGATTACTCACCCAGTAAAAATATATCGAAATAAGAGTACTCTACCTGAAATATTAAAACTCACCCTATTAACACAAGGAAATACCAACCGAGACGTGAGGGAGTATAAGTATTACATGCACATGATTAAAATATTCTCACTCAACTAAAGGGGAGTAAAAAAATTGAATAAAACAAGTGCAATACTATTACTCTACCTGCTAGCAAGGTAAATGAAATACCGTGTAATTGAACCAAGGTTCATCGCGAAAATGTAGAAATAGACACTTTCTACAAAATATACAAGATGCTAAAGGGAGTAATGATATTGAATTCTCAACGTAAAATACTATTACTCTACCTGCTAACAAGGTAAATTAGATACCGTGAATTGCAACAAGGTTCATCGCGATAATGTAGGAATAGATACTTTCTACATGAGACCCTCCATGCTGAAGGGAGTAATAATATTGAATGAGGGACACGAAATACTATTACTCTACCTGCTAAAAAGGTAAATTACATACCGTGTCATTGCAACAAGGTTTATCGCGAAAATGTAGGAAAAGATACTTTCTACATGAGACCCTCCATTATAAAGGGAGTAATAATATTGAATGAGGGACACGAAATACTATTACTCTACCTGCTAGCAAGATAAATGACATACAGTCTCATTGCAACAAGGATTATCGCGAAAATGTAGAAATAGATACTTTCTACATGAGACCATCCATTATGAAGGGAGTAATAATATTGAATGAGGGACACGAAATACTATTACTCTACCTGCTAGCAAGGTAAATAACAAACAGTGTCATTGCAACAAGGATTATTGCTAAAATGTATAGGAATACATATTTTCTACATGAGACCCTCCATGCTGAAGGGAGTAATGATATTGAATGAGGGACACGAAATACTATTACTCTACCTGCTAGCAAGGTAAATGACATACAGTGTCATTGCAACAAGGATTATCGCGATAATGTGGGAATAAATACTTTCTACATGAGACCCTCCATACTGAAGGGAGTAATAATATTGAATGAGGGACACGAAATACTATTACTCTACCTGCTAACAAGGTAAATGACATACAGTGTCATTGCAACAAGGATTATCGCGATAATGTGGGAATAAACACTTTCTACATGAGACCGTCCATGCTGAAGGGAGTAATGATATTGAATGAGGGACACGAAATACTATTACTCTACCTGCTAACAAGGTAAATGACATACAGTGTCATTGCAACAAGGATTATCGCGATAATGTGGGAATAAATACTTTCTACATGAGACCCTCCATGCTGAAGGGAGTAATGATATTGAATGAGGGACACGAAATACTATTACTCTACCTGCTAACAAGGTAAATGACATACAGTGTCATTGCAACAAGGATTATCGCGATAATGTGGGAATAAACACTTTCTACATGAGACCGTCCATGCTGAAGGGAGTAATGATATTGAATGAGGGACACGAAATACTATTACTCTACCTGCTAACAAGGTAAATGACATACCGTGTCATTGCAAACAAGGATTATTGCTAAAATGTAGGAATACATTCTTTCTACATGAGACCCTCCATGCTGAAGGGAGTAATAATATTGAATGACGGACACGAAATACTATTACTCTACCTGCTTAAAGGTAAATTACATACCGTAAATTGCAACAAGGTTCTTCGCGATAATGTAGGAATAGATACTTTCTACATGAGACCCTCCATGCTGAAGGAAGTAATAATATTGAATGACGGACACGAAATACTATTACTCTACCTGCTTAAAGGTAAATTACATACCGTAAATTGCAACAAGGTTCATCGCGATAATGTAGGAATAGATACTTTCTACATGAAATCCTCCATGCTGAAGGGAGTAATAATATTGAATGACGGACACGAAATACTATTACTCTACCTGCTTAAAGGTAAATTACATACCGTAAATTGCAACAAGGTTCATCGCGATAATGTAGGAATAGATACTTTCTACATGAGACCCTCCATGCTGAAGGGAGTAATAATATTGAATGACGGACACGAAATACTATTACTCTACCTGCTTAAAGGTAAATTACATACCGTAAATTGCAACAAGGTTCATCGCGATAATGTAGGAATAGATACTTTCTACATGAAATCATCCATGCTGAAGGGAGTAATAATATTGAATGACGGACACGAAATACTATTACTCTACCTGCTTAAAGGTAAATTACATACCGTAAATTTGCAACAAGGTTCATCGCGATAATGTAGGAATTAATACATTCTACATTAGACCCTCCCTCTTAAAGGGAGTAATGATATTGAATGAGGGACACGAAATACCATTTACCTGCTAGCAAGGTAAATGACATACAGTGTCATTGCAACAAGGATTATCGCTAAAATGTAGGAAAACATAGTTTCTACATGAGACCCTCCATGCTAAAGGGAGTAATGATATTGAATTCTCCACGTGAAATACTATTACTCTATCTGGTAACAAGGTAAATGACATACTCTGTCTTGCAACAAGGTCAATCGCTACAATATAGAAATAGATACTTTTGACAGCAGGTAGAGTAATAGTATTTCGTGTCCCTCATTCAATATTATTACTCCCTTCAGCATGGAGGGTCTTATGTAGAAATATCAATGCCTACATTATCGCGATAAACCTTACTGCAAACAACGGTATGTAATTTACCTTGAATTAGCACTTAGCAGGTAGAGTAATAGTATTTCGTGTCCGTCATTCAATATTATTACTCCCTTCAGCATGGAGGGTCTCATGTAGAAAGTAAATATTTCTACATGATCGCGATAATCCTTGTTGCAATGACACTGTATGTGATTTACCTTGATAGCAGGTAGAGTAATAGTATTTCGTGTCCCTCATTCAATATTATTACTCCCTTCAGAATGGAGGGTCTCATGTAGAAAGTATTTATTCCTACATTTTAGCGATAATCCTTGTTGCAATGACACTGTATGTCATTTACCTTGCTAGCAAGTAGAGTAATAGTATTTCGTTTCCCTCATTCAATGTCATTACTCCCTTCAGCATGGAGGGTCTCATGTAGAAAGTATTTATTCCTACATTTTAGCGATAATCCTTGTTGCAATGACACTGTTTGTCATTTACCTTGTTAGCGGATAGAGTAATAGTATTTCGTGTCCCTCATTCAATAGTATTACTCCCTTCAGCATGGAGGGTCTCATGTAGAAAGTATGTATTCCTACATTTCAGCGATAATCCTTGTTGCAATGACACTGTATATAATTTACCTTGTTAGCAGGTAGAGTAATAGTAATTCGTGTCCCTCATTCAATATTATTACTCCCTTCAGCATGGAGGGTCTTATGTAGGAAGTATCTATTGCTACATTAACGCGATAAACCTTGTTGCAATGACAGGTTATGTCATTAACCTTGTTAGCAGGTAGAGTAATAGTATTTCGTGTCCCTCACTCAATATCATTACTCCCTTCAGCATGGAGGGTCTCATATATAAAGTATGTATTCCAACATTTTAGCGATAATCCTTGTTGCAATGACACTGTATATAATTTACCTTGTTAGCAGGTAGAGTAATAGTAATTCGTGTCCCTCATTCAATATTATTACTCCCTTCAGCATGGAGGGTCTTATGTAGGAAGTATCTATTGCTACATTAACGCGATAAACCTTGTTGCAATGACAGGTTATGTCATTAACCTTGTTAGCAGGTAGAGTAATAGTATTTCGTGTCCCTCATCCAATATCATTACTCCCTTCATCATGGAGTGTCTCATGTAGAAAGTATCTATTCTCACATCATCGCGATAAACCTTGTTGCAATGACACGGTATGTCATTCTCCTTGTTAGCAGGTAGAGTAATAGTATTTCACGTATACAATTCATTGCTATTACTCCCTTCAGTATGGAGGGTCTCATGTAGTAGGTGTTTATTCCTACATTATCGCGATAAACCTTGTTGCAATGACACGGTATGTCATTTATCTTGTTAGCAGGTAGAGTAATAGTATTTTGTGTCCCTTATTCAATATTATTACTCCCTTCAGCTTCGGAGGTTTTTGTAGAAAGCATATAGGTAGAGGAATATTATATCACGTGTTACTTCCTATTACTCCCTTAAGCATTGAGTAATAGTATTTTACATTTTGCAGTCAATATTATTACTCCCTTATGCATTCGCTTGTATTTTAGTTGAGTATTGATATTTCGCGTAGAGTAATATCATTTTAATATATCTTTACTCTGTGAGTACTGTTATTGCGATACATGTTTACTCCCAGTTCTCTTGTATCGCAATACTATTACTCTAGAGTAATCGCACAGGGGAGTAGTCGAGTAGCGTCACACCCGATCCCGCCCACTTTACCACCCCTCCTTGCTTCAAAGCAAAATAATCAACTGTCGTGAGCGAGCGCCACGAATCAGAGCCAAATATGTGATTTGCAGAGCATTCGTACTATCCATCTCACGTCTACATAATTACTTGGATCACGCTCATGTTTCGTGACCATATTAACAATGATACTGTGATTTTATGTACATAAGATTTTTTGTTCAAATTGTATCTAGTTTGGACACACACAATTTTTAACGAGGACTAAAAATTACGAAATCGAAAAAATGTAGGGAAGTTTCAAACCTGAGGACAAAAAACCTATGCAATAATCTAACAAAAACTCTGTGTATACGTATAACAACAGTTTAGTTCTCTAAATGCCATGGAAACAGAATCGAAATAAGTGGATTTTTGTGCACGTAGTTTGTATAGTACGAATAAGTCCTGCACGCTGGACGCTCAGAGTGGTACTCTGGCCGCACACAATCCTCTTAAATAATCATAATAAGCATGAGAAAATTTTAGTTACCGTTTAGGCAATCAATTCGTTACAATTTTCAGTTATTAAAAATTGTAACGAATTGATTGCCTTTAGTTGGTCTACTCGCAATACAAATCGCACGCTGCATCCACCATTGTCTCAGAGCTTGGTAAGTAAATAAAGGGGTAGAGGGGGGAGGGGGTAAGTAAATGTTTGAAATTTTAAATAACTGAACCAAAGCTAACGCAATAATTCAATTCAATAAAACTATCAGAAGATAGTCTGAAAAGGAAATACTAAGCATAGACTGCCTGGCTTGGACAAGCGCCGAGCGCGGCAAGAGAGGGTGGCGCGACTATTCAAAAATTCATATATTGGGACGTTATCTAGGGTGCGGTCCAAAATGTACTCTGTGTACACAGATTACACTCTGCGCGTCCCGAAATCATCTCGAGATACTCCAAGTACTCCGTGCTCTGCGTCCCGTTACTGTCGAGAGCGTGCTCCGGAGTTCGCTTGAGATACTCCGTAAAAATCGCCGAGTGTTGGGAGTGCGAAGAAATATGGCGGGGAAAATACGAAATGGTAGAATTTGTATTGCCGTCTGGGGCCAAGTGTGCAGTCACACTTACGGCCTCCGATGCGCAGCTAGCTCTAAGTGGTTTGTATGAATTGATTATTCATATTTTTGTCAAAACATTGGTTTTATATTTTCTACTAGGGTCTCTCCCTCCCCCTCCCCACCCAAGCCTAGTCTTAGGTTAGAGTGTCTATACAAACATGCATTGGGTTATGAACGTATTCTGTTTACCTGACCACATTCACATTGTAGAGGCGCCTGGAGAATTTATCGCAGACAATATTTCTAACTCTTCGTCTGAGCTCTCGGAGCTCGAATTGATGAGTTCATTGATGAGGTACGCGATAGCTCGTTCACGATCTATTTTTGAAGTGGTGCGCAAGGTGGTGCGTATCGCGTCCCGTAATCGAGCATAAAAATCGAGCGTAAAAATGACGGTGCCATGATCCACCATGCTCTAAACGGAGTATTCAGAGTACATTTCGGACCGCACCCCTAGATAGAGACTTGAATTTGATTGCGTTATTTTTTAAATGAAGCTACCTATCTAAACCGTGTACTTGAAGTACTTTTCCAGTTAATAAGCTTCCATTAAAGTTATAAGCTTAATATTCCGAAACTAAAAACATTTGAGTAGGAAAATGTTTTTTTAAATGTATAATATAACAATATTGTAAATTTCCTACATAAGAACATTGTAATTGGAAAATACAATGTAAAACACTTAAGTTTTTTAAATTGGTCAAGCACATTGGTTTTTATAATCATAAGTGTCAATGATATAAAATCCAAGATGGCGGCGTGTTTGGCCCTTTTGCCAGCTAAGCATCTCATGAAATACATCTCAGGTATAACGTTGTTTTATCATATTTGCAAAGTCAAAATGCATCGAGCCATCGACCTTTTGGAAGCAAAACGTCCTGGGCTGAAGGACTACCTACGATTATTACACTTTGCCACGGGTACCCGTAAGGTCGACCTGCAGAAACTTGACAGTAGATCACCCCTGATAGCGCGTTATCTTATCACCTTTACCGCCAAAGGTATAACCCAACAGTGGGATGACCCCCTATAACCCGTGTACTGATAGCGCGTTATCTTATCGCCTTTACCGCCAAAGGTATCGCGCCTAATGTTCGAGTTTCTGCACCAAAGATAGATAGTGGCTTCCTTTTACTTCCGTGTAGATGAGTTTCTGCAGGTTGACATTCTGCGTTCCCCTTTGCCACCATGTCTCAATGAAGTGCAATACCTAAATTATGTAGATTAAATTTGACGATTGTACACTATTTGTGAATTTTTGTCAGTGATATTTTCAGGGAAAAATAATATGTCCATTTTGTACCGGTTACTTGCACTAAAGTGAAACATTTCATTGTTGCTCAGCAAAAACTGAAAATTTTGTGTCAGAGAGCAATTTTCTTGTTGAGTTTCGATAACAATTGAAAATCTGAAATAGCCAAATTCTTCACAATACATTTTTCTACTAGTATTTTTAAAAATAAATGTTAGGATAATTTTCTCCGGACTTATGAATTATTAAAGATAATTCCGTAAAAATTGATTTTTAGGGGGTGTTTGGGGGGGGGGGGGGGGGTTGGGGTTGAAATACTCAAAACCAAAACTGCCAACAATGATTTTTGAATGCAAAATGTTCTCCTGAGTAAGTTTAACAACTAACAATATCCTTTTTGGCGGCTTTAAATAACCCAGTACCCCAATATCGAGAAGGAGACACATTTCTGGAAAACTGATCTAGTCAATGTCGCAAAGAAGGGTAAATGGGCGGGCACTACCCACTCCTCGACCCAGCCTAAGAATAAGAAGTTCATCGAAACTTCTATAGAGGACAGCACTATCAACAGCAGTAATCACCTCACTGTCCTGTCATTGATACATTTATTGTAATCAACCTTGAACTTTCTGACTGGCTATAAAGAATGAAAGTTCTTACTAAGCTGAATAAAAAAATATAATTTACAATCCCTTCGAGTTGCGAATATCAAATTCATACATTTTTTTACTATTTAAACCACTATAGTAAGACAGGCATCTATTTACTGCACGAAACAAAAAACATTACTGAAATTAAAGCAATGGTGTAGACGCTACAAGGTTATTCTAAAACTAAAACACTGCATACACATTGGGGGGGGGGGGGGGGGGGCGAACTACTGACTTACCTTTCGCAATCCGCGCCTTTGGCTTCGCTATTGGCCGTATTGGCGCGCTCCGCGGCGCAAGGCGTCTGCTGCGCTTTGGCGGCGTTTCCTTAATCGGTAGGCCTACAGTCACTAAAGAAAGAAAGAAACATTTCATTAGAAAATTAACAACATTCATGAGTTTAATACTTAAAAAAAAAAAAAAACATGGGACGCGTAGGGGAATGGATCTTGGGGGCCCCAAAACTTGGCGACTATGCGAGGGGTTTTTAGCTTACTAATATGTTAAGAATACACATAATAAACACATAAGAATGCACAAAAAAAACACGTTTAAAAGTCGATAAATAACGATGTATGCGAACTACTGACTTACCTTTCGCAATACGCTCACTCCTGCGAGGGTACGCCAGCGCAAGCCGTTTGCTTCTTCTCAGTACTGCAGGCATCTCAGAACGTCTAAACTAAAACTACTGACTTACCTTTCGCAATCCGCGCCTTTGGCTTCGCTATTGGCCGTATTGGCGCGCTCCGCGGCGCAAGGCGTCTGCTGCGCTTTGGCGGCGTTTCCTTGATCGGTAGGCCTACAGTCACTAAAGAAAGAAAGAAACATTTCATTAGAAAATTAACAACATTCATGAGTTTAATACTTAAAAAAAAAAAAAACATGGGACGCGTAGGGGAATGGATCTTGGGGGCCCCAAAACTTGGCGACTATGCGAGGGGTTTTTAGCTTACTAATATGTTAAGAATACACATAATAAACACATAAGAATGCACAAAAAAAACACGTTTAAAAGTCGATAAATAACGATGTATGCGAACTACTGACTTACCTTTCGCAATACGCGCACTCCTGCGTGGGTACGCCAGCGCTAGCCGTTTGCTTCTTCTCAGTGCTGCAGGCATCTCAGACCGTCTAAAGAAAGAAAGAAACAATTCATTAGAAAACGTAACAACATTCATGAGTTCAATACTTAAAAAAAAAAAAACATGGGACGCGCAGGGGAATGGATCTTGGGGGCCCCAAGACTTGGCGACTATGCGAGCGGTTTTTAGCTTACTAATATGTTAAGAATACACATAATTAACACTTAAGAATGCACAAAAACACGTTTAAAAGTCGAAGAATAACGATGTATGTGGAACAACTGGATGTACTGTGAACACCACTACAAAAAATTAAATTAAAGAAAGAACTTTCCCAACGATGGCAGTTTTATATTTAAAACTAAACGTCGCTTGTGAAGGGAAAGTCTCCGAGATCTCAATTGTAAGTATTTTTCTCATTGGTGACTGTTGTCACGTGGTTTCTTGGTGGCAGGAGGGGAAATTCCTGTCGAAGATTTTAATAAATAATAATAAATGTGATATTTACATACATATTGATTTAACCCTGTGGTTTATTTGTGAAAATGTGGTTCCAAACACTCAAAATTAATTGTTAAGTATTTTATATTGTGTAATTTGATAGGCCTGTGAAAAATTCATCAATTTCCAGACTGTTAATATGATAAATAGGATTTATTTCTTAATCTAGTACAAAAAGAACAATTTGTTGCAATTTGTTCTGGGTCAACATTGGTTGGGACTCCTCTATACAGTCTAGGCTGGCGACGGGCGAGTGCGCTGTCATTCCAGTCAGCTGTCAACTCGCCGGCCCAAGGTTGCGCCGGCCGAACTACTAGCCACATCCCGTAATGCCTTGCGCGTGGAATAAAATGCGAAATAAATAGGCGTCAATGTTTTGACATAATTCGTTTCGGTAATTCGCAATTTTCCATGCCCGGAAAGTTCTTTAGACACTAGCATTTAGATAGATAAATGTGCCCAAACGAGGTTTTGTGTCCGCTACAACATCAGAAAGTACATTTTTTACGATGCAACACTACGGTTGGCTGCATGGTTGCATTTACGCCATGATACTTTCTCTGTCGCTCTTCGGGCCTACTAAAGAGGGGTTTACACAAATGACTAGTGATAACTGATTATTGACTAACCCCCGTGACTAAGCCACGGGTTTCTTTCATTGGCTATGAGTGAGAATACTGCACTCTGATACATTTTAATTCCTTAGTCAAGCTCAAGTCAATGACAAACCTTAGTCACAGCCAATCAGAGCGCAGTATTCTCACTCATAGCCAATAAAGGAAGCCTGTGGTTAATCACGGAGGCTAGACACTAATCACTAGTCATTATGTAAACGGCCCATAACGTACAGTCGAAGGTCAGGGGATGCGATAAATTCACCTAGCAACCCGTGTAGGGATTAGTCACTTTCAAAGATTGGGGACACTACATTGGTCACAAAATGGCTGTGAGTAATGACCGTCTATTTTTCTTACACAGACTCTTTCACGGCATTTAATTTACGTCCACACAGAATTGAACTATTACCATTACTTTGTTCTCCATTTCTTCCCGGTTATTACAGTTAATATCAAGAAATTTCAATGTTTCGCGTTTTTAGCGCGAGGACCTAACGCGTAGTTTCACCTTTGTTCCTTTGTCAGTCCTTACTTGGTTTGTCAATCGTTTACTGAGCTTAGCCATGCTGCATTCCACATAGAAGATATTATTACTGCTATATCACTAATATCAAGCTTTATACTGTTGAAAAGCCAACTCCAATAATTACTCGGCGATGGGGTACGGACGGGATCAACGTCATCGCAAATTGTAGAAATATAAACACATTTCCTGATTACAATCCAGATTGCCGCAATACGATTTAGTTGTGAACAGCGCCATAAGAACCAAGGTAGTAATTCTTTCATGTTTAACGGATTACAATTACGTTGACGATGCCAAAATTGTGGTTGGGCCTTTACACTTTACAGCCGTTTTACATACACATAATCTTACTTGAACTAACTACGTACTTACCTAATAACAACAGAGGCACACACAGTAAACACACAGTAAACACACAGTAAACACACAGTAAACACAGTAAATTTCAGTATAGCTGTACAAGCCAGTAATGACTAAACTGAAGTGAGGGATTTCCGTGGTTGCAGTTTGGCGGTTGAAGATCACGAATGCGCAATGCGCATGCGCATATACGCTTGTCTGCGCATTGGTGAGCGCGCCGGGAGCCTGGGAGCGGGCTGAGTGGGGGCATTAAACAGTAGGAGGAGTCTTACTTCCCCTCAAAATAAAAATAAAATGATTCAAATTCAAATTTATTTATTCCATATAAATTAAATATATAATTCATATAATATCAGTCCGTACGAACGGCCACAACATATTAGAGTCTCCACCACGTAAGTATTCTTGTGGGTACATGGGCGTCCGCAGGGGGGGGGGGGGGGGAGGGGGGCACTTGTCCCCCCTTTCCCCGGGTAACATTATGGGTAATACGCAGTGGCGTAGCGGAAGGCCCCGCAAACCCCGCAAGGCGGGGGGGCCCCCGCCAAGCGGGGGCCCCCGATTTTATAGATCGTATTTTATGAAAATTTCAAATAAGACAACAAATCAATTAAAATGTATTTTAAATAAAATTACAAAATTCATGCCCTCCCCCCCCCCCATAAAAAAAAAAAAAAAAAAAAAAAAAAAAAACGGAAAATGTTGTATCAGCCAGGAAATCAGTCACAGGTCTCAAGAATATTCACACAACTGTCAATTTGAATATCATATTCATTATAAAGAAGACAAGACACCATTGAATTCTCTAGACAACCAACAATTCCGTTTTTGACAGCGAAATATTTAGACGCTATAGCGAGCCAAGTCATAAACGGATGGCTGGCTGTTTCTTTTTTATTATTCTGTTACTATGTTATTTGTTAATATATATATTATTTACAATGAGTGGTAGAACTTATAAAAGTGGCGCTCAGAAACGAAAACAAAAAACAGAAAGTGAACTTAGTGCTGCAAAATTACCAAAACTCGAACAATTCTTTGCTAAAAAACCCGATTCAACAACAAAACAAAACGACGAACAATAGTCGGCCCCTACACCTAGGGGCGCCCATTGTTACTAAGGTAACAGTTGTTTCCATGTTATTTCTCATAAACAAAACAAATCCATAGCAACAATGGGTGCCCCTAGGTGTAGGGACCGACTATGAATTCCAACCTTAGTTTACCATCAGATGAGACGGAAAGTGCAACTGGTTGTCTATCCGCTACCTCGTCTCAGAAGCCAACAGCCTCAATATCATCTCTTAGCCCAACGACTGAGACTGAGCCCGCTGATCACGGTAACGATGAAATTCAGTTTGCATCCAATTCCATTATTATTACGTCGAGTGGAAGTGGTGGATATGGGGGGAGGGGGGGGGGGGGGGTGAAAATAAATTCATACGTTTATATGTTGCCATGTATGCT
The DNA here is from genome assembly GCA_945910005.1 of Isoperla grammatica. Lineage (NCBI taxonomy): Eukaryota > Metazoa > Arthropoda > Insecta > Plecoptera > Perlodidae > Isoperla > Isoperla grammatica. Next base: position 88,567,997 of record OX246738.1, read on the forward strand.
GTGAATTGTAACTCGACATGTCGACAAAACAAATTGACGCACACAAACTACATTGTTTCGGTATTACATTCAGCCCACCAGTTTTTCCTAAAACGCACCAAATGCACTCTAAAAACCTGCTTTCCAAATTTTTCGCCTGCGGCGCTTTTCATGGGCTCCGCCCCCCATACCCCCCGTGCTTGATCCCGCCATGCCCAATGGCCAATGTCGCGCGGGGGCCCCCGACTTCTGCGCTACGCCACTGGTAATACGGGTAACATTATGAACAAAAAGAATTGTGTCACAATCGTGATTACAACATAATTACATAATTATGTCATGTTCTGAATCTCGCGTCCACAAGCAAAGTAAACCAAGTGCATTCAAGTTTTTTGTAGTAGACGATGTTCAATCAGTTGCTTATAATAAACAAAAAATATTGCATAAACATTTCAAAACAATAATAAACAAACCCAATTTGATAAACAAACAATTTAAATTTTGAATTTGGTAAAAAATAAACAAATAACGCATTTGGAATATTACGCGCATCATGTTGAAGTTACAAGGCTGAACTGAGTAAACCATTATTACTTTGTGCTGGAAAAATAATCAAATATAGTGAAAATGTAATTTGCACTAAGTTTCTCTTTTAATTTGAAAGTACCTATTCGCCTTTAAATCGAGATGTAGGCGCGCCACCGTCGCGACCATCATGGCCGTCCGAGCCGGGATAAACAACGCACGGTTAACCTGTGTTCCATATGTTTCTGGCAGTAGGTTAGTGCGTTTTATTTCTCTATGGGTTAGTGAGTGACTGAGTGACAGGGTGATGGTGTCTGTGATACACATTTATCACATACACGCGTTTGTTGGGAACATACAGCGACCATTTGTCAAAGCAAATAGGATTTTAAACGGTTATCGTTTAATTTTACAGAAGTAATATTAAGTTAACGGGTACTATGTAGCCAAGCATCCCTTCAGACATCATAATTACATGCAAAAACCACATCTGATAAACGTGAATATTAACTGCACAGGTGAGAACAACGAAGTTAACGCTATTTGCTCATATAAAGCAGGTTCGAGGAAGTGTAAACATGACTATTTTCTAAATGTAAGTAAGGCAAAGAGGGCTCCCGTTCATATTTCGGATCACAATTCCTCTTTTATCTTTTCTTCAAATTTCTTTTCATTCATTCCGGCCCTCTTTTCTAACAAAACGCCCACCGAACTACCACGCCTCCCCCCCCCCCCCCCCCCAGTACCTCCCAAGCCCCCAAAACCAGAAATGAGTGTTCTCTACGACATAGGCCTATACTTGCTAAAGCTAAAGGTAATTGCTACGCAGCTAAATCTGATAGGCATATGCGTAGGCGCATGCTAAATGTTGGATTCTAAAAATAGGTTTTTAGTTGATCATTTTGTAACAGTATAGCCTATTTTGATTATTGATAACGGTAGTTGAGGTGTTTTATGTCTCCCACCCCCTTACACCCACATCCCACACGCACGCAATCTACACTTCGAGGTTAATTTTCCTGTATAATGCTGAATTTCAGTATTGGAGGTTCTAAATAACATTGAGAATTATATTGTGACAAATACATTGTCACAATTCTGTTGAACCATCAAGTAAACATCATCTACCGTACGCATATTTAGTATTTTTGTATGAAATATATAAATAAAAAAAAAAAAACTCCAATATGTGAGTAGGCCTAAATGTCAATTTATGTTAGGACTACCTATGCACTTTTTTTTACACAGCATCTACGAAATATATTTTAAAAAATGATTTATTTAACGGCACAAAATAGAAAACATTGTGTATTTTTTTTTAGACTGAATACCATACCAGCATGCATTTTCACACCTACGCAACTGCGTAAGCGCCAAACTCATTCGGATTTTAAAACACTTCGTATTGAGAGAATATTTGTTTCGCTCGCCGGTTGTTACATTGTGGCATAGATCAACAAGGTATTGATTGTCAATTTTAACATGTTTACTGCCCGACAATAATGTACTGATCATGTTATTCACTCATACTCTCTATAACACACAGCGAACACCGGCCATCATTCCGTAACCTATCCCGGCTGTACTGGTTCTCGATTTGTCCGCCAGAGTTCAGCCACTTTGGATTTAAACGCGAATAGCCTACATTCATTAAGTCTATGCAATAAGTTAACACAATTGTATTAAGCATACAACTAAACGATGTTTGAATGAAGATGTATGCAATGCATTGCTTTTCTTACACGCAATATTGGGCTGTGATACAACATCTAGGGTATTTGGACTCGGAAAAGCAGCAAGTTTAAAAAAGTTTAAATCATTTCACACTTTCGCTCACAAGTAGATTCATTTAATTCCCCTAATACATCGAGAGAGAAGATTACCAGTTCTGCAGAACAGGCGCTCGTTGTACTTTATAAAAGAAAAACCGGTACAAACTTTAACTCGTTACGTCACGAAATGTTTGTGGCAAAAGTAGGGAGAACGAACCCTTACGTAGAACCGGAAACTCTGCCTTCCACTGAAAATTCAGCAATGTTTCACAGCATGAGAGTTTACTTTCAAGTTCAAGTGTGGAAAGGAAATAACCTTAAACCAGAAGACTGGGGGTGGAAATTGGAAGGTGACAGCACAGATAAGGGATTGTAGGCAGATAGATAACGCCCATGGTTAATATCGTTCGCGGTTTTATTCGTACTGGGCTGTAGTACTGCAAGTGACCGCATTGCCGCGCTAGCGTCGCCTCAGAGCGAATTAACTGCCTCCTAGTGGGAAGTGTTTGCACCGGTGTGAGCCGGTGTGACGCTACTCGACTACTCCCCTGTGCGATTACTCTAGAGTAATAGTATTGCGATACAAGAGGACTGGGAGTAAACATGTATCGCAATAACAGTACTCACAGAGTAAAGATATATTAAAATGATATTACTCTACGTGAAATATCAATACTCAACTAAAATACAAGCAAATGCATAAGGGAGTAATAATATTGACTGCAAAATGTAAAATACTATTACTCAATGCTTAAGCTGAAGGGAGTATTAATATTGAATGAGGGACACAAAATACTATTACTCTACCTGCTAACAAGATAAATGACATACCGTGTCATTGCAACAAGGTTTATCGCGATAATGTAGGAATAAACACTTTCTACATGAGACCCTCCATGCTAAAGGGAGTAATAACAATGACATGTATACGTGAAATAATATTACTCTACCTGCTTACAAGGAAAATGACATACTAAGTCATTGCAACAAGGTTGATCGCGATAATGTAGGAATAAACACTTTCTACATGAGACCCTCCATGCTAAAGGGAGTAATGATATTGAATGAGGGACACGAAATACTTTAACTCAACCTGCTAACAAGGTAAATGAAATACCGTGTCATTGCAACAAGGTTTATCGCGATAATGTAGGAATAAACACTTATTCATGAGACCCTCCATGATAAAGGGAGTAATTATATTGAATGTGGGACACGAAATACTATTACTCTACCTGCTAACAAGGTAAATTACAAACAATGTTATTGCAACAAGCATAATCGCGATAATGTAGGACAAATACTTCCTACATGAGACCCTCCATGCTAAAGGGAGTAATAATATTGAATGAGGGACACGAAATACTATTACTCTACCTGCTAACAAGGAAAATGACATACCGTGTCATTGCAACAAGGTTTATCGGGAAAATGTAGGAATAGACACTTTCTACAAAATATGCGAGATGCTTAAGGGAGTAATGATATTGAATCCTCCACGTGAAATACTATTACTCTACCTGCTAGCAAGAAGAATGACATACCGTGCCATTGCAACAAGGTTCATCCCGATGATGTGGGAATAGATAATATCTACATGAGACACTCCATGCTGAAGGGAGTAATAATATTGAATGAGGGGCACGAAATACTATTACTCTACCTGCTAACAATGTAAATTACATACCGTGAATTGCAAAAAGGATTATCGCTAAAATGTAGGAATATATAATTTCTACATGAGACCCTCCATTATGAAGGGAGAAATGACATTGAACTCTCCACGTGAAATACTATTACTCTACCTGCTAACAAGGTAAATTACATATCGTGTCATTGCAACAAGGTTCATTGCGAAAATGTAGGAATAGATATTTCTACATGAAACCCTCCATGCAGAAGGGAGTAATGACATTAAACTCTCCACGTGAAATACTATTACTGTACCTGCTAACAAGGAGAATGACATACCGTGTCATTGCAACAAGGTTTATCCCGATGATGTGGGAATAGATACTTTCTACATGAGACACTCCATGCTGAAGGGAGTAATGATATTGAATGAGGGGCACGAAATACTATTACTCTACCTGCTAACAATGTAAATTACATACCGTGAATTGCAAAAAGGATTATCGCTAAAATGTAGGAATAAATAATTTCTACATGAGACCCTCCATTATGAAGGGAGTAATGACGTTGAACTCTCCACGTTAAATACTATTACTCTACCTGCTAACAAGGTAAATGACATATCGTGTCATTGCAACAAGGTTCATCGCGAAAATTTCAGAATAGATACTTTCTACATGAGACCCTCCATGCTGAAAGGAGTAATAATATTGAATGAGGGACACGAAATACTATTACTCTACCTGCTAGCAAGGTAAATTACATACAGTGTCATTGCAACAAGGGATATCGCAATAATGTAGGAAAATCACTTCCTACATTAGACCCTCCATGCTGAAGGGAGTAATAATATTGAATGACGGACACGAAATACTATTACTTTTCCTGCTTACAAGGTAAATGACAAACCGTGCCATTGCAACAAGGTGTATCGCGATAATTAAGGAATAAACACTTTCTACAAAATATACAAGATGCTAAAGGTAGTAATGATATTGAATTCTCCACGTGAAATACTATTACTCTACCTGCTAACAAGGAGAATGACATACCGTGCCATTGCAACAAGGTTTATCGCGATAATTAAGGAATAAACACTTTCTACAAAATATACAAGATGCTAAAGCTTGTAATGATATTGAATTCTCCACGTGAAATACTATTACTCTACCTGCTAACAAGGAGAATGGCATACCGTGCCATTGCAACAAGGTTTATCCCGATGATGTGGGAATAGATACTATCTACATGAGACACTCCATGCTGAAGGGAGAAATAATATTGAATGAGTAATTTCCTCCCTTCCTCCCTTCATAATAGAGGGTCTAATGTAGAAAGTATCTATTCCCACATTATCGCGATAATCCTTGTTGCAATGACACTGTATGTCATTAACCTTGCTAGCAGGTAGAGTAATAGTATTTCGTGTCCCTCATTAAATATTAATACTCCCTTCAGCATGGAGGGTCTATGTAGAAAGTATCTATTCCCATATTATCGCGATTATCCTTGTTACAATGACACAGTTTGTCATTTACCTTGTTAGCAGGTAGAGTAATAGTATTTCGTGTCCCTCATTCAATATTATTACTCCCTTGAGCAGGGAGGGTCTCATGTAGAAAGTATCTATTCCTACATTATCGCGATAATCCTTGTTGCCATGACACTGTATGTAATTTACCTTGTTAGCAAGTAGAGTAATAGTATTTCACGTTGAGAATTCAATATTTTTACTCCCCTTCAGTTTAGTAAGAATATTTTAATCATTTGCATGAAATACTTATACAGATACTCCCTCACGTCTCTGTTGGTATTGTCTTGTGTTAATAGGGTGAGTTTTAATATTTCAGATAGAGTACTCTTATTTCGATATATTTTTACTGGGTGAGTAATCATGTTATAATATATTACTACTGCGAGTACTCTTGTATCGGAGTAATAGTGTATCGTTACACCGGCCTCTTTTGCTCGGGCGCACGACTGACGCGACTTCCAGCCGGCTACAGTGTTGCCGTGGTAGTTTTCAGGCGAAAGCAGGTGCTAGGGGGGTGAATTCCGATCTTCTCTTTCCGATCTTTCCGATCTGCACGAGCACTCGCCATAAACACACCCTCTTAGACAATGACAACTGACGACTTGCGATGGGAAGAGCTTATTTTAGTTTCCCGCGCGCTCCAGAGATGGCGCGCGAGAAATGAGTAAACATTCTTGAGAAAACGATGGATCCCATGCTATTGTTACGGGAGCACGCTTAGGGGAAATGTTTAAATTTGTTTAAAAATTTCGAGATGAGTGTAGTTTTTAAGTATTTTAGTCACGAAGGAAGCCAGAGGCTACTCAAAGAAAGTTACAGCTTGTTTGTACCTTCCTTTTTGAAAGAGTTTTGGACCGCTGAAAATCAGGTGGCAGGCACTGTTCTCGTCAAGGCTAGAAGTGTACCTACGTGTTTTTAATTAGTAAATTTAGTTATATTAATGATGCACTCATATGTCTGCTATTATGCACGGTTTACTGTTTAATATTTCTAGTTTGTAAAACATTAGAATTCATGATTTAAAGATAATAATGCAGACATATATTACCGCCACTATAATGCACGCCTACTTGGGGCCTAGATGACAGGAAGGGCCTCTACCTGTCACCTGTCTTTGAAACTAGGGCTTTGGCTGGATTTAGCCTAGCGTAGGCCTACATTTTCCTAGCCTCTAGTCTAGGCCTAGCCCTGCCTATGCGTGCAGGCTATTTATGTAACTATTAACTTTCATGAATTAATTAATTAACTGTAACGATTAACTCTGATCCTCGGTGCTTTCAGCTTTCTTGGGGAAGTATAGTTCGTCCAACGAGACTTGATGGATTTCGGCAGATTCGCCGACTCAGCGGGAACATGTAAGCTGTGTGTCACCAATAATGATGCTTTATAATTTAAAATACCGTCCTCGCCGACTGCCGTCAGTGTTGCCAGGCTGTCGTTTCTTTGCAAACTTCTTTCCAAACCAAATGAAGGAAAATAATTTAATATGGTGGCATTTGTGTTAGTGATTTTACCTGGGCTTGCCGCCTTACCTTCGCTTTTGTCAACCCATATTGTGTTTTGGTCTCCTGTGCTCGTGGCGCCGAAGAGTTAGTGTCATAATGGGGAATGTTTCCACTACTTCAACTAATCTCTTCTTGTCATCGACTTGAACGAGTATTTCCCAGAAAGCATTAAAGCTTTCCCAGAACTTATGTTGCGCCTTGGCAACACAGGCCAAGCGGCTTTTTAAACAGAGGACGATACTTCTTTCAAAATGTGTGAAGAAATCTGGTCTTTTGTCCCTTTGAGGAAAAAGAAATCCATCAAGTCTCGTTGGACGAACATAAAACTAAACACACTTGGGATTGCATCCTTCTTGAGGCAATTTTTGCTGCCGTTTACAGCTTCCCTCAAGTCTGTTGGGATGAAATGACTATTCTTTGTCCCACTGCGAGAAGTGAGTAGAAAAACGGGGTTTTCCTAAGTTATTATTTTGTTCATCCCTAATAGCGGTCCCGTGACGGGCGCAAGCTGTCACTGAAGGTTTATCGCATAATCAGATCTCTATAGCTATTTGAAAGCCGCCGCGGAGGCAGTTAGTCAATTGTCCACCGATCATCTGATGATCATCAGATGATCGGTGGTTAAAAAAGTGGTGAAGATACTATAATGTCGTACCCTCGTCGACGAGGGTACGACATTATAGTATCTTCACCACTTTTTTAATAGAAATTATTCTGTTTGTTATGTCAATGTGAGACATAGAAAAATGGAAATTTCGTTACAAAGTAAGCCAAATTACATTTTTAATTGAAATTTGTTTACACAAATCAGATAACTAATCGAGTTAAATCTATACCAATTATAAGACCGATTTATAAGACCGAGCAATATTTACAGTCAGTCATATTTTCAGAAGAAAAACAGGCCAAATAATTATTATGAATTTTACTTGCTGTATAATTTTAAATCAGTAAGGTTTTTAAATATTCAAGTGACTGTTGTTATACCATCCAAACTGTGAGTCATAAGCCTCGTCGTTCGTGTTGGCAGTTTGCTTTCATAAGCACAATAGTCAATGAAAAAGTAGGCCTACTAACTAATAAGTTAAATCCATTATACATGTTAGTAGTTTCGTTTCCATTGTTGTATACATGAATGTTACATGATAATACGTACATTTTACCCGACAGATATTAATATTTTATATCAGTTGTGTGAAAAGTGTAGAAAAGATAATAATAACAAATTTTACGACTATCTCAAAATCGTTAATATTAAAGCTATTAGAGCGATTCAAACATAGAAATGTGTTAGTTTTTATTCAAGAATCCAAAAACTTTGTTAAAATTTGGGAAATATTGAATCTCTAGATTTTTAATATGTAACTGTGACAATCACTGTAACAATAGGCGACATTTGACAGGTGAGATTTACGGGCAGTGTAAACATCTCATTATCTCGGCTACCTGGACAAGGGTCGCGCTACGTCCGCCAGCGCTGTGAGCAATTAGGGGTCAGTAAAAGAGCCCTCTTGTCAATGAAAATGCCACGTCTCGCGCTCACTTCTGGGACTGGGCCAAAGAATAGAACACACTGTCACTGTTGACGAAACGGCTTGGTTCCTTCTGCTGTCACGGCGTATTTTAATTTCCCATATCTTTCTTAGCTTCGCATCTTTGAGAAACAAATGAAATGATACGCCAGGAACTGTAGCATTATTTTTGCACCTAGGAACACAACAATAACGCGGCATTGCTCATTCGCTATGGAAATCTACGCTCAAACTACCCAAAGTTCCCATATGTTCCATGCAAAACGCCTGCAATGTTTACTCACATACGCAGCCATGTTGGGGGCGGGTTGAGCGCGTCACGTGAGCGTGACGTAGGTGGGAGGGAACATCCGAAGTCGTCCACACACAAAACTTTGGGAAACGTGTTATTTCAGTACAAAGACCTACACCACTGATAATATTGTACATTACGGCGTGCAGAGCTTAGGCCTATATTAGGTATCTAATTTAAATACGTGATTATAAATATTCAATTTTTAAGACCAATCCAGTTTGTAATATCCAGAGATTATAATATAATTAATTATAATATTAATAATTATAATATCATTATTGTTTACAACAGCTTATAGTCGAGTCCAGATTATGTGGCTGATTTGGGCTCGATTCTAAAATTATAAATTATATTTAATATCGCCACAAAACGTTACGTTTTAGTTACGTTATATTTAATGTTTCATCACTTTGATTAACCAGAAAACAATAATACAACACGTAGTAGGGTGAGATGTGCATTCATGTGTTTTGATTTGATTTGATTAAATCTTTATTGACAACAGGTCAGTGACCCACTAGTGCAATACACTATAATAAACAGCTAACAATAGAATACAATGCAATATGTCACACTAGACTAACTTATAAGTAACATGAGAAATGTAAGAAAAAACAAAAACCACTTGTATACATACACACACGCACTCACGCACACTCACACACGCACATTCATGCACACTCATGCACACTGATGCACACTGACGCACACATTCATTCACACTCATGCACACTCACACACATTCACGCACACACGCACGCACACACACGCACGCACGCGCACGAACAAATTTCAGTGAGGGTTAACACGCACGCATGGATATATCATCGTCTACTCTAAACAACAGTTATTTTGTGGCCTTCATGTAGCCCCCTACCTTCCCACCCCCTCATAATCGGAAACTTATAAACATAGATAACTATGCCAAGTGAATAATTAGTTACTTGTGTATGTCATGCTGCTATGTCTTTCGATCACACCATCGATACATGTGTATATAAACAAAAGGTCTAACTGTAAAGCTCTCGTAATGAAACCATAGCCAATATGGTTTCCAATTAACAACTGAGTTTCCATGCCACTCATTGTTATATGTCCCAAGAGACGAATTCAAATGAATGTGGTACCTAGGGATGGGACGGTTAAACGTTTAAACGTTTAAACGTGTCGTGGTAAATTAGAGGTTATTAGATTACGCATAAACGGTTAGCAACGGTTAGTCAATTTAAAAATAAATAGTAAATAGTAATTACTGTATCGTAAAATATGGTGTTTTGAGTGACCTTTCAGTTTTGTTAAATTAAAAATAAATGTTTTTTTCCCGAATGTGCATGAGAGTTGAGTGTGGTTGAAACTTGAAACCTATCATAAATGACTCATTCATCACTCGGCGCCGCCTGCCCACCACCAAACGAACGAACTTCCGGTGGAATGGAAATGGCTTGCTGTTGCTTGCACGTTCGTCGCCGGCGACTCGCGTATTCACTTGCCCTCACTGGCAACCGATCTCTCTCTCTCACTTCACTGCTTGTCTGCCTGCCTGCCTGCCTCGCGATGTTTTGCCTTTGTCACGCTGGATTATGCTACCGAGTACCGAGCCCCACCGCTCACAATAGCTCGGGGTGTCTTGCTGGCCAGTCGCAGCGCCTAATTATTGTCTTTGTGCTTGTTTTTAATGTTGCGTGTGTCTGTGACCGGGATTAGTTTTTTATTAAACAATGTTCCTAAGAATAATGCGAATTATACGAAAGTGTGAGATTACTATTTTGTTTTAATTATGTCTACATTTTTATCGGAATTAAAAAAAAAAAAAAAAATTGGGGGGGGGGGGGGGGTTAACCGTTTAAACGCGATTAGTTGGTGCGTTTAAACGTTTAGCAAAATAGCTGTTTTTTCCCATCCCTAGTGGTACCAGGTCGGCTCGTTTCCCATTTTTCGGCACATATGGCTGGGTTACCAGATTACTCATGTGCCTATTCTCATGAACCATCTCAATTCTTCATTAATTAGATGTCTCTGGCTTGTGACAAGGTGCTCAGCTATGAGCGAATTATTAATAGTATTATAAGTATTACTTGTATGTTTAGTATATTTTACTATTTTGTAATTGCAATGCCTTCTTTCTTTCGTTTTGTTATTTTTGGACCCTTCTCCTTGTATTATTGTAGAGATTTATGTTAATTATTTACTAAGTGTTTAGTTTACTACCTATGATTAGTGTTGCGAGCTGAGCTCTTCTCCCCCCCTACCCATTTACATATTAGGTGGATGCAGGGGAATAAATAATAAATGAGAATAATAATAACAATAAGAAGAAGAAATAAAATACGTTCCTAAGGGTTCAGTCACTCCAAAAGAGTTGAGCTCTTTGAGAATTTTTTCTCCCCCCCCCCCCCCCCCCCCTCCCTCCCGGGCCCATCAGACCCCCTGTAGAACATGGGAAATTAGTGGTGATTTGTTGCTATTTACTCCCCCTCCCCACACCCGTCGCTCTTTCACTAGCTGCTCACTCGACCTCGACTTCGCTAGAAAATATCTATTTTATGGGGATTTGTTGTACCACGAGCTCGCGGACCATCAATTATTCGGTAATTCGGCGCTAGGATGACCACACAATGACAATCTTACAACTACGAAGAATGAAATAAAATTACATACAATTTCGACAAAATTAATAGATATCGATCGGTTCCTACTAAGGATACGCATGATAGCCGTGTTATTAATTATATCATAAATCTACTTCTGAACCATAAACTACAACTACAAAGTTGCAACATTTCCTTACTCGGGTTTAATATTTGCAATCGTGCGTACAATTACAATGTTACTGTGTCCACGTGCTGCTAGGTAACCTTTTTCTATATAACCTATTACCAGTACACAATGAAAATAAACGAATAATCATTTCAAACTAAAACTTGAGCGGGCAGCCTATGACGTGCGATTTACAAAGCTGTCTATACTAACTTTAACGAACTACATACATTGATAAGATTTTTTTCATATTATATTCCATCAATAGGATTAAATTAGTAACTAATAAACAAAATGTACACACATCGGTATTGGTGGCTGTGCTAGCACATGTCATATTATGATGTGCCTACAATCAATTCTCTAATTCGGGAGGGGGCTCAAACGTTTTACGTAATCAAAAGGTGTTGGGTTGGGACTGACTAATAGAATTCCTTTCAAACTACTCGGGACACATACATTGTATTCTATAACATGACTAGTGAAATAAACAATATAATCTGTTGCAATGATGTGTCACTAGTATTTCCCATTAGCAACACCAACGAGTGAAAAGATTAGTGCATCCATTATCTGAGGGTGTGGTCAACTCGGATGAGAGGCGACTGTAGAAATTGGCGTCAGGTTTCATTCGTGTGTGACAAATCAACTAAACATAGAATCAAAATATATCGCGATAAACTATTGGTATACAAACGTAAAGCGTAATGCCGAAATTTGAAAGGGTCCTATACATGTCATTTAGTGTATCGTAAACAGCCAACAAACAGCTCCAAAGTCAGGCGACATTATGGAACGTCACTGTTGATGTTTACGTAATTTACGAACATTGTTACAAACGCGACAAATCACCCCACCTTGTCTCGTAAATGTGTGCGTTCTACGGTGATTAATGATTATTATTGCCAGGTAGTGATACAGTGAATTAATTTGCCACGTGTGTGAAAATACAAATGTAATGAATGCGTAACAAATAATGAAGAGACTGAATATTATGGAAACACTTTCTTGGATGAGACATATTTCACTGAAAACCGTAAATCTCAAAACGTAACCGTAAATTTCAAACTCCAACCCCGACAGGGAATTGAACTGGTACCACTTAGTGGGCGGGCCTCTTGACTGCAAAGACTCACGCCGCCAGGCGGTTGGGGCGCAAGTCCTAAGCGTATATGCCACCTAGGAGCGTGGGTTCGAATCCCGTATAAGCCATGGGTTATTGGAATTGTCCTTCATCTTCATATATCACCCCTCATCGAATAGCATGATATAGTTGTCCCAAGACGACCTTACAATTGCTTTCGTCACAGGCGACTGGTTCGTAGCCAATCAGCGATCGGTATTGGCGCTGGTGTGTCTCGGGCGGTTTGCCGGTTGGCTACGACTGCCCCGGATGTGACGAAAGCAGGTGTAAAGTAATCTTGGGTCCACTGTAGCGATAATTAGGCCGGTCAACGGGTACCCGGACCGGATACCCGCCCGTTGATAAAAATCCGCGTAATTATCCACGCCTTCGGGTACCCGTTTAGCTGTCTGCACGCCTCTAATGTAATTCTTAAACTACCGTACCGATAGGGGCTTGATAATTAATTAGTAAAAGAGCTCGCGCTCGCGCTCGTTCTTGAGTCGTGCCTGCCTACGTTATTAACTATAATCTAACTTCGTAATAAGATGCTTGAAAATTATGAAAACCTATTTGAAATTAAGTTTTTCAATTTAGCTTCCCTCCCATTATCTACACATTTTAAAATATAGGCCTACAGGTACCTGAATACCCAATTCTAAAAATGACGGGTACCCGGGAAGGCATTTCACAAAATGTCCCAGCCCTTGCAATGATAGAGACGTGAAGCAACAATAACAGTGGCGTAGCTAGAAATCCACGGGCCCCCGGGCTACACCGAGCTGGCGGGCCCCTGTCATTGACGCCTACAATCTGCATGTTATTTACTATTAGGCAATTATTATAAAATTTAAGTATTATTGACACCGAGTCTTGGTACTCACCATTCGCCATTGGATTCGACAACATTGTCAATAGCACTCACACGACACGACGCAGTGTTACTTTTGAGTAAAAAGAAAAGCTAGTTGTTTTAGGAATTTTTCGATGTTTTTCTTGTTCCTCGGTTTTCTTCTTACGCTTTTTAATCCCGCTTAAATGTTTATAGGCCTATGAGGACATTATTAAAAATAGAAAATCAGAGCTTTTGCGACGACCGTGACTATTGGCAAAAGATAATCACAAACTGACTAAAAGTGTGGACATGTCGTATTCTAAAGGGGTTGGAGGGTGGTGACTGCAGACTGTGCAGAGTTGTGAATAAAAGGATTTCTGAGAAATGAGGCACATTCTATCAACAGCGGATTATTGACATGATGTAGCCATCAATGAATGACTGTTGGCCGCCAGGGCGACGGCTAGGGCCCCGTGGGGTAGGGGCAAGGTAAAGATAACTCGCATACAGATTTTCATGATTGTTATGCAACTTATACTTCAACAGTTGTTTTAAACAATTACTTGTTTTGTATTTTTTTACTCACGCCCGGTTCCGGACCATCCTGATATTCAGGTCTTTTGAAATCAAGCTTGTCTCAAAACCGGTACCCTCTAGACCCCGGGCCCCCGGGCTTCGCCCGGGCTTCCCCCCTTTTCCTACGCCACTGAACAATAACAGGTATTATCGGGGCTGCCGATTAAAGGCGCGTCTCCACTGCGTCGGCTTGGCCGATCGGCCTGGCCGCGTGGCAAAAGCCGCGCATCATTCGCACGGCATTCGGCACGATTTCCTTTGATATTTACCGACATTAGTCGGGAAACGATTCGGCCTGCCGATCGGCTTTTTAGGCCGCTCGGCCTGGCCGACGGACACGTCTCCACTGCGTCGGCAAAAGCCGCGCGGCCAGGCCGAGCGGCTTTTGCCGACGCAGTGGAGACGCGCCTTAGTATGGTTCATGTAATGTTTATAACTACACTACTTCCATAGCAAATATCAAAAAGCAAAAAGCAAATCAAAAACAGCATTGTGTATTAAACACTAAATAGTACTGACACAATATGTTGACGTACAAGATAACAGGTACTCGAACTCGAACCTGAACCCGAACCAGAACCGTAAACCGTAAAAACCGTTATTTTTCCTGAACCTGAACTCGAACCTGAACCTATCTTCCTCAATCGCCAAAACCCGAACCCGAACCGGAATACGTACATTTTTAAAACCTGAACCTTAATCGTAATAAATGAAGCTATTTGCGGTTTAGGTTCGAAAAAGAAACAGCTCTGTCACAATTATATGAAAACTGTCGAAAGTTGATGTTCAAAATTCCCCCAACTATTGCAAATGAAATATTCTCGACTTTATGGTGTGGCTAGTTGAGTCAGGTGTGTGTGCGTTTTGGGCAGCGGAGGGGAGGGGGGGGGGGGAGGGGGGAGGATGGCGGCTGCCACCCACCCTTCATTCTTTCCTTGGGGATAAGCAGACCTCAACCAAAGATTACCCCACTCAGTAATCTTTGCCTCAACCAAGCCTCTGAGTCTCCAAGAAATTTGGAAATAGGTCACGGAGACGAAGCTACTAGTTAGGTACTCCGAACACAACAGTTAGTATGAGTTCATCGTTTGTTGGTGTTTTACTTTTGTGGCAGTGTTTAATGTGAGTTTAAAATGGGAAGGAAAATGAAAAGTAAAATTCGTAAACTTTTTTGTCTCGATTAGACACGTTGCAAAAATATGAGACGTTAAGCCCAAATATCAATCAATCAATCAATCGTGAACTTTTCACGTATTCGGCAGATAAAAACGCATACGCCGGAGCTAATCAAGCTTGCACAGATAGCATTGGCTATGCTTGCTACACAAGTTATAGCGTAGAGCGATTGTTTTCTGGATTAAAATGTATTCTCTTTCCTCTTAGGTGTAATATGAACAAAGACAATACTTGAAGATATTTTGATTGTTCGGTCAAACACTGTTTTCATCAACAAACAAAATAATTTTCAACTTCAGTCCAGTCAAAAATGTAAATTATATCTAATTTATAAATTATAGTCTACAACTCAATGCTAATTTTCTAGTGTAAACTGAGGCTAAATATAGGCCTAAACTCGAAAACATCTTGCCAAAAACAACTGTGCATCTGCGTGAACCTGAACCCGAACCTTTAAATATACAAAACCTGAACCCGAACCCGAATTCTCATCTTGATAAAACCTGAACCCGAAACTGAACCGATATTTTTACTATTGCTGAACCTGAACCCGAATCCGAACCGAAATTAATTTCGGTTCGAATCCCTGCAAGGTAATACACCATGTACAACTTCAACTAATATCTTTTTTGAGCCACAATAGTAATGCAAGGTTGAGTGTAAATCGAATTCATGATCACTCACGCCTTTTACCACACACTGCCAAATATCAATGTTTTAACACATCCCCCCACCCCCCCCCCCCCCACACACACACACACACTCAATAACATTAACAAGCCAGGTAATTTGTGAGCATTTGGCGCATGTCACAGTCTCGCAACTCGTTGTAAACCTCATCAATGGAATTTATCCGGTCGCCCGTTGTCTGTGTTTTCCGTATTCACAGCCGTAAAACTGGAATGATGCCGTGGTGCGATGAAACGATAGTCATTAAAATTAAAACACGATACATGTGAGAGCATGTACTGTATTGTTGTAAACATGTAATGCTACAGGTAACTCATCTAAATTGAATTTAAGAACAAAAGCGAGTCAAAAATAGTCTGGTAAATAACTCTTCTATTTATTAATGTTGTTTTGTCATTGAATTCAATAAGTTTGACAGAAATATTCAATCGTTAAATGTAGGTATTAATTATTCGTTAATAGCATCTAATGTAGAGGACACGTACGTCAGAAGATAAGGGTTCCTTAGTTGTGAGAGAGAGATACAGAATGAATCAGCACTCTCGTATCTCGTGATTTTGTTTAAAGGTCAATGCCCAGCCCACCCAGCCCTTGAGTTGAGCCAAGTTTGTCTCGACTGCACAGTGAGCTGGGAGCAAGGGTTGCTGTGGCCGACAAATACTAAGCCGCGCGACCTTGAAAGTGTCACGCAGAACTATTGGCAACATCGCGGCCTCACTTTTCCTCCCCACCCTCCTAATGTCCCTTTTCCTCCAAACACCCCCGACGTCATATGAACATAGTTATCGAGTACGTGGTTATAAAAGAAAAAATACATGAATAAATGGGGTAAACAATCGCTTTGAAAAGGCCACTCTTTGATTGTGCCATTTCATCTATAGGAAATGTAGCCTTAGCAACGCTATTATAGCGCACTTGTACTTCCGTTTCGATAGTCCTCATTGCACAATCATGTCATGTTGCACAAATATTTAATTTTTGTTTACATAATACGGACAAAACACGCACACACAAACTTGGTAAAAAGTCACTGTCAATTGTCAAGGTAAAAAGTAAATGATATGAATGATGGAAAGTCAGTGTGGCTATAAGACCCAAATTTCTACGATCCCTCGTTCTCATCCACCACAATTACTGTGTAGTGTTTTGATTGAAACAGTGACCACATCTTTATGACTCCTAATTTTGTCCCAAACGAGGGCCCTTTTTGGCGAAAATATACATAGAGGTACCCCTCCTCCCCCCCACCCTAGTGTGCCGAGTTTGACGGGATTCGCACCACTTTTGTGTTTGCCATTGATGTAACAGCTGTAAAAATTAGAAACCATGTAAAGGTCAGTTATTCTCAATCTTATGAACTTCTCGGCTCAGGTCAGTTATTCTCAATCTTATGAACTTCTCGGCTCAGGCGGCCCATCTTTAGGTGGAACAAGATCTTGTTTGCGCGCTTGTGTGTGTTTGTTTAAATAGAGATCTTGGATGAATCGACAACGAACGGGGCTTCATATAATTTTTCATTCATCAATCATTGCATGGAAATAAACCGTATAAGAGTTGTCCAACAGAGTTAAAAATATACAAAACCATATAGATTATGTCAGAATTACGTCCGCCATGATTTGAAAGACTGGTCTCGGTAGCTCCCACGGTGCTCGCTTAATATTAATATTTAGAGCGGGGTTAACTTGTTTTCACCATGGCCATCACCAATCAAAAACGTTGTTTTCATGGAGAAAACCACCCCGGACTAAATATATCATTAAGGTCCAGTCTTACAATGTCCCAATAACTACTTATTCGTCGAATAGCTTGTTTTCTCCATGGCAACGACCAATCAAAACTCTTGAAATCCAGCCCTAAGTGAATTTAAAGCTTGTTTATAATAATAATATCCAAACATGTCCTCGCTAAATAAGCTGGGATTCTATTTACCATTCCCTTTGTGCTGGGGTCGTTTGCCTGATACGGGGTAGGCTACATTCTCATCCAACAACTTGGCGCCACAAAATATAACATGCCATGGTGAAAGCAACATAGTGTAGTTCAACTATAATGTGCACATTTCACTGCGCGGCCGGTGACTCACTCACTGACTGCGACTCACGCCAAGCACAAAACCTTCCTTACACTTTACTTTACTTTATTATAATTAAGACCAGTGTAGGGCACAATGCCCTCATTAGCCTGGTGAGTGATGATTGATGAATGATAATGAAGAAGGGTGGAGGGGAAGCCTAGTACCGGCACGTAGCCTACCCCTGTCGGAAAATACCAAGGGGTATATCGGCTTTAAGTCCCATCCGAAAGGACGGTGTAACTTTGACCAGTCGTATAGGTTCCTCCACTAACCTGGACTGCCAAGCAGTTGACGAGAAGAACGAAGCTGTTACACAAGCTTTCGAACCCTCCAATCTACCCAAGACGGCAAGATGCAAACACCCTGATGAGTGTGGGTATAAATAATAACAGTAGGCCCTACAACTATTTATTCTTACGCCAAGAACCACAAATCGGAATGTTAAAATGTGATTGTGAATACAAATTAATCGCAACCCGCTCGACGTTGTATACAATGCA
This sequence comes from Isoperla grammatica, assembly GCA_945910005.1. NCBI lineage: Eukaryota > Metazoa > Arthropoda > Insecta > Plecoptera > Perlodidae > Isoperla > Isoperla grammatica. Next base: position 88,586,505 of record OX246738.1, read on the forward strand.
CAATCATTTATCCACGCGACACAATACAAATATACAGAAAATGTAACAGTAACAAAGTTTGACACCACACTGTCAATAATGTTTTAAATCTGCAAGCATGTATTGTAAGACAAAAATAGATCATTAACAATACAAGGATAAAATATGTTCCAGGGCCCAGATTCACAAAGGTGCCTAAGTGCTAAGACGTCCTATTTTAGGCAAATCTTAGTGATATAAATCACCAATATGTCATTCTGCAATGTTATAAAGATAAAATATAGTAAAATATGAGCAATTTAACTAATAATATTTGATTTGTGAATGTGATTTATCTTGATTGATGATTTATCTTGATTTATCTAGCTAGGATCTGCCTAACTTAGGACAACTTAGAGTTACGCATCTTTGTGAATCCAGACCCAGGAATAAAAGCCTTCGGACAAAGAACATCCCAACTGAGCGTATGAACTGATCAAAATCGTCTGCTTTTATATAAAGTATACAAAAGTTAAAAATTATCAAAATATTATTGTTTTTCAAAATATTAAATGTTTAAAAATGTTTTGATTCTACCTTCTCACTTTAACATCAGCTTGTGGATGTAATTATTATAACATTTATTCTGTATAAATCGAGTATAGTCGAAGAACGAGGTAAATATAGTGTATTTATTTGTAAAATGTGTTTCATCCTCGAACCATGTGTTTATTAATTGCTAATGTTATCGCAGTGGTAGTAGTAAGCAAATGATGTGGATATAGATTGATTTCGTAGTGTTTCATGGCAGTCCTTAATATTTGGAGTGTGATATATTATAGTTATAATTTGTCTTCTAATTATTGACAATTACGTTTTGAACAAAAAAGGAACAATTTTCGTTTAAATTTTAACTCATGCTGTCAAATTATCGCAACCCAGCTTTATGATTGATTAATGGGGCTTAACGTATCATATTTTTGCAACAAAGGCTAATCGAGACGATGAGCGGGTGATAATGAAAATGAGAAAGATGATGATGAAGAATAAAGTCACATCCGAATCAGATCCATTGTACGTCGCGTGGGTCGTCATACGGGAGTCCAGCAAGGGAGGGCAGGGCCAAGTGGGAGGAGAAATATTCAGTGGGAGAGTGGGGGAAAAAGGGTCAGGGTCTCCTTCCGTCGCCTCTTACGACTAGCAGAGTCACTCTGGGCCTATTCTTCCCCGGGCCCAGACGGGCTATATATAAACGATGATGTTCACAATTATTACATCATAAGAGTGAGGGCAAGTCCGATTGATTGATGATTGATTAATGGGGCTTAACGTCTCATATTTTTGCAACAATGGCTAATCGAGACGATGAGCGGGTGATAATGAAGATGAGAAACTTGATGATGAAGAAAAAAGCCACATCTGAATCAGATCCATTGTACGTCGCGTGGGTCGTCATACGGGAGTCCAGCAAGGGAGGACAGGGCCAAGTGGGAGGAGAAATAATCAGTGGGACAGTGGGAGGGAACGGGACAGGGTCTCCTTTTGTCGCCTCTTACGACTAGCAGAGTCACTCTGGGCCTATTCTACCCCAGGCCGAGACGCGGCTTTATGAATCGTGTATGAAGATTATAGCAATTGGTATAAAAGTTCGCCCCCACTGAAGATGAAAACCAGATCCTCCGGCTCTACAGATAATAAGAAATAGGAAATGATCGAATTTCTATTTGTTAAAATTTGACATTCTTTCGATAAACATTTCCCTTAGTCTCACCCCATTAAAACGCGTGCATATGATTATCTAAATAGAAATCCTTGTTCTAAATCGAGTGAAACAAGTTGTAATTCCGCAGCTCTAAAACTCATTCGGATAGCGCCCATAATATGGTCGACCAATATGGAGTCAGTGTGGCTGAACGCGTCCACTCGCTCTCGTTGTAAGGGATCCAATAACCTTTACTAATACAAATCGAATGCAACCTTCCGTTTAACTCCCGATGAATCGCTGGTTGAGTTATGATCGATTTCTTACACGTAAATTCTACAAACGAGAATAATTACATTGTGGTTTAAAACACGGCTGAAATGTCGGGGTAGGCAACTAATACGTTGACTGGCTTCTTACGACAGTATCATTCCAACACATACGGCTGTATCTTCCGACTGGACGCCCGGATTGGACTGATTTTGCAAAACCGTACAGAGTGAGTGATTGAGGTTTAAGGTATGTTTTAGTTTTTTCTCTAAGAACAACAACATTTATACAATCAATTGTTTTAAAAAATGTGTACATTTTCTGCTCGTTGACGGACGTACCAAGAGGGTGCGAGATCAAAATGTTTCAAATAAAACCATTCCCAATTAAGCACAGCACTAGGTGTATTTAGCTTTCACAACGCCAAAAACGACGCCTCGACCCCTGGCGTCGTGGGGGACGCGACCATTCTATTGGACATCATTTTATTTTACTTCAATTACATCGGCGATGGTGTGTAGATAACGAGTGTGAAAACCGTTTTAAAATCGGGCTTACCGTTGCACTATAATGAAAATAAACAAGTTTAGAATTGAATTAAGTAAAGTCTAGCAACTCGTTGGCGAACGTACCGAGAGGACTAGAGAAAAATGTTTCAAACAAAACCATTATTAATTAAGTACATCACTAGGTATAATTGGTTTTCACAACACCAAAAACGACGCCTCGACCCCGAGCGTCGTGTGCGTCCCGTCAATTCTACGAAAATCATTTTACTTTACTTCTATTACATCGGCGACGTTACGTAGATAACGAATGTGGAAACCGTTTTTAAATCGGACGACCCGTTGCACTATAATGAAAATAACCATTTATGAAATTGAGAAATTGTAGCTAACGTAACATTGTATCAGACAGTCGCTCCATCGACGCCCGACGTTTGTTCTTGCTACATCCACATGGATTGTTGTACAATACTCAGTGTTGATTTTATTCAAACTATACGCCTAAAATAAGTACTAGAAGGTTAGAAATCGATTCTGGTAGTCTTGGTTTGTTTATAATTGTCATCTCAAATACGCTGATATTTTAGAATAGAAAAACGTTTTTTGAATAATTCGTAAAATCTGTAGTTTAGCTTACACAATTACCAAAGATAAAAAGCAATCCCGGGACTTGATATTTCATTATTTGATGGCTTCATTGACTTGATATTTTTCTTGTTTTGTAGACAAACGTTTTCTTGCTGATTCATTTTTGTCAATAAATGGATTTTTAACCCATTTGTAATTTTCTACACAAATGTTATAGAAATTGCTGGCGAATATTTAATACATTCACTTAGATTGTATTTGCAATTGTGGCACACATCGTGGAACTGTCCATATTGTTTATAACATTGTTAAACAGTGGAAAAGCAATAACATTTCTTTAGTCACTATTTCGAGCCCAAACATTAATTTTTATCATGAAAGTATCATAATTTCACTCAAAGATGTTATGTTCGTTTCTCCCTTGAATTTTCATATTCAGTTAGTTTAATTTGCCGAAATCAACCAGATAAGCCACCAAGCATTGTTTTTCACTAGTTAAAAAATTAACGCATTCTTTCTTTTTTTCCACTGGCAAATAGACTTGAGATTTTCTTAGTTTTACGCTCCCCTGCTGCTCCCCTCCATCGCTATGTGACCACCCCTTACCCCTGTGACAACCCGACAATCATATCATATTTATTAATTTCATATTATATTATTTAATTTATTTATAATCAGTCATATTTGGTATGCTGGGCGGTGGTCACATAACTAGTGGGCGGAGCTTTCAAACTATGTCACACTTAAAGTGTCTGCACTCTAACACTATTTCATCTTTTCATGCAGGAGTAAGGGAGTTTTCCGGTGAGCCTCTTTTTTAACTTTTCTATATACACCTTTTCATACCATTTCTCTAAAAAGTTCGATTCTATATACACCTTAACTTCCATTTTTCATATGCTCACGACCCTATTTTGATTCCTCGCGAACCCGCCTGGGCCGCGACCCATAGTTTGAGAACTCCTGAGTCATCGTGGCTCCCTGTCTATGTCGCGAGAGAAAAGCTTGTTGGTGAAGCACTGGGCTGGGGGGGGGGGGGGGGGGGGTATGCGTGCTGGTAGGCATAAGACCGTCCAGGTTTCCCACGCTCGCGCTGTTCCCAAGATAGCGTACAGTTCTGTTGGGGAAGAATTAACGCATTCGTCTACAATCTACATCATTGCGAAAATGTTAATATCGACCAAGGATGTAAGTAGTAGGTAAATAAGTAAACAAGTAAAAACAAATCGCTCTGGCACCAACAATGGCTTAGCTTGTGGGTTTATTCCTGCTTCCAAATTCCAATGCAGAAGGTGCAGGGTTTGATTCCCGGTGTAACAGGGATCGTTTACCCCCGAGCTGGATTACCCCCCGGTAAAACAGCCCTAGGGCACAAATACCCCCCGGTAAACCACCTCTAGTGAACGATTAACCCCAGGGTAAACCTACCCTAGTGTACAAGTAACCCCTCAGAGCTGGTTTACCCTACCCTATACGCCCATAGGGGGTAAATGAGCCCTAGGGATGGTTGACCCCAGTCTTATTTCTTATATAACACATCACAGGAGGGTACACGAGCCCTAGGGATGGTTTACCCTCAGTCTTCTTTCTTAAACAACACATCCCAGGAGGGTACACCAGCCCTAGGGATGGTTTACCCTCAGTCTTATTTCTTAAACAACACATACCAGGAGGGTACACGAGCCCTAGGGATGGTTTACCCTCAGTCTTCTTTCTTAAACAACCCATCCCAGGAGGGTACACCAGCCCTAGGGATGGTTGACCCCCAGTCTTATATCTTGAACAACACATCCCAGTAGGGTACACGCGCCCTAGGGATGTTGACCCCTAGTCTTATTTCTTAAACAACACATCCCAGGAGGGTACACGAGCCCTAGGGATGGTTGACCCCAAGTCTTATTTCTTAAACAACACATCCCAGGAGGGTACACGCGCCCTAGGGATGGTTGACCCCCAGTCTTATTTCTTAAACAACACATCCCAGTAGGGTATACGAGCCCTAGGGATGGTTGACCCCCAGTCTTTTTTCTTAAACAACACATCCCAGTAGGGTACACGAGCCCTAGGGATGGTTGACCCCCAGTCTTATTTCGTAAACAACACATCCCAGTAGGGTACACGCGCCCTAGGGATGGTTGACCCCCAGTCTTATTTCGTAAACAACACATCCCAGTAGGGTACACGCGCCCTAGGGATGGTTGACCCCCAGTCTTTTTTCTTAAACAACACATTCCAGTAGGGTACACGAGCCCTAGGGATGGTTGACCCAAAGTCTTTTTTCTTAAACAACACATCCCAGTAGGGTACACGAGCCCTAGGGATGGTTGACCCCCAGTCTTATTTCGTAAACAACACATCCCAGTAGGGTACACGCGCCCTAGGGATGGTTGACCCCCAGTCTTATTTCGTAAACAACACATCCCAGTAGGGTACACGCGCCCTAGGGATGGTTGACCCCCAGTCTTTTTTCTTAAACAACACATTCCAGTAGGGTACACGAGCCCTAGGGATGGTTGACCCAAAGTCTTATTTCTTAAACAACACATTTCAGTAGGGTACACGCGCCCTAGGGATGGTTGACCCCCAGTCTTTTTTCTTAAACAACACATCCCAGGAGGGTACACGAGCCCTAGGGATAGTTGACCCCCAGTCTTATTTCTTAAATAACACTTCCCAGGAGGGTACACGTGCCCTAGGGATGGTTGACCCCCAGTCTTATTTCTTAAACAACACAGCCCAGGAGGGTACACGAGCCCTAGGGATGGTTGACCCCCAGTCTTATTTCTTAAACAACACATCCCAGGAGGGTACACGAGCCCTAGGGATGGTTTACCCCCAGTCTTATTTCTTAGACAACACATCCCAGGAGGGTACACGCGCCCTAGGGTAGGTTGACCCCCAGTCTTATTTCTTAAACAACACAGCCCAGGAGGGTACACGAGCCCTAGGGATGGTTGACCCCCAGTCTTATTTCTTAAACAACACAGCCCAGGAGGGTACACGAGCCCTAGGGATGGTTGACCCCCAGTCTTATTTCTTAAACAACACATCCCAGGAGGGTACACGTGCCCTAGGGATGGTTGACCCCCACTCTTTTTTCTTAAACAACACAGCCCAGGAGGGTACACGAGCCCTAGGGATGGTTGACCCCCAATCTTTTATCTCAAACAACACAGAAATATTGACGCGTTTTGACGATGTACAGGAAAGTCATCTGCGTTTATACGGTTGGAAGATGATGGCTTTTTTAGTAGTATGTATTCAGCTAATTCTTTTCCTATGTTATTAAAGTAGTTTATGAATGTTTCTGCTACTTTTCCGGGATTACTCTCTGTACTTACGATATAATTTTATCATTATTTTGTCTATAATATTAGATTTTGCTTTTTGATTGCTTAATGCCTTATTGATGATTTTCCACACTTTTTTAATATCTTTATTTGCATCTGCTATTTTGTTTTTTGTAGTAATCGTTCTTAGTTCACTGTATTAACCTATTTAAGTGATTTCTGTATTATTTGTAAGAAGATTGAGATTCGACATTGTTAGGATTTTTTAGGACTTGCTTACTCATTCGATTTCTGTGCTTAATAGACTGTATAAGTCCTAATGTTATCCATGGTTTTAGTTTTTTAGTTTTATTATTTGTTTTGATTATTTTTGTCGAAGAGCAGAGCTTCGTGTAAGTTTTAATTTTGTCACTAAATGTATCAGTGGCTTTTTTGATGTTTTGTTCATTTAGCACTGATTCCCATGTTTCGTTTTTAAGAAAGTCATCAAGTTGCAAGAAATTCAGAAGTTAAATCAAATGTTAGTTTGCCAAATTGTTCTATGCGATTACGGTTTCGACCAATATCGTAAGTTATTATTGCTCTATAAAGCTCCATTTATTAAATCATTGCCTGTTTTCAAAAATCAGCCACAAAATATGACACAAAAAATGAAAAAGTCACGAAAGTTTAAACTTGGGAGTTAAATATGTATTTACATTCTGAAAATGTTCTACAATAGAATAATGCATATTATGTTTTGGTAAACTGAGGTGACTTTGACCCAATTTCAACGATTTTTGTTACATAAATTTGTTAAAATCAAATAAAAAATAACAACACATTATATCTTAAGGGCGGAGGTGAGAATTCTGAATCAAAATATACGAAGATGTAACAGACGTGTAAATTGGTAGATAGACAGTGATGTTTAACCATTTTAATAAAATCCAGTTGGGTTCACAAAATAGGGGTAAATTCTTAATATCCAAAACGGAAGATGTAACAAATGTGAAAATGCCAGAGTAACTTACTCATCAACTGTTCACCGTTTCGTACGTTGAAAGTTTGCAGGTAAGTTCATTTTATGAAAATTAACTAGCCGCTAAGAACAGAGCTTGGGAAATTCCATCTCCACGAGGGATACAATCCCTAGGGCTCGTGTACCCTCCTAGCACAGATAAGGGATCCTACAAATAAGTTGTCTGTGCTCCTAGGATGTGTTGTTGAAGAAATAAGACTGGGGTCAACCATCCCTAGGGCTCGTGTACCCTCCTGGGATGTGTTGTTTAAGAAATAAGACTGGGGGTCAACCGTCCCTAGGGCTCATGTACCCTACTGGGATGTGTTGTTTAAGAAATAAGACTGGGGGGTCAACCATCCCTAGGGCTCGTGTACCCTCCTGGGATGTGTTGTTTAAGAAATAAGACTGGGGGTCAACCGTCCCTAGGGCTCATGTACCCTACTGGGATGTGTTGTTTAAGAAATAAGACTGGGGGGTCAACCATCCCTAGGGCTCATGGACCCTCCTGGGATGTGTTAATTAAGAAATAAGACAGGGGGGCAACCGTCCCTAGGGCTCATGTACCCTACTGGGATGTGTTGTTTAAGAAATAAGACTGAGGGTAAACCATCCCTAGGGCTCATGTACCCTCCTGGGATGTGTTAATTAAGAAATAAGACTGGGGGTCAACTATCTCTAGGGCTCATATACCCTCCTGGGATGTGTTGTTTAAGAAATAAGACTGGGGTTCAACTATCCCTAGGGCTCATGTACCCTCCTGGGATGTGTTGTTTAAGAAATAAGACTTGGGGTCAACCATCCCTAGGGCTCATGTACCCTCCTGGGATTTGGTGTTTAAGGAATGAGACTGGGGGTCAACTATCCCTAGGGCTCATGTTCCCTCCTGGGATGTGTTAATTAAGAAACTAGACTGGGGGTCAACCATCCCTAGGGCTCATGTACCCTCCTAGGATGTGTTAATTAAGAAATAAGACTGGGGGTCAACCGTCCCTAGGGCTCATGTACCCTACTGGGATGTGTTGTTTAAGAAAAAAGACTGGGGGTCAACCATCCCTAGGGCTCATGTACCCTCCTGGGATGTATTAATTAAGAAATAAGACTGGGGGTCAACCATCCCTAGGGCTCGTGTACCCTCCTGGGATGTGTTGTTTAAGAAATAAGACTGGAGGTCAACCATCCCTAGGGCTCGTGTACCCTCCTGGGATGTGTTGTTTAAGAAATAAGACTGGGGGTCAACCATCCCTAGGTCTCATGTACCCTTCTTGGATGTGTTGTTTAAGAAATAAGACTGGGGGTAAACCATCCCTAGGGCTCATGTACCCTCCTGGGATGTGTTAATTAAGAAATAAGACTGGGGTTCAACCATCCCTAGGGCTCATGTACCCTCCTGGGATGTGTTAATTAAGAAATAAGACTGGGGGTCAACCATCCCTAGGGCTCATGTACCCTCCTGGGATGTGTTAATTTTGAAATAAGACTGAGCTTAAACCATCCCTAGGGCTCATGTACCCTCCTGGGATGTGTTAATTAAGAAATAAGACTGAGGGTAAACCATCCCTAGGGCTCATGTACCCTCCTGGGATGTGTTAATTAAGAAATAAGACTGGGGGTCAACCATCCCTAGGGCTCATGTACCCTCCTGGGATGTGTTAATTAAGAAATAAGACTGAGGGTAAACCATCCCTAGGGCTCATGTACCCTTCTGGGATGTGTTGTTTAAGAAATAAGACTGAGGGTAAACCATCCCTAGGGCTCATGTACCCTTCTGGGATGTGTTGTTTAAGAAATAAGACTGGGGGTCAACCATCCCTAGGGCTCATGTACCCTCCTGGGATGTGTTAATTAAGAAATAAGACTGGGGGTCAACCGTCCCTAGGGCTCATGGACCCTCCTGGGATGTGTTGTTTAAGAAATAAGACTGAGGGTAAACCATCCCTAGGGCTCATGTACCCTTCTGGGATGTGTTGTTTTAGAAATAAGACTGGGGGTCAACCATCCGTAGGGCTGGTGTACCCTCCTTGGGATGTTCTGTTGAAGAAATAAGACTGGGGGTCAACCATCCCTAGGGCTCGTGTACCCTTCTGGGATGTGTTGTTTTAGAAATAAGACTGGGGGTCAACCATCCCTAGGGCTCGTGTACCCTACTGGTTAGTGTTGTTTAAGAAATAAGAGGGGGGGGTAACCATCCTTAGGGCTTGTGTACCCTCCTGGGATGTGTTGTTTAAGAAATAAGACTGGGGGTCAATCATCCCTAGGGCTCGTGTACCCTACTGGTACTTGTTGTTTAAGAAATAAGACTGGGGGTAAACCATCCCTAGGGCTCGTGTACCCTACTGGTACGTGTTGGTTAAGAAAAAGACTGGGGGTAAACCATCACTAGCGCTCGTGTACCCTCCTGGGATGTGTGGTTTAGAAATAAGACTGAGGGTAAACCATCCCTAGGGCTCGTGAACCCCCCTCTGCTTCTATTGGGGGTAATTGATCCCTGGTGGGGGTATTTGTACCCTAGAGCTGGTTTACCGGGAGGGTAATTGTACCCTAGAGTTTGTTTCCCGGGTGGTAGTCGTACCCTAGAGCTGGTTTACCGGGGGGTATGTGAGCTCGGGGGTAAGCGATCCCTGGGACACCTGTACACGTTAAATACTTCTTTAAATTTCTTTAATTCGTATATTTTGTACACATGTAGACGGTGACTTGGGAGCCGTCATAGGAACGAAGCCCATAATCAATTGTATTTATTTTATTTATGTTACAAGGTATTTACTAATTTATTTATTTATTTATTTATTTATTTATTTACTTATTTATCCATCTTTATCGCGGTGGGCAGGTTTGTGTGCTTTGGTGATCCCGAGAGCTATCCCGGCGCAAGCATAATATGCTTCTGGTAGGGCCACCCTTGCCGGACAAGTCGAGTAGGAGAAGTCAGACGAAATGCAGTCCACATCCTCCTCTCTCTCTTTTCATCCCCTTTCCACTTTTACTCCCAGCCCTCCTACTTGCCCCTTTCCTCCAAACATCTTCATATTTCACCCACTCACCGTCTCGATTAGTCAAGTTGCAAAAATATGGGACGTAAGACTGTAGGTTAAGTAGCTTGATTAAGAAGTCACCGAATGAGGTTACACAACATCACACATTTTTTTTTTTTTTTAATTACTCATTGATTTCATTGAAATGTCAAGCTTGACCGTTTTTTAATATTATTATTCAAAAGTAAATAATGTAGCCTCAGAGTGTAAGATCGTGAAAACTATAGCTATTTCATTGCGGCCCTTCAATAATAAAACAAACACATCAACAACAGAATGAAAACTGCACAAACACTCAGCCAAAAATTAATTTGATATGTGTATTGTATTTGTGCACATTGCGTAATATTGGTATTACTATTGTGACTAAACGCGTTTATACACTTTTATTCATAACATTTTATTATTTATTCGGTATATAATAACTAAACCAAAAATAACTGCAAAGAACATCAATCAATGAGCTTTGTTGATCGATATTTTGATACAAAGTTCCTTCACGCACCGAAACATACGGATGGACGTACGGTCAGCTGAACATTTTGCGCTCCAATCGACGTACAATGCTCAACGGTAAGCTTCCCGTTCTATGGTCTAAGCATCCACACACGTTAGTTATGGAGTTTACCATTGGCTATACTAGACCGATTGATTGATATTTGGGCTTAACGTCTTATATTTTTGCAACTTGGCTAATCAAGACGATGAGTGAGTGATAATGAAGATGAAATTGGGAGCTCTTTGGAGGAAAGGGGCAAGTAGGAGGGCGCGTGAGGAAAGGGGAAAGGGGAGGTAAGGGGATTGGGGTGTGGGCGGTTTTAACAGTTAGTCTATAAATACACAACAATACAATAGTGGGCCAGTGTGCACTGAGTGCAGATCATTTGAAAACGCCATTAGTTACAGGAATAATATTCGACCATGTGCTCATAACACTAGCGCAGGTTTTAGCACAATAGCAACTTGGGCGTGTATTTTTGAAAGTTGTCACTTTGTGACATCTCTATGTGATATTATCTAAGTATAACAGTGGCAAAAGTTACAACTTTAAGGGACAGCGGCCCAGCCCAGATATTTCGAACGCAAAACGTAAGCGAGCTAGCGTTTGCGTGGAGAGAATATTTTTGACGTGATGTTCGGTTAAATTTCGTGACATAGCTGAAAGATAATAGAAAGGAATAAACTCAGGGCGAAATGCACAGTCGAGTTAAATATATGCTTTGTTTATGGTTGCCATGGAGTTTGTTCTTCTTATGGAAAATAAAATAGCATTTAATGAAACAATTCCATAGCAACAAATCATAAGTTGACACTGTTGTCTGTGGATACCACCCTCTCATATGAGCGCCGCGCTCTCACTTAGACTGTCGAGTGATGAGGCCCCACACCTCACCACACACTATTTCATGTTCTTCTACATTTATTTTATACTTTACTAAGGCCCGACTTTATAATCGTCTCAATGACTTTAGGCAATTCTATTCCGAGACCAAACGGGAGACAGCAGGCGTTGAAGTTGCACCGAGGGGCGGCTTCAGTGGGACACTACAGTGTGACAGACGGGAAATAGGACCGAGTAAAAATGTGCACAAATCCCTCTTTGCAGACACCGGTCACAAACACCGCTTGACTAATTAAATTAACTATAAATGTATTGATATACGTTGGTATTTTATCCTTTAATTCGTTTTCATTCTATATGGTGTGTTTAACGAAGTAAAAGAAAGACCCCAACTATTAGAGTGAAAACCATGAAAAGTAATAACATCAACCCCGACTGGGAACTGAACCCAATCTCCCTCATGGTGGGTTTCAATGGCCAAGGCACACTTTCTCTCAGATCAGGAAATTTCAGAAAATACAAAAACAAGTAAAAAATGGCCCTCTACGTTCGTTAAAAACCTATAACTGTTTATAACCTACGTCATGTTTCTATCTTTGTTTCAATTTTTTTTTGGTTTTATCTTTTTTCTACCCTGCCCTCCCTTGCTAAGCTCCACTTATGACGACCCCCGTGACGTATAATGGATCTGATTGACGTCATATGACCTAAGCCGTCGAATAAGATAAACATGTAACAGTAGCAGTAAGGGTTGATTTTAGCAAATCTTATTGTGATGAGATCCGATGGTTGCTCATCAGCCAATATGATTGGTTAAAACCTAACTGTTACTGTTACTGTCACTGTTAATTTTCATTGTGGAGTGGCCTTTAGCTAAAACCCTAGCGCTAAAACCTCTCATGTTCTATTGTCTTCGAACCTGCGTGTAAGGTGCGCTTGAAAGAGTGGGAGGCATTACGCAGAACTCCGGACCAATCTTTCGTATGCGGCCACCTTATATGACGCGTCATAATGTTATTATGGCAGTTATTTGACACGAGTTTTTGTGTCCTATATGTGCATGTGACGTCCTCGGTTTCCGTACACCAAGCGCAGTGGCGTAACTCCCTATAGTGCAAGGTAGGCCTATGCGGTGCTTAGTGGTCCCGTGACCTGGCCGCCCCTTCGACAACCACCGATTTGAGATAAATGTTTGTATAAGAACGTATTCACAGATTTATCAGGTTTCTCAGATTCAGAATAGTAAAAAAATACACAACTAAACGCACTGTGACAAACATAAGCAATCTGGTGCTACAAATATTTATGCTCCTACTATACACTAAGTATTAGTTTTCAACCCTTAAAAAGAAGGGGCTCAAAAATCCAACTTGCATACGGGCCCCGTCATTTTGAGTTACGCCACCGAACAAGCTTGTGTTTGCATGTCCTCGGTTTCCGTACACCAAGCGTGTGTTTGCATGTCCTCGGTTTCCGTACACCAAGCGTGTGTATGGATGTCCTCTGTTTCCGTACACCAAGCGTGTGTTTGCATGTCCTCGGTTTGCGTTCACCAAGCGTGTGTTTGCAAGTCTCGGTTTCCGTACACCGAGCGTGTGTTTGCAAGTCCTCGGTTTACGTACACCAAGCGTGTGTATGGATGTCCTCGGTTTCCGTACACCGAGCGTGTGTTTGGATGTCCTCGGTTTCCGTACACCAAGCGTGTGTTTGCATGTCCTCGGTTTGCGTACACCAAGCGTGTGTATGGATGTCCTCGGTTTCCGTACACCAAGCGTGTGTATGCAAGTCCTCGGTTTCCGTACACCGTGCGTGTATATGGATGTCCTCGGTTTCCGTACACCAAGCGTGTGTTTGCATGTCCTCGGTTTGCGTACACCAAGCGTGTGTATGGATGTCCTCGGTTTCCGTACACAAAGCGTGTGTTTGCAAGTCCTCGGTTTCCGTACACCAAGCGCAGTGGCGTAGCTAGAGATCCAAGGGCCCCCGGGCTACAGCGAGCTGGCGGGCCCCTGTCATTGACGCATACAATCTGCATGTTATTTCCTATTAGGCAATTATTATAAAATTTAAGTATTATTGACACCGAGTCTTGGTACTCACCATTCGCCATTGGATTCGACAACATTGTCACTAGCACTACCGGTGTCACACACGACGCAGTGTTACTTTTGAGTAAAAAGCTAGTTTTTTTAAGAATGTTTCGTTGTTTTTCTAGTTCCTCGGTTTTCTTATTACGCTTTTTAATCCCGCTTAAATGTTTATTTGAGGACATTATTAAAATAGAAAATCAGAGCTTTTTCGACGACCGTGACTATTAGCAAGAGATAATCACAAACTGACTAAAAGTGTACGTGGAGTGTGGACATGTCGTGTTCTAAAGGGGTTGGAGGGTGGTGACTGCAGACTGTGCAGAGTTGTGAACAAAAGGTTTTCTGAGAAATGAGGCACATTCTATCAACATCGGATTATTGACAGGATGTAGCTATCAATGAATGACTGGTGGCCGCCAGGGCGACGGCTAGGGCCCCGTGGGGTAGGGGCAAGGTAAAGATAACTCGCATACAGAGTTGCATGATTTTTATGCTACTTATACTTCAACAATTATTTTAAACAATTACTTGTTTTGTATTTTTTTACTCAGTATCCAGGGCCCGGTTCCGGACCGTCCTGATAAGGTCTTTTGAACTCAAGCTTGTCTCAAAACCGGGCCCCTCTAGACCCCGGGCCCCCGGGCTTCGCCCGGGCTGCCCCCCCCTATTCCTACGCCACTGACCAAGCGTGTGTTTGCAAGTCCTCGGTTTCCGTACACGAAGCGTGTGTATGGATGTCCTCGGTTTCCGTACACCAAGCGTGTGTTTGCATGTCCTCGGTGTCTGTACATCAAGCCTGAGCATGGATATGTCCTTCGATCCGAATGTAAAATATTAGTGTGTACTTCATAGTGGACATTCTGTCCACTATGTAGTTTCAAGTTAGGGTCTACAGGTATGCCGATCACTATATTATAGGCCTAATATGCAAGGCATGCACTGGATACAGACACAGTGCAATACCCTCGCTTTGAGTGTAAGTGCGTGTGCACATGTCCCCGCTTTTAATCCAAAAAGTATGTGTGTATGAATGTCCTCAGTTTCGTGACGTCCTCGGATACCTGTGTGTGTTGTGATAAAACAACTGATCCACTTCGGTGAATTTAAACAGTTGTTTTCATCGTAGGAGAAAAACTCAAAAAGTCTCATGATCAACACTGAGCCACGAACAACAGGCGGCAGTCCAATTAATAAGATTTACAAAAAATGTGTTGTTTTATTGAACAATGGGATAAAGGGATGGGGTAATTATTTCGGTTCGGCGCGCAGAAAGGTTCGACCAGTGCCGAGGTAGTAGCAGCGGGTGAGTGGTGGGGGCAGGAGCCTTCACAGGTGACAACTTGCAATCGGCCACAATGCGCACCTCGGCGGGGTTTCTCCATTCATTCACTTTGCTTCTTATAAGTAAATTATCTATGTTTTCATTAATCACATATTAACAATATATACATTGATTTGATCAGAGAAGTGCAGGGAATTAAACAAGGTAAAAATAATCATTAGATTCGTCACCGTACTGTGAGGTCCTCGTTTTTGGGTCACCTAAACATGTCCTCGCTCTTAGGAAGTTATTATTATTATTATTATTATTATTATTATTATTATTATTATTATTATTATTATCTTTATTTATCACATCACCAGATGGCAGGTACATTATTAGTCTACAGCACCAAAGGTGATCCTCACCTCTTAGGTGCTGCAACCACACATTACAAAATATGACATTACAAAGATTTTACACATTACAAAGATAATTACATTTTAAAAAGATTTTACATATCACAAAGATTATTATATTACACATAAATCAAATATAGTTGAATTATTATTATTATTATTATTATTATTATTATTATTATTATTATTATTATTATTATTATTATTATTATTATTATTATTATTATTATTATTATTATTATTATTATTATTATTATTATTATTATTATTATTATTATTATTATTATAAATGGACCGATAGCGGAGAGAAAACGTTGTTCCAAAAGGATATATTTTTCTCAAAACTTAAACAAAAGAACTAAATGCTGACGGAAAACAATTTTGAGGACGTTAATAATGTATGGCAGAGAAAACAAAAAATAACTAGGAAGAGCCTAATGGGTTTCTTCCTTCCGTCGAAAATACAAAATTATTAATAATAGGGTTTGGGTGAGCAAACCCTACCGGTCAGTAACTGAAAATATATATGAGCTTCACTGGGATAGTGCTTGGCTAAAGAGGAGCTCTCCATCAAGGATGGAACAGAGCGCCTCTCTCTCGCACCACTTTGCCCTAAAGCTGTCAATCGTCCCGCGCGCGAGATGCCAAGCATACTCCTTGAGCAGGCGGGACTTCAGGGGCCTCATTCCTGTACATTTTTTTAACTCTCCTTAACTCTCGCTAACCCCATGTTAAAATGACCCCGGGGTTAACTCCTACACAGGCTTCCCTGCATAATTCAGAGGCAAATGTGACCCTGTCTGATAGCAGGGTTAAGAAGAGTTATCTCAACAATACTTTGAAATGCCGCCATTTTGTCAATACCCGTGTGTGTAGTTTCACAAATGTCACATTTCAAATCTTTAATTGGGATATCCACCTACATGAATACGTTACTTTATGTGTTTATTGAAGTTAATAAATCATTTTGTGTATTTATAGTACATTATAAAGGTCCTACATATGTAAATATGTAGTTTTATTGAGTATTTTGTGGACGTTTTGAGGTTATTGGAATGTTTTTGTTTGTTATTGTTTTTATTTTGTCTCGTTTTTTCAACAATGTCTTTCTTCGATCGGCGTCTCAATTGCTGACTCCTGATTGGCTATTGACTAACACCGGGGTTAAGTTTGCAAATGTACTGGAATCAGGCCCCTGACGGGCCGTTAGGACAACCTCGTAGGGAGCAGGCACCCTACCATCCTTGAAATAGCATACTAGGAGCCTGTAGATTGTGCTCTTGGCCAACACGAGAACATAGTTGGCCAGATCTATCTGTGTGGCATTGGAGGCCTTGTCGGGCCAGAACCCGACAAAGAGATCTCTCAGAGACAGTCTAGGGCGTCCCAGTATGCCCCTGATCAAGGAGTCAGGTGTGTGTGTGTGTGTGTGTGTGTGTGTGTGTGTGTGTGTGTGTGTGTGTGTGTGTGTGTGTTTGTTTACCATACCAAGAGAGATCATATGGATGAATACACAACGGGGCTGTGAGATCATTTTTCAATGCGAGATCACCCCCCATCTCGTTTCGTTTTAACGGTATATCTTGAATCAGAGCTGAATATTGATAATATAAATGAAGTTTGGAGTATGATCTCACTTTGTGTAGAATGCATGTTTTTGTAGTTCTTGTGTGTAGCCGCCAGGGCTGCGCTCAAATAGCACCCATACACACGTCTAACACACCTAATCAAACCTCTTGCATTAAGTGAGATCATATTTGAATTTAAACTGGTTTCAGCTATCCAATCAGATGCATTACACAAAGTGACGGTCCACGCATTGTTCGAGATCGTTATATAAATAAATATAATTCAAACTTCGCCTGTAAAAAGAAACAACACGCTCCAAGCGGACAAAACGAGAAGCGCTAAGGTGAGGTCGTTGTCAAGATTCGCGGCGCGCTAGGAATGTTACACATCTTCATTTACCACGTTCTAGCCGTTATTGTATTGATTTTTATGGTTTAACTTATATGGCAATTGTTAGTTGGCGTATCAATTATTGTTGTAAAGATGGTTTAAAAATAATATAGGTAATAGTTAACTTGTTATGACAATTCACGCATCGGAGATGGACAGCTCTAGAAAATTGTTTTGTTTTCTCAGACTCAATTGGCAAAAAACTAATGATCGGATGTGTTCGAGAGTTCTCAAAACATGCGTAGCAGCCTTTGTAGACAGTAACAAAATAAACTTTCTAGATAGAAAGTGCACTGAACGCAAATTCGTAGCATGCACTAAAATGCAAGGTGCGAATTTTCACGGCCGAACCGCACGCCGAGACTACATATCCAATGTTATATTTGTAAAACAAATCGTTATTTATGGATGTTTATCGTATATGAATGGCTCACGGGTCTTCTACATTGGTACAGGCTTTCATATACGTATAAATCGACAGTACTGGCTGCTTAGATTTTAATATAATTAATAAAAACTGTTGTTACGCATCTAGTAGCTATGTTAAGCTGCCTCCACCGACCTCATCGTAGCTGCTGCCATCACTCACTTCTCGCGGCGACAGTAACGCTATCTCTTGACAATTTTATAGGCGTGGATGCCTGGAGTCGTTGTTGCTATGCGTGTGTGTCAATTGGATGTATACTCGCGGATATTTGGAGATCATTTTTATCGTTTTCGTGAGTTCGGTATGGGAAGTGGCGTGAAGGGGGGGGGGGGGGGGGGGGTTATCTTTGCTTATCGAGGACACGTCATAGCGAGAAATGTCACACTGTTGCCAATAGCCCGAGGAGATTCACCACGAATCGAGTCACAAATAAATTAGTTCGCGGAGGTTAAACCAACCTTACCCAAACCACTGTGAGCTCGAAATCGACTATCCATTGAAGCCCTGCTTATCGTACGAGAAGACTATTACCCAACTGTGTATAAACCACTGATTAATGGCGCGTTGACTCTTCCCAAAACTATAATTAATTCATTAATTTAAGCATTAATTCATGATCAATCATCATTAGAGATGCATGTGAATAACATTTTATAGCATTTTGTAGCATCATTTTTTTGCCGACATGATTAACTACAGAATGAAGTTGTCTCACATTCTTATTATTAAATTACGCCATACTATAAAAATTTTAAATCAACTAAATAGCACTGTTCAAAAACAATGTATAAATACTTTGTTAAATACAATAAAAGAGGGGGGAAAACCCAAGTGGGAAAATAAAAAATATCACTTTGTAGCATCTAAATACAAAACGCTACTTTCACATATTATATCTCAAAGTCAAATGATCATTCATATTACGCTGAGTGTTATTTCTCAAAATAAGTAGTAACATTTAAAGATACACGTTTTAAGGCAGGTTTATATCCTTTTGATTTGGATTTTTTAATTTAAATGCGGGTAGATTTTATTTCGCATTTTGTATTTTTGAGCGCACCATGTCCCTACGTGCCGGCACAGCCTATCTGGACGAGCCAAGGTCTACTAGTAACAAGTTCTCTAGACTTAGTTCCTGGCTTCCCAAATATGTCACCGGAATCAGGAAGACCTTTTGGCAAGGTCTACTAAATCCCCTGACAGGGTTTCGTCGAACTCCACCCTGCGGCGATCCAGTGGGTCTTGACCTTTGGGTAGTGAGCATAGTTTGGCAGTGCACAGCCCCATTTAAACAGGCCCGTTCGGGAAAATCTACTACCTTAGGTTGCTTCCAATGCAGAAGGTCCCGGGGTCGATTCCCGGTTCGGGGTGGGGTTTTCTTTAGCTTGGAACTTGACTAACCTATTTCTGATACTGTTGTACTTTGAGTACATGTAAACGGTGACTTTGGAGCCGTTATAGCAAAGAATAACAATAAAATAAGGTATAAAATGTTCGTGCACACAACTACATTCGGAGGAGGAGGGCTCTATCAGAATACATCTTTCGTGGAACGAAGTCAGCCCCATAATAGATTCCATGTTATAAGGGGGGCGGCCCCCAATTAGGTGCTGCATCACTTGACTCGTGATCTACAAATGCCGGAGATATGATAGAATATATATTTGTTAAAAATTGACATTAATTCGCTAAATGTGTCCCTTTGTCTCACCCCATTGAAACGCGTGAAAATAGTTATCCGAATATAAATCGTTGTTCTAAATCGAATGTAAAAGGTGTCAACTCTCCAGCTCTAAAACTCTTTGGGATAGAGCCCATAATAGGGTCGACCAATTAGGAGTGAGTGTGGCTGAACGCATTGCGATTGCTCTCGTTGTATGTACGGATGCAATAGCCCTTTCAAATACAAATCGATTGCTACCTTCCGTCTAGCTCCCGATGAATAACTGTCGAGTTATGATCGATTTAAAACACGTAGATTCTACAGACGAGAATAATTATATTTTGGGTTGAAAACACGGCTAAGTATGGGGGTAGGCAAGTATATAACTTGACTGGCTTTTTAACACAATATCATCCCAACACATTCGGCTGTATTTCCCGATTAGATACACCGATCGGACTGATTTTGCAAAACCATAATGAGTGATTACAGTTACAGGTATGTTTTCATTTTTTCTCTAGCTACAATAATGTTTATACAATTTATTGTTAAAAATTACAATATTATCTGCTTGTTGACGCACGTACCAAGAGAGTGAGAGAAAAATGTTTCAAACAAAACCATTTTTAATCAAGTACATCACTAGGACTACCTTGTTCTTTTGACGCCAAGAACGACTTCTCGACCCCTTATGTCGTGAGCGTTGCAATTATTCTATTGGAAATTATTTGTTTTACTTTAATTACATCGGCAATGATGAGTAGATTACAAATTTGTAAACCGTTTTTCAATTGGACGTACCGTTGCACTATAATAAAAATAAACAGGTTTGGAATTGAGGAATAATATTGTCTCAGAGAATAGCTTTATCGACGCCTTTCGTTCGCGTTATCACATGGATTGTTGTAAAGTATTAAACGTTGATTTTTTTCAAACTAAGTGCCTAAATTAATTTCTAGAGAGTATAGAGAGTGAGAAATCGGTCCAAGTACTTTTGGTTTGTTTCTAATTGACATTTCAAATACGCAGCTATTTTAGTATATAAACACATTTTTTGAATGATTCTTCAATTGTTAAGTTTCAATTACACAACTACCAAAGGTATAGTGATTGTTTATAGCAGTCACCTTAAATATGTAACTATTTTCGTATGCAAAAACGTGTTTTGCATGTTTGCTTTAGCTCTTAGTTCGCTTATACACCTACCATACTCCAAAGATATAGTTAACCATTGGGAAAGCAAATTATGTCATAATATATTGTCGGTATCGGCAATAAATAAAGGTAATGCATGTCTTTAGAAAAAAGGACGGCTGAATCATTTTTCTAGACACCTGCAGAGGGTGAAAAGTAAAGTTCATATTTTGTCATATTATATTATCTTAGCAATGTCAACCGAAAAAAGTCGTGATTTTCCGAAAAGAGCCCCCATAATTATCAATTTATTCAATTTCATAATATGTGAAAACATTTAACGTTAGTACGCGTGCACTCAAGATGAGCTGTTGTGTAAGCATAATACGTAATTACTCGATTATCCGAGATCCTCGATCCGAGGTAACTCTCAGCGCTGTTGCATTTTTCGCACACTGTTGCCGTCCCCGTTGATTGTAAAACTGAGCCCCAATACAAGCGAGCGTCGTCGCTTCATAATATTACTGTGTATTTTTCCAGTTAACGCTCGCGTTACTTGCGAGATCTTTAAAAACTTATTTATTATTTATATCTGATGTCCAATAATTAAGCTACAGCAACATAATCATACAACCTTGTAATAGTGATCGTGTACTTTATGAAGAAACTTACGTTGATGACACCACATTTATGTATGCAAATTGGTGCAATAGGGAATTTTCGGATGATTTTTATATAGTTCCATCTAGTTGAATACCATTTTCTATATATGAACATTACTCACAATAATGTTTGTGTATTTTGGAATAGATTTCATTTGTAAAAATGACCCGAAACTTTCACACATCGTTTTGGCTGGGAAAACGGGGAATGACGTCAAACGTTTGGATAGCAACCGACCAATATCAAGAAACGCTATTTTGCTGATAATTTTACTCCCAATAGCGTGTTTGTGTCCAATTGGTTTCTAAAGTGTTCAATAATTACTCCTGAACATGGATTCACAAAGTAATGTTCAATAATTACAATATTTTTAAAGACGATTTGAAAATATTGTTTTAAAACAAAGCGTCTGAAGATCGCCAACAATGACGTGATGTTTTACTAAGCGAAATAATTGTAAATTTAAAAGGCCATAGATACATTCACCAATAAATTATCTTGTTTACAAACGTTTGACGTCATGGACCGTTTCGTAATGTAGGTACAAATTTAAAACTTTAAACGCTGATAGAATTGAATTGGAACTATGCACTTCTCAGACATACAAATTATATCCACGTAATTTTTTATTTAGGATATACCATGTGTAAGTATTCTGAGAAATATTTATGTCTGAAGAAAATTTCCTATTATTTGATTAAAATGTAACAAACAAACTGATAAATACTGCTTCACCATTAAGTTAATGAACATACATTCACAGCTTTCATAAAGTACAGCGGCTTTGGCTCCACATTATGAAAACAGTTGCCAATAAACACCTCCTGCACAAAGTGTCGCACATTTTATTTCAACTGAGTAGTGAGTAGGCCCTACTTTCAACTCGTTTGTGATTGATATTAATTTTATTAATACATTTATTTTTAAAAAAAGTATGGACAGAATTTGTAGAAAGAGCAGAGGAAGAAGAAAGTGAAGAGGAGGAGCCGGTGGAAGTTAACATAAGGGAAGCGTCAGGCATGGCCAGCCGGGGGACGCGGAATAACGCCCACAAGGAATAAGGCCCACATGGAACAAGGCCCACATGGAATAACGCCCACATGGAACAAGGCCCACATTTTACGAACCCGAAGCTTCCCGAGCGATGCTGCGTTGCCAAATGTTTAATATTGGTTTTGATAGTCGTTACTCACAACTAATTTGCATACCTGATTTGCATAATCAAGGTCAACGGCAATGCAACCTTCGGGATCGTAAAATGTGGGCCTTGTTCCATGTGGGCGTTATTCCATGTGGGCTTTGTTCCATGTGGGCCTTGTTCCATGTGGGCGTTATTCCAGTAGCTTGCATGGCCGCCTGGCTCGCGCTCGTAGACAGTTTCCTAAGTCTGCGATAGAGAGCGTTACTCGCGCCAACACGGGCGAATCTGGCGGCAGTTAAGTTACTTACCCGTTTGAAGCCAATGGCGGTACGCGCGAAGAGAATGGCTATCTTAACGGCTTACCTACGAATAATAGTAATAATAATAATAACAACAATTATTATTATTATGAAGAATGAATACACTTCAAGGAATTCTCCATCCTGCCGGTGGTGTTGGTGGTTGTCCAGCCATACGAAGAGCAAATGCTAAGATGGGTTCAACAAAGTGGCCACGACATCTTAAGTTTGTTTAGATGTTTGTTGAATAATGTATTCATTTCATATAATAGATAGGCGCTAATTGTGCGTTGTTTTAAGGTTTCAAGTGGATTAAGTAAGGTAAGTGCATAGAAATACTCGACATTTATGTCCGTACTACATGATCGCACCAGGTATGACCGAGTTTCTATGTGTTACAACAAAAAATGTATAATAATAACTAGGAAAACGCCACATGAGAACCGCGTTATCAGTTGAGCGAATAATATTTTTGACAGGATTGCGGAGTGAGTTAAAAACTTACAACTTATGTGAAGTGTGTTCGGATATGTTGTAAATATTTTCATGACACATTATTTAAATCCGTCAAGAAGATATTATAAAAAAAAAAAACAGTCGTCTACTAATTAGGCTGTACATCATAAACTATTTTACATATCTGTGTATACAATATTGAGTTAGATAATGGTTATATGTAGAGAGTATTTTTTTATTTTATAGAGAAACGCATGTTAACCATAATAAAAGAGTTTTAAATGTTGTAAATAAGTAGTTTCTTGCAATGTACACGAAAAACATCAAACATATCACACAATTAATGCCATTCTATGAAAGTTTAATCCAAAGGCACCATTAACAGAGGCAGTGGCGTAACTACCGCCCGGCACACCCGGGCAAAGCCCGGAAACCCCCACTTCGAGGGGGGCCCTCAGGGGCCTCGGAGATTTTCCCTGAGTTATTAATCTAACTCAAAATTTTATATTTCCTCTAATTTCGCAAAATAGATGTGACACAATATTTAGATGGAAACTGTTCAATATTAATTTATTTATTCTTTATTGACAACAGGTCACAAGACCCACAAGTGCAATATAATAAAGTTGTATACAAGGACAAGTACAATTACAAACAAATACAAAGACAAGTACTGGCAATTAAGGAAATAAAATACAGACGTACACTTCATAATATTCACACAGGCGTACATGTGTATGTCGATAAAAGTTAAAAATAAGTTTTAGTGAAGGATAAAACTAAAAGAGAAAGAATTACAAAGGAACAGTACTTTTAGCGGTGTTTAGATATAGCCGATTTGAATGCGCCCAGTTTCACTGGCATTAGCAAAACGGTGTGGAGAGGGGGGGGGGGGGGTGTAATGTGCTTATTTATTTATTTTACAGCAATCCTTTTCAGTTATGAAACTGATTTACAAAAATTACAATGTTCTTTACTGACTGCCTACTTAGCCGGTACGCTCTTAGGTGACGCCGTGGTGGTTTCTTTTGTTACTTCCGTCTCGATTAGCCCTATCGAAAAATATGAGACGTTAAGGCCAATTTATCAATCAATCTTTTGTTACTGCACTTATTCGAACTTTACACGAACGACCACACACTCAATTCTGATATAAAAATTGGCTCATTCTGTCCCTTTTCCCAATATGCGTACTACCCCGATACTTTATGCTGTTGCCTATGGGTGGACAGGGTATGGATGCCGGAAGTAGATAAGACACAAGTTAGTGTAAGAATAGCGAAGAATTGTTTGAAATATTATTACTCAATGCTTAAGGGAGTAATAATACTGAATGAAAGCTGTGAAATAAAATTAATCTACCTGCTAACAAGGAAATTACAAACCAACAATTTCAACAAGGTACATCTTGATGATGTCAGACTAGTTACATTCTACATTTAAATACTCATTGCTAAGGGAGTATAATAATATTGAATAATTGACCTATTTTTATTTATTTATCGTATGGAAGCAACAGCTAAGATTCAACAAAGTACAATATACATATAAAGTTATCATAAATATAAATCATAAACATAAATCTAAGCCGGCCAACCAGGCCAGCGCGTCAGGTGTCGCTCTGTGGATCTCAGACCAGTCCCCCTGGAAAGAGCGCAGGCGGCAATCCCTCACAATGTGGTTGATGGTCTGGCGAGGTTCGCCACAGTCACAGGCGCTGGATGGGATCGCGCCCCATTTGAACAGGGAGTCTGCGCACCGGCCATGATTGGTTCTGATGCGGTTTAGTCTGGTCCACAGGTGTCTAGGAAGATCAAAGCCTGGAACGGGAGTCGTTGGGTCTACAATTGGCGAGTTTGGTGCAAATTCCGACCACATTCTTTTCCACTCCATAGCACTGTCAAAGTTAGATTCTTGAAGTTTGGCAGCTTGTCTCAAAGATGGATTCCGCGACTTCAAGCGACCGCGGTACATTATGGCAGCATCTTCATGAATAGGCAAATTGTGTTTTTTGCATATTTTGTCGTATTCTCTGAGCAGCGCTTTTGAGCGCCTTAATGATGGTGGGGTGATATTGCTCAGGACAGGTAGCCATTGGGTCGGCGTTGATCTGAGTGTTCCGGAAATCGTCCGCATTGTAATATTGAGCTGGGTATCTATAATCCGAGTATGCGTGCTTTCCAGCCAGACCGGTGCACAGTACTCTGCTGACGAGTACACCAGGCCAAGGGCAGCAGTGCGCAATGTAGCAGGCGAGGCTCCCCATGTAGTCGAAGCAAGTTTGTGAAGTAGGTTATTTCTTGTTTTAAGCTTGGCTGCGCAGTTATGCAGATGCTGTTTAAACGTGAGAGATCTGTCCAGCGTTATTCCGAGATACTTTGGATGAAAGTTATGTTGCAGTACAGCACCATTGAAAACTACTTGAAGCGGGACGTGGGCTATTTTGTTGTTCAGATGAAACCATGCTGACTCCGTCTTACTGAGGCTGGGAGTGAGTCTCCAATTTTTGAGGTAAGCACTCAGGCCTTCAAGGTCTTGTGTAAGAACTTCTTCAGCAACGTGCATGTCCTTGTGCTGGAAGGTCAAGGCTAGGTCGTCTGCATACTGGAACTTTCTAGACTTTGTCTCCGGCATGTCGTGTATATAGAGGTTGAACATCAACGGGGCGAGAACGGATCCTTGTGGTAGCCCGTTATTGAGTTGTCTCTGCTTACTTTTAGCCTCGTCCATGAAGACTTCAAAGGTGCGATTACTCAGCATATTATTGATGAGTCTGCTTATTCTTTTGCAGGGCACAACTTTGAGGAGTTTGTAGATTAGGCCCGTGCGCCACACTGTATCGTACGCCGCAGTTAGGTCCACAAATACTGCAGCTGTTTTAAGCTTTTTCTCAAAACCAGCTTCAATGTGTGTTGTTAAGGACATGACTTGGTCTGTGCAGCTGCGTCCTTGGCGAAATCCGGCCTGCTCTACGGGGATGACTTCATTTACTGCATGCTCAATTCTGTTATAGATAAGCCGTTCCAGAACCTTGTAGCAACTGCTCAAGAGTGCAATTGGGCGATAGCTTTCCGCTATGTCAGCTGGTTTGCCAGGCTTGAGAATTGCTAGGATCTTCGATTTCCTGAATTCCCTGGGGTAACTTCCAGATATCAAAATGTCGCTGTAAAACTTACAGAGCCACCTTTTGGTGTTCTTCCCACAGGCCTTCAGGAATTCGGGGTGGATTCCATCAGGGCCGGCTGCCTTCCCAGCTTTAGTTCCTGATATGGCTGCTTCTAGCTCAAGCATTGTAAAATCTTTGCTAAATTCTGATGAGTCAGGAGTGGTGGATCTTAAGTCTTTGAGTGATCTTCTTATCGTCCTCGTGAATTCCTTGTCGGCCTTAGCCTTGGAGGTTTCAACTATCCGGCGCGCTACCGCCTCTGGGTTGATTTTGGGCAGATGTGATGTAGTCACATTAGCGCCACCAAGTTTACGTAGGAGGCTCCAAGCTTTCCTACTTGAATGGGTGAAATCTAAGTTGTTGGTCGTGTTTTTCCATTTGTCTCGGCGTGCCGTGTCCAGCGAATATAAAAGGTCCTCAGCTATTTCTGGGTCTCCAGACTGCAGGAATTCTTGGTATAGCCTGTCGCTCTCTTCACTCCACCCCGGAATGTATTCCTTACGGTAACCACGCGGGATGTGTCTCTTGGCAGTTGAGATGACGGCTCCAACAAATCTCGAGTAGTTCTGGGCAGATGGAGGGATCCAGCGGACGTTAAAGTCTAACTCTTTGGAGAATGAACCCCAGGCAGCTTTGTTGAAATTCCATCTAGGCCGCTGGACAGAGTTTATCAGCGGGATTTTTATACCACTTTCTATCATAACGGGCCGGTGTTGGCTCCGGGGGAAGCTTTTGAGAACTCTTCTGGACACGTGCATATTATGTCGCTCGGTGTCACTGGTAGTTACAAAGCATAAATCAGGGTTGTAATCTCTCTGCCATCGTCCAGAGTGAAAGGTACCTTTATCTTTTGCGTCAAATATCAGAACCATGTGGTATATATCAGCCCAGTTGGATAATCTGATGCCATTCTCGTCATTTGACTGATACCTCCACGAAGTATGGTGGCTGTTGAAATCGCCGGCATAAACCGCCGGGTGCTGGTAGACAGGGAGCGTTACCGCTGGCCAAGGAACGTTAGGTGGTTTATAGATGTTTACAATCTTAATATCAGCTACTTGAACAGTCACCAAGAAGACGTTGTCATCGCCACTCGTTTCAATGAGAATTGCATTCTCTATTGTCGACTTGACGTATGTGGCAACGCCGTACGCATGGTGGTTGACAGCCCCCACGAGGGTGTAGCCGACTATCTTGCCGCGAGCCATTAGGCTAGCGTCGTCTGGGCAGTGGGTCTCTTGGAGAAGGACAACGTCAGTGTTGTTTTCTTGTAGTACTCTGTGTAGATGGTCGCATTTAGCTCTGCTAATGCCTTCGATGTTTAGTTGGCAGATACGGACCGAGGGTCCAATATCTCTTGTCAGGTGGCGCTGAAAAGTGCCGGTCGGGAAGTTGGTATCCTGAGATTCTTGCATTGTTGAGTTATAGCTGTTACTGGTTGCCGGGAGCTCGAGGAACTTAGTCGAGGAAGTGTTCGGCATCCAGTTGTGAATAGACTTTTAGCGTTACCCAGGGTGCAGCGCGAGGAGCTTGTCTATTCGTCGCACCCCAATATTAATTGACCTGAAATACTATTACTCTATGTGCTAACGAGGAAGTAATAAACGATGACATAGCAACTATAGGTTCATCGTAGTGATGTAACTTAGTTACTTAAATCATTTAAAAGCTCGATGTTAAGGGAGTAACAATATTCATATTGATTGAATGAGGGACCTGAAACACTATTACTGTATCTGCTATCAAGGAAATGATATACCGTATAAAAATATCAACAACAATGTTTGACGTGATTATGTAAGCGTTACTTTCTACATTTAATACTCATTGCTAAGGGCGTAAGTATATTTAATTAATAAGTGATCTGAAATACTATTACTTTACCTGCTAACGAGAAATCACATATCATGACATTTCCTCTTTAACTGGTAGAGTAATAGTATATCAGGTACATCCTTCAATGTTATTACTCCCTTAACAATGTGTTTTTAATGTTGTAAGTAAATAAATCACATCATTGCGATGAACCTAGTTAGTAAGTAAGTAAGTAAGTAAGTTTATTTCCAACACAAAATGCTTACAGAATATACACATACATAATAATAGTACCTATAGTACACATACACATACATAGTAAATACACATTTTGCCTTGACCCTTAAGGTAGTTAAAAAAAAACCTTGTTATTTAGGCATCGTATATAATTTCCTTGATAGCAGGTAGAGTAATAGTATATTACTCTACCTTCTTCATTCAATATAATTACTCCGAGTTTTTAGATGTTTTAAGTAACTAACTTACATCATTACGATGAGGTCAATTATTCAATATTATTATACTCCCTTAGCAATGAGTATTTAAATGTAGAATGTAACTAGTCTGACATCATCAAGATGTACCTTGTTGAAATTGTTGGTTTGTAATTTCCTTGTTAGCAGGTAGATTAATTTTATTTCACAGCTTTCATTCAGTATTATTACTCCCTTAAGCATTGAGTAATAATATTTCAAACAATTCTTCGCTATTCTTACACTAACTTGTGTCTTATCTACTTCCGGCATCCATACCCTGTCCACCCATAGGCAACAGCATAAAGTATCGGGGTAGTACGCATATTGGGAAAAGGGACAGAATGAGCCAATTTTTATATCAGAATTGAGTGTGTGGTCGTTCGTGTAAAGTTCGAATAAGTGCAGTAACAAAAGATTGATTGATAAATTGGCCTTAACGTCTCATATTTTTCGATAGGGCTAATCGAGACGGAAGTAACAAAAGAAACCACCACGGCGTCACCTAAGAGCGTACCGGCTAAGTAGGCAGTCAGTAAAGAACATTGTAATTTTTGTAAATCAGTTTCACAACTGAAAAGGATTGCTGTAAAATAAATAAATAAGCACATTACACCCCCCTTCCTCTCCACACCGTTTTGCTAATGCCAGTGAAACTGGACGCATTCAAATCGGCTATATCTAAACACCGCTAAAAGTACTGTTCCTTTGTAATTCTTTCTCTTTTATCCTTCACTAAAACTTATTTTACACTGTTATCGACATACACATGTACGCCTGTGTGAATATTATGAAGTGTACGTCTGTATTTTATTTCCTTAATTGCCAGTACTTGTCTTTGTATTTGTTTGTAATTGTACTTGTCCTTGTATACAACTTTATTATATTGCACTTGTGGGTCTTGTGACCTGTTGTCAATAAAGAATACATAAATGAATATTGAAAAGTTTCCATCTAAATATTGTGTCACATCTATTTTGCGAAATTAGAGGAAATATAAAATTTTGAGTTAGATTAATAACTCAGGGAAAATCTCCGAGGCCCCAGAGGGCCCCCCTCGAAGTGGGGGTTTCCGGGCTTTGCCCGGGTGTGCCGGGCGGTAGTTACGCCACTGCCTCTGTTAATGGTGCCTTTGGATTGAACTTTCATAGAATGGCATTAATTGTGTGATATGTTTGATGTTTTTCGTGTACATTGCAAGAAACTACTTATTTACAACATTTAAAACTCTTTTATTATGGTTAACATGCGTTTCTCTATAAAATAAAAAAAATACTCTCTACATATAACCATTATCTAACTCAATATTGTATACACAGATATGTAAAAGAGTTTATGATGTACAGCCTAATTAGTAGACGACTGTTTCACGAAAAACCATTAATGGTTTTATATTAAGTTTTTTTTTTTTATAATATCTTCTTGACGGATTTAAATAATGTGTCATGAAAATATTTACAACATATCCGAACACACTTCACATAAGTTGTAAGTTTTTAACTCACGCCGCAATCCTGTCAAAAATATTATTCGCTCAACTGATAACGCGGTTCTCATGTGGCGTTTTCCTAGTTATTATTATACATTTTTTGTTGTAACACATAGAAACTCGGTCATACCTGGTGCGATCATGTAGTACGGACATAAATGTCGAGTATTTCTATGCGCTTACCTTACTTAATCCACTTGAAACCTTAAAACAACGCACAATTAGCGCCTATCTATTATATGAAATGAATACATTATTCAACAAACATCTAAACAAACTTAAGATGTCGTGGCCACTTTGTTGAACCCATCTTAGCATTCGCTCTTCGTATGGCTGGACAACCACCAACACCACCGGCAGGATGGATCCTGTCAAAAATATTATTCGCTCAACTGATAACGCGGTTCTCATGTGGCGTTTTCCTAGTTATTATTATACATTTTTTGTTGTAACACATAGAAACTCGGTCATACCTGGTGCGATCATGTAGTACGGACATAAATGTCGAGTATTTCTATGCGCTTACCTTACTTAATCCACTTGAAACCTTAAAACAACGCACAATTAGCGCCTATCTATTATATGAAATGAATACATTATTCAACAAACATCTAAACAAACTTAAGATGTCGTGGCCACTTTGTTGAACCCATCTTAGCATTCGCTCTTCGTATGGCTGGACAACCACCAACACCACCGGCAGGATGGAGAATTCCTTGAAGTATATTCATTCTTCATAATAATAATAATTGTTGTTATTATTATTATTACTATTATTCGTAGGTAAGCCGTTAAGATAGCCATTCTCTTCGTGCGTACCGCCATTGGCTTCAAACGGGTAAGTAACTTAACGGCCGCCAGATTCGCCCGTGTTGGCGCGAGTAACGCACTCTATCGCAGACTTAGGAAACTGTCTACGAGCGCGAGCCAGGCGGCCATGCAAGCTACCGGAATAACGCCCACATGGAACAAGGCCCACATGGAACAAGGCCCACATGGAATAACGCCCACATGGAACAAGGCCCACATTTTACGATCCCGAAGGTTGCATTGCCGTTGACCTTGATTATGCAAATCAGGTATGCAAATTAGGTGTGAGTAACGACTATCAAAACCAATATTAAACATTTGGCAACGCAGCATCGCTCGGGAAGCTTCGGGTTCGTAAAATGTGGGCCTTGTTCCATGTGGGCGTTATTCCATGTGGGCCTTGTTCCATGTGGGCCTTATTCCTTGTGGGCGTTATTCCGTGTACCCGCCAGCCGGCTTCGATGTACCTGTCCTAGGGGCCAGAATATGATGGGATTAATTTCCTATCCGCTACCCGACTTCATTGTTGGACACAGGGAGCAGATATAAAAAAAAAATGTAGTTAACCGTTCTCGTTCATGATTGGTTCACGTGACTCAGATTGGCAACTCTTGTGATTTGTGAACAATACGTGACACACAAGAGTGGGAGAGTTGTAGAGCGCAATTGCAACCGGTGATTCTAATCTACAATTTAAAATTATAGTGTGTTACGGCCTTGATAAGGGATTAAAAGAGCTCGCGATTGTTTAATGGCGCCTGGTGATCACGGAGCGATCCCTTAATGCCAACGACCGTTTTATTCCCTAATGCCAACATATTTTATACCTGCTCGATAGATAGATATAGTCGCCGTACAACATCTTCGGTAATGCTTCCGTCACAGGTGAGTGAGCGGCAACCAACCAGCGGCCGTGGCTAATTCAAATACCTGCTCGGGTTGGCCGAGACCGTAAACACGTCATTGATTGATGACGAAAGCATTACCGAAGGTGTTGTAAGAGAACTATAGTTACTTGGGCTTAACGTCTCATATTTATGCAATTAGGCTAATCGAGACGATGAATGGGTGAAATATGAAGATAAAATAGCGGGGCTGTTTGGGGGGAAAGGGAGGAAAAGGTAGTGGGAAGGACGTGGACTGCATTTCGTCTGACTTCTCCCTCTCGACCAGTCCGGCTAGAGTGGCCCTACCAGAAGCATACGCTTCCGCCGGCATAGCTCTCGGGATAAGATCAACAAAGCACGCAAACCTGCCCACCACGATAAGGAAGCAGTCCCTGGGCAAGATACCTGCTCGAAAAAACAAAGTTACACGAGGCATTTGTTCGCAGTACGGGAATCAGTTTATTTCTTTCCCTGCCACCGAAATGTCTGGTTTCTTCAATACCAATATTCTTGGAGGTTATTTATTATTTATACCACGATTAGGGTTGAGACGTTTAAAGTTTAAACGTGGGAGAAAGAACTAGGTACTAACTAATAATACAAAGTGGCAAAGGGGATTCAAATTGTAAAAACTATTTACTAGTCTACTACTATAGTTTTTTATCACCATGAATTTTTATTTTACCCTACATAGGCTTCGGAAATTTACTGCATCGGTAATTTTTCATGTCACGGCAGGTGAAGAGCGATTAACGTTTACACTTTTAAACGCAAATTTTAAAAACGGTTAAATGTTTAGGCTATTTAACATACTTGTCCATCCCTAATCACGATATTCTCAAGTAAATCACAGAATGTGCATTAGTATTACCCCCGCCCCTCACCGCAGCCCCACCCACGCCTCCCCCCCAACTGTATACTATTCGTACAAGTATTATTATCTATTTGTATTGCAAAGATTTATTAGTTTAATCCAATTAAACATAATATTGTTAAAACGAGTTCCCCACACTCGCACTATTTGTACTGGAATCGGGGAATACCATAGGAGTAAATTGATTGCATATTTATTATTTACCATTTACACTTTTATAAACGCTTTTTAAAGAAAATTATTTCTGTAGTATTGCGTAAGATTCGTAACAGGTAACATCGCGGTAATCACTAGTATTACTAATACGGGGGGGGCTTTATTATTCCATCAACCCCCCAAGTAGAACAATTTTCCAGAATTGAAGAATGTGAGTGATTAAATTTGGAAAGCTCAAGGTCCTTGTTCATGATCTCGGTAAGTATACTTTGTCATTCAACAATTACACCTGTGTTGAGTGCCTCGTAATGTATGGTTTGATCGTTAAAATGTTGAAATAAAACTAAAACAAAATATTATGCATTATTACTATAACATCAGATTAACATACCACTCATCTCTGCTACCGAAAGCTCTACAGTGCTGACTCGTTCGTTACCTTACAAGTACCTACCACTGCGAAAAAAAACCACTGCAACAAAGTACCTACAAAGGTACCTATCACTGGCGTAGCGAGGTGGGGGGGGGGGGGGGGCATATAAAATCCAGGTTAGTGTATGAAAATGGCCTAATAAGTAGTGTGTAAATCGATCTTAAAGTGTACATTTTGACAGGCTTTAAATAAAAACAAAGTGCCAATGTCGCTCACAGCTTGCTTGAGTTTGACGAGTTATGTGAACTTCTTCGAAATTCGAATTCTCACTCTCATTGGCTACACAATAACAATAACTGAATTTTCAAGGTTATCGATCAAAGTTACATGATCCCAGTGCGGTAATTCTTCTCACCCATCATTTGAACTGCGACCACTAAAAGGAACTCGTATCCACAGTTTACAATCAGTGGTTAAAGTGGGGCGGTATGAGCCGGTATGCATACCGTTACTAAAGATACCGACGGTATACCATCAGTAGCGGATTTAACGGTCAGCCGGGTCAGCCCCGGCCAATCCGGGCCCCCCGCCCCTTAGCGACCCACTCAAAAACACACGAGCTGAGATCCATTCACCATAGACAGTATCGAAACCCATTATGGCAAATACTACCAATAAAATTATATTTCAAAAAGAATGTTTCAAAAAGAATGATTCCGTTTATAGGGCTCAATAAAGCCTTCGCCCACGTGTTTGACGGTACACAGCGGCGGAAACAACCCCACAGTTCAACAATGAAACTTTAATCCTGCCGCTTTACGTTGAGTCACGCTAATTTATAGAAAAACCTGGAAATATTCGGCAAATATGAGCGTTTATATTTACAACCCAATAACTGTCTATATGTCTATAAAATGACAATTACAATTGCTTTGAAACACCCAACCTCTCCTCTACTCAGTATCAGTCGCGCGCGGTTTCTGTGTCTCGTGTGAAACAGTCCAGTGCAACTTAGTTCGTGTGACAACTGTGTTATTTTAATTTAATTTAAACGAAAGTAAATTGTGAGTGTGGTATACGTTTGTTGAAGATGAGTGAACAGACAAAATACAAGCATAAGACGATACAAGCATAAAAGCGAAAAGATAAAGAGCACGCACTTCTTGTAACTGCCGGTGTGACGCTACTCGACTACTCCCCTGTGCGATTACTCTAGAGTAATAGTATTGCGATACAAGAGAACTGGGAGTAAACATGTATCGCAATAACAGTACTCACAGAGTAAAGATATATTAAAATGATATTACTCTACGCGAAATATCAATACTCAACTAAAATACAAGCGAATGCATAAGGGAGTAATAATATTGACTGCAAAATGTAAAATACTATTACTCAATGCTTAAGGGAGTAATAGGAAGTAACACGTGATATAATATTCCTCTACCTTTATGCTTTCTACAAAAACCTCCGAAGCTGAAGGGAGTAATAATATTGAATAAGGGACACAAAATACTATAACTCTACCTGCTAACAAGATAAATGACATACCGTGTCATTGCAACAAGGTTTATCGCGATAATGTAGGAATAAACACCTACTACATGAGACCCTCCATACTGAAGGGAGTAATAGCAATGAATTGTATACGTGAAATACTATTACTCTACCTGCTAACAAGGAGAATGACATACCGTGTCATTGCAACAAGGTTTATCGCGATGATGTGAGAATAGATACTTTCTACATGAGACACTCCATGATGAAGGGAGTAATGATATTGGATGAGGGACACGAAATACTATTACTCTACCTGCTAACAAGGTTAATGACATAACCTGTCATTGCAACAAGGTTTATCGCGTTAATGTAGCAATAGATACTTCCTACATAAGACCCTCCATGCTGAAGGGAGTAATAATATTGAATGAGGGACACGAATTACTATTACTCTACCTGCTAACAAGGTAAATTATATACAGTGTCATTGCAACAAGGATTATCGCTAAAATGTTGGAATACATACTTTATATATGAGACCCTCCATGCTGAAGGGAGTAATGATATTGAGTGAGGGACACGAAATACTATTACTCTACCTGCTAACAAGGTTAATGACATAACCTGTCATTGCAACAAGGTTTATCGCGTTAATGTAGCAATAGATACTTCCTACATAAGACCCTCCATGCTGAAGGGAGTAATAATATTGAATGAGGGACACGAATTACTATTACTCTACCTGCTAACAAGGTAAATTATATACAGTGTCATTGCAACAAGGATTATCGCTGAAATGTAGGAATACATACTTTCTACATGAGACCCTCCATGCTGAAGGGAGTAATACTATTGAATGAGGGACACGAAATACTATTACTCTATCCGCTAACAAGGTAAATGACAAACAGTGTCATTGCAACAAGGATTATCGCTAAAATGTAGGAATAAATACTTTCTACATGAGACCCTCCATGCTGAAGGGAGTAATGACATTGAATGAGGGAAACGAAATACTATTACTCTACTTGCTAGCAAGGTAAATGACATACAGTGTCATTGCAACAAGGATTATCGCTAAAATGTAGGAATAAATACTTTCTACATGAGACCCTCCATTCTGAAGGGAGTAATAATATTGAATGAGGGACACGAAATACTATTACTCTACCTGCTAGCAAGGTAAATCACATACAGTGTCATTGCAACAAGGATTATCGCGATCATGTAGAAATATTTACTTTCTACATGAGACCCTCCATGCTGAAGGGAGTAATAATATTGAATGACGGACACGAAATACTATTACTCTACCTGCTAAGTGCTAATTCAAGGTAAATTACATACCGTGAATTGCAGTAAGGTTTATCGCGATAATGTAGGCATTGATATTTCTACATAAGACCCTCCATGCTGAAGGGAGTAATAATATTGAATGAGGGACACGAAATACTATTACTCTACCTGCTGTCAAAAGTATCTATTTCTATATTGTAGCGATTGACCTTGTTGCAAGACAGAGTATGTCATTTACCTTGTTACCAGATAGAGTAATAGTATTTCACGTGGAGAATTCAATATCATTACTCCCTTTAGCATGGAGGCTCTCATGTAGAAACTATGTTTTCCTACATTTTAGCGATAATCCTTGTTGCAATGACACTGTATGTCATTTACCTTGCTAGCAGGTAAATGGTATTTCGTGTCCCTCATTCAATATCATTACTCCCTTTAAGAGGGAGGGTCTAATGTAGAATGTATTAATTCCTACATTATCGCGATGAACCTTGTTGCAAATTTACGGTATGTAATTTACCTTTAAGCAGGTAGAGTAATAGTATTTCGTGTCCGTCATTCAATATTATTACTCCCTTCAGCATGGAGGATTTCATGTAGAAAGTATCTATTCCTACATTATCGCGATGAACCTTGTTGCAATTTACGGTATGTAATTTACCTTTAAGCAGGTAGAGTAATAGTATTTCGTGTCCGTCATTCAATATTATTACTCCCTTCAGCATGGAGGGTCTCATGTAGAAAGTATCTATTCCTACATTATCGCGATGAACCTTGTTGCAATTTACGGTATGTAATTTACCTTTAAGCAGGTAGAGTAATAGTATTTCGTGTCCGTCATTCAATATTATTACTCCCTTCAGCATGGAGGATTTCATGTAGAAAGTATCTATTCCTACATTATCGCGATGAACCTTGTTGCAATTTACGGTATGTAATTTACCTTTAAGCAGGTAGAGTAATAGTATTTCGTGTCCGTCATTCAATATTATTACTTCTTTCAGCATGGAGGGTCTCATGTAGAAAGTATCTATTCCTACATTATCGCGAAGAACCTTGTTGCAATTTACGGTATGTAATTTACCTTTAAGCAGGTAGAGTAATAGTATTTCGTGTCCGTCATTCAATATTATTACTCCCTTCAGCATGGAGGGTCTCATGTAGAAAGAATGTATTCCTACATTTTAGCAATAATCCTTGTTTGCAATGACACGGTATGTCATTTACCTTGTTAGCAGGTAGAGTAATAGTATTTCGTGTCCCTCATTCAATATCATTACTCCCTTCAGCATGGACGGTCTCATGTAGAAAGTGTTTATTCC
Organism: Isoperla grammatica; assembly: GCA_945910005.1. Classification (NCBI taxonomy): domain Eukaryota; kingdom Metazoa; phylum Arthropoda; class Insecta; order Plecoptera; family Perlodidae; genus Isoperla; species Isoperla grammatica. Next base: position 88,623,869 of record OX246738.1, read on the forward strand.
CACATTATCGCGATAATCCTTGTTGCAATGACACTGTATGTCATTTACCTTGTTAGCAGGTAGAGTAATAGTATTTCGTGTCCCTCATTCAATATTATTACTCCCTTTAGCAGGGAGGGTCTCATGTAGAAAGTATTTATTCCCACATTATCGCGATAATCCTTGTTGCAATGACACTGTATGTCATTTACCTTGCTAGCAGGTAGAGTAATAGTATTTCGTGTCCCTCATTCAATATCATTACTCCCTTCAGCATGGAGGGTCTCATGTAGAAAATATGTATTCCTACATTTTAGCAATAATCCTTGTTGCAATGACACTGTTTGTTATTTACCTTGCTAGCAGGTAGAGTAATAGTATTTCGTGTCCCTCATTCAATATTATTACTCCCTTCATAATGGATGGTCTCATGTAGAAAGTATCTATTTCTACATTTTCGCGATAATCCTTGTTGCAATGAGACTGTATGTCATTTATCTTGCTAGCAGGTAGAGTAATAGTATTTCGTGTCCCTCATTCAATATTATTACTCCCTTTATAATGGAGGGTCTCATGTAGAAAGTATCTTTTCCTACATTTTCGCGATAAACCTTGTTGCAATGACACGGTATGTAGTTTACCTTTTTAGCAGGTAGAGTAATAGTATTTCGTGTCCCTCATTCAATATTATTACTCCCTTCAGCGGGGACGCGGAATAACGCCCACAAGGAATAAGGCCCACATGGAACAAGGCCCACATGGAATAACGCCCACATGGAACAAGGCCCACATTTTACGATCCCGAAGCTTCCCGAGCGATGCTGCGTTGCCAAATGTTTAATATTGGTTTTGATAGTCGTTACTCACATATAATTTGCATAATGAAGGTCAACGGCAATGCAAACTTCGGGATCGTAAAATGTGGGCCTTGTTCCATGTGGGCGTTATTCCATGTGGGCCTTGTTCCATGTGGGCGTTATTCCATGTGGGCGTTATTCCGGTAGCTTGCATGGCCGCCTGGCTCGCGCTCGTAGACACTAGACAGTGTCCTAAGTCTGCGATAGAGTGCGTTACTCGCGCCAACACGGGCGAATCTGGCGGCCGTTTTATGACGGCGGTAAAATTGAAAAGAAAGATTCGAAAAGAAAACACAATTTGCGGAAGAAAAAATCCTTGTCATTACTAACTAGGAAAACGCCGCATGAGAACCGCGTTGACAGATGAGCGCACAAAATGAAACAGAAAGCGCCGTTTGAGTTGAATTGAGAGATTCACTCCGCCTACGCTACTCTAATTAATGATACGAATTAGGTAAATTTATTCTAGCGGAACTAAGTCATTGTGTAGTGTTTTAAGTAACGAAGTCATATCTTCAAAATAAAGAATTATGCTACTTTAAGAAGTAACTAGCCCGCAAGCTTGTAGGGTCTCAGGTTGTGTTTCTAAAACGGGTTCCACTATGTCCGAGGGCTGCTTGTAGAATACAAACCCAGAATTCACCTTATCACTACTATAGGAAAATCTCGCCAACTTGAGAATTTCCGGTTACGGGAATCGGGGCCAGCATCCTCTAATAAGAAACAACGTGTCATTGAGAATAAAGTCCGTGAGCTCAATTGATAATCTGAAAACATCTTAGCGTGAACGCTTATTTGCACGAAACCTCAGAAGAAAGACTTTCGTCTTGAGAGGTAATAAAAATAAATAAATAAATTTGTATTTATTGTGTACCCACTCAACTGATTTTCAGTGGGGGACATTATACTAACTTTATTATGTGCCTCGTTGCTACGTTTACGTGTCGCAGTGTCGCACACAAATATGAGACAAATAAAAATATACTTTAGAACAATGTGATATTATAATATGATTTTTACTGTTGAGGTGGCTCTTTTTACAACCTTCCCTGGTTTTAGTACAATAACATGTCTGCTCTAAGCTTCACATAAAAAACTAATTTTACTTGCGAGAGTAATTGGGGGAGAATTAGAGAGATTATTTGAACTAATTTGGTAACGTAAATTCGCTTAAGATGATTTGGGGTTATCCCTTCTCGAGTTACACCCCCAATGCGTTCGAGTCTAGGGTATACGGCAACCCTCCAAGCATAGTTACAATGGTGGTTGCGGGAAAGGAGATCGTATCCACATGTAGTTCGAGAACGCCACCACTAGCCACAATTTATCATTTTTCGTAATAAACACTATTACCGTTTTATTGACATTACTATTCTTCAGATTTGAAAGATGTCATATGACCTAAGCTTCGAGTACGTCTTTCATAAATGAATGAATATATTTGTATTGATAGTCTACCCACTCAATTACAAGAACTGATTTTCAGTAGGGGACATTTACATAATTTATCATGTGCTCCGTTGCTATGACGGCTCCAAAGGTACCTTTTACATGTACAACGGTGCCATACAGATGGATTCAAGTTAAGTTCCAAATTAAAAAAAGAAAAAAACAGTCCGAACCGGGAATCGAACCCTGTACCTTCTGCATTGGAAACTGGAATAAACAATTCAACATTGGTTTACTATTACTAGAGAATAGGGGATTGAGATACTGAAAAAATGTCTCGTTCACTCCTATTGAGGTGGCTGTAGCACACATGTCATGTCGTTGACACGTGTTAACGGCCATCTTGTATCGTAAGCATATAGGCCTTCGTTTTCTGTTCGCTGATCAAATGTTAATACATTTAGAGTTTGATTACCAGAATCACCGTAGTGACATTACGTGAATAGCTTATTTTTTACCGCAGAATATACAATTTATTCATGTAGCTAACCGTTAGAAAAAGTTGAAAAATTGTAGTTTCTAAAAATGCAAAATCGAACTGTACAAAACAAGCATAATAATAATAATAATAATAATAATAATAATAATAATAATAATAATAATAATAATAATAATAATAATAATAGTAATAATAATAATAATAATAATAAATCGGCCACGACCGTACATAGCATCCACAGTTCGGTTTGGAAAAAATAATGTGGACAATGATATATTAAGTAGTATAGCCAAATGTGGGCATTTGAGAAGCAGAAGAAGAAGAAGAAGAAGAAGAAGAAGAAGAAGAAGATATATTAAGTAGTTTTAAGTAGATTTTAATAAGGTAAACACATGGAAATACTTGACATTTGTGTCCGTACAACATGTTTATGCCGGTTTTGACCGAGTTTGTATGTATTGCAACAATAAAATAATAATAATAATAATAATAATAATAATGAATACGTATTTGTTGGAATATATATATATATATATATACCCCCCCCCCCCCCCCAGTGTCCCGATCCCTGAACGCACGTTACCCTGGGAAATTTAAAAAAAAAAACTCTCTTTTTATTACATTTATTATAGTTATGCAATGCAAATGCAATTCATGATATACAATACCATTACCCAAAGGAAGTGTATTGAGTGACCTGACCATCAGCATGCGTAAGGATGTTAACACTTCCTTTTTTGTACATTTTGGAAAGTAAAGGTACAAAATGTATGCTATTGTTAGTTTTACTGGGCCCCAGCTGCATAGTACGTACGTACCGTTGTACCACCTACTATTACAGCAGAACCAAGCTCTATTGAATATAGCAATGTGGCATTTACGTGTAATATATGTACAATTTTCTCCGTCTTCAATTAAACGTAATATAATGCAAGCAAAATCATTTCATTATCCTAAATGTCGGTTGAAATAATGTTCCGAAAAACCATGATTGTTCTCGTTCCAACTGCTTGAGCCGGGATACGGAACATTATATTCAAACAAAAACTGTTCTGGTAATTCCTGGACGGGTGGTGGTAATGAGACGAAGATTGGAGTGAGAGTAGAGGCAGGTAAAGAATAAATGCCAGAGCAGAGAAGGTTTCCGTCATACTCTTGATTTATGCATGTGGACGACTGTACGTACATCGGACAGAACATTGAACCGTTTTTATACATCTTTATATTATAGTATTATTATTTTTCGTGGCATAATATAGTAACAAAATTATATTCGAATGCACTTTAGTTATAGCTTGTATGTATAATTTCATTTTGTACATTTGTTTGGGAAAGTATCCAATACCAATTGATAACAATCACAACAATCCCCATTGAAGACTTTCAGTTACACCGTCTTTTCGGATGGGACGTAAAGCTGGTGGTCCCCTTGGTACTTTTCGACAGGAGTAGGCTATACGTGCCGGTACCGGTGTAACAGAATATCTTTACCCTTGGAATATTATTACTCAGATTGCGTTACACGTTGCGAAGCGAACTTCAGAAGAAGACGTGGCGTCTCAAAATAACCTTAGCGTAACCTCACCTAACGTAACCTAACTTATCCTAACCTAACATATCCTAACTAACCCAATTTAACCTTAGTATAACGTAGCTTAACCTTTTCTTTGTTCGCAACGTGTAACGGCTGCTTGAGTGAGCGCGGGTATTAGTAATGATGGGCTATGCGTGAAGATATTCCAATACACCGGGTTTCCCCTCCTTCCTTCTTCATCATCATGTATCGTTGTTTATCATCCGTTGTTATACTGGTCACTGTTAAATGGCATAATATGCTATGGGGCCAATTCATAAATAAATAAATAATTCGGATGCTTGTGTGAATGGCAGAACTCCTTCCGCAATTACAATCCTTTAGATCGGTATAAAGTTTAGTTTACTAAAGTATTCCTAAGGAACACATCAGTTCCGTTTTGTAAAGAGGTAACGGGCACTTAAACTAGTACATGTTTATTAATTAACGGAGTTTGTCAAGGTGTCTTTAATTTTCGAAAATAACTATCACTGATTTTGAGGATGCTCATGTGAATGGCCATAAAAATTCACCTAGATTTTTCAATTGCTCATTTTCATTAATATCACTTATTTACTTCAGACGTGAATTGCATAAAATAAATAAGCCTAAGCATGTAAACACAAAACCGTAAAATATCAAAATACTATGCTTCAAGATTCTACCACACTGAAGACACATTCCGCGTCTTCCACATACCAACATCGGATGACATGACCATTGAGTATAACTTTGAGATTGTTGACTGACATATCGTAAAGAATTAGCAAAATATAACAGAAATCATAGCTTGACCTGTATAACTTGTGCTATTATGCCCGTTGAACAAACGGGTGTTGTAATTAACTGTGATTTCGTAATAATTTTAAGTCTAATAATATGGTGTACTGAATTTACACATACTATACAAGATACACGTATACAAAAATCGATATGTACAAAACCTAATATCGTACTACAGCTGATGTGTAATTTAAAGAAGAAAAAAAAATTCTAGGCGTGAACGATTAACGATTCTGGCGAAAGGGTAGTTAGATAACAATAAAAAAAGCACGCGAAATTATCTTTTTTTGGTTTCTGTTATCAACATATTATTGAGAACGCATTGAGAACGAAAAATATTTTTTAAAAAAAAGTGGTCATTGCCAGAATTGTGGTTTCATAAAACCTTTAACTGGAATTAAAAGTTTCAAAGGTTAACTGTAAATGTTACCGGATAACTAAAAATATCTTTGAAACTTTTAACTAATTTAATAGAGGCCTAATAATTTGATATTTTAATAATTTTTAGTAATTAATTGTAATTAACTTCTATTACCAATATCAACCGTAAAGGTAAAAATATTTTTACTATTTTAAATACAGATTTTAGGTCTTACGAAACCATGATTAGGACATTTTTCACTTTTTAAATATTGAGAACCGTTGTCAAGATAATACAGAAAAACATTATTTGTGCGTGGTTTCTATAGTGATTCCACCCTTTGGCGTTAAATGAGGGGTCCAAATGGAAACGAGCCAGTAACAAAAGTAGGATTTTTACGGCATAATTGTATATCGCGGAAAAAGCATTGCCACTATAAACTCCCGCACATATATAAATTACAGGTATGTGGTAATGATAATTTATTTTATCAACACCACATCACAATAGTTGGGTGCCTTTATAATATTAGCGTACCACGTGACCTCGCGATCCCTTTGGCCTACGAAGGCTACCAAAGGAAGAGGGTTACCTATGACCCAAGCCACCTGGCTTAGCCAGATCTTTGTACATGCAGCACCATACACAAATTCTCAAGTTATAACGAACACATCCCTAGTCATTTCTAGACTGAAAATAAATCTGCACTAAAACTATACCATGTTTATCGAAGCCATTATTATAATATGTCAAACATATTCATATTTCAATATTCTCCTTACCTAGGACCAAGTTATAAAGTTTCAATAATATGCAAGGTGATTAAGAAATTAACAGCAGACACATATCTGAATCTAGTACACGACCGTCGGATATGTCGGAGCTAGGTGCACACAACCAGAAACTCACGAACTACACCTCGAAGTTGCTTCAAATCTCTATTTTGGCCTGCTTCGCCTACCTCGCCGACTAAAACAACAATTACCACTTGTTATAATTAATTGTTACTAATTGTTAGGTTAGTCAACTACGCTAGTTGACTAGCGAAAAACATTGATTTGAGACACAGCCTTATTCGTAGGTAAGCCGGATAGCCATTCTCTTAGCGCGTACCGCCATTGGCTTCAAACGGGCCGCCAGATTCGCCCGTGTTGGCGCGAATAACGCACTCTATCGCAGACTTAGGACACTGTCTAGTGTCTACGAGCGCGAGCCAGGCGGCCATGCAAGCTACCGGAATAACGCCCACATGGAATAACGCCCACATGGAACAAGGCCCACATTTTACGATCCCGAAGTTTGCATTGCCGTTGACCTTCATTATGCAAATTAGATGTGAGTAACGACTATCAAAACCAATATTAAACATTTGGCAACGCAGCATCACTCGGGAAGCTTCGGGATCGTAAAATGTGGGCCTTGTTCCATGTGGGCGTTATTCCATGTGGGCCTTGTTCCATGTGGGCGTTGTTCCTTGTGGGCGTTATTCCGTGTACCCCCTTCAGCATGGAGGGTCTCATGTAGAAAGTATCTATTCCTACATTATCGCGATGAACCTTGTTGCAATTCACGGTATCTAATTTACCTTGTTAGCAGGTAGAGTAATAGTATTTTACGTTGAGAATTCAATATCATTACTCCCTTAAGCATCTTGTATATTTTGTAGAAAGTGTCTATTTCTACATTTTCGCGATGAACCTTGGTTCAATTACACGGTATTTCATTTACCTTGCTAGCAGGTAGAGTAATAGTATTGCACTTGTTTTATTCAATATTTTTACTCCCCTTTAGTTGAGTGAGAATATTTTAATCATGTGCATGTAATACTTATACTCCCTCACGTCTCGGTTGGTATTTCCTTGTGTTAATAGGGTGAGTTTTAATATTTCAGGTAGAGTACTCTTATTTCGATATATTTTTACTGGGTGAGTAATCATGTTTTAATATATTACTACTGCGAGTACTCTTGTATCGGAGTAATAGTGTATCGTTACACCGGCAATGACCCTAAACAAAGAATATTAAGTTTTTGTGTTGGCAATAATTCGCGTGTGTCAATTGGCGCTGAACATCAATTAAACACGTCAAAAATTCGAGTGAAATTCAAACCCCTTTGGAAATCGAAAATCAAACCTCATTACACACACATATAACAGAAAACCATAACCTTGTCTTGTAGTAACACCCCTCAAAACAGCGCAAAACCCATTTCCTCTAATAATGACGATACAGTGAATGCAGAAGTTCAAGTGGAATCACAAAGACCTAATGTAAGGAAAGTGTAGATTTTGCGTTGTCTCAAAACTACGTGTCCTGCACCAAAGTAAAAAAATTGCAGACCAATCTAACATGTTTGAGCAAACTTTTCTTGACTGATAAAGCTCTGTTCTGTGGATCAGTAATTTCAAAAAATGATCAACTTGAGACATTCTTATTGTTAAAAAGCCTTTTCAACCCATTGGAAGTGGCATGCCATATTTAATATATCTTAACGACGGCAATCGTAGTTTTTCGTCCTTTTACTATTTCAAAATAAATTCTACCAACGAACTATGAATCCTATATACACTATGAAACAAACACGGCTAATTGTCTTGCGCATATGAATCGGAAAAAACTGTCGAGAGTTCGGACTTATCTCAACTGTTGGAGCTTTTGCCTGGAAAAACTCGAGAAGGGGGTGTCATTTTAAGAGCTTTGGTGAGTAATGAATTAGTATTATGCTATATACACATATATTAGTTAGTTTGTTAAAAAAAATATGCCAAACGGACGGGGCCCCTTTGGTAAAATGCTGACCGGGCCCTTTTTATTAAATCCGCTCCTGTATATACCATACCGGCACTAATTTGGTATCGAGTATAAACATGTTGACGAATTATGTTGAACATTTTGTTGCACTCAGTTTTTATGCTCGTCCACTGTTTTTTAAAGTAAATGTTTAAAATTTTATTTTTTCACCACAAATATACGTAAAAACAAGCGTAGACTCCTCTCCAAATTAATTTAAATGTGTTCGTGACAAAAAAAACCATAAACAAATCTCTGCAGGGCTAAACTGGGGGGCTGTGCCAACCGCCGACATACCCGCTTTGTCTGCTTTACACAGCATTAGTGCATAGCGTCACTTCTAAGTCCACTTTAACCACTGTTTACAGTCGTTTTACATGCACATACTTGAACTCACTAGGTACTCACCAATAGCACGGACACAGCACAGACACTACACCAAGCTTAGGAAGCAAGTTAACTTTACAGTAGAACAGTCTGAACAGATAAGCGAATATGTAACTCGAGTGCTTCCACTACATTGAACTGAAGTGAGGGATTTCCCTTGATAGTTGATTGTATCAAGAGCAGTTGCAGTTTGGTGGTTGATAATCACAAATGCGCATGCGCACACAATGCTCGCCTGCTCATTGGTGAATGCGCCGCTGGGCCTGGGAGCGGGCAGAGTGGGGGCATGAAACAGTAGGAGGAGTCACACTCTTCGCCTCAAAATAAAAATAAGGTTATTCAAATTCAAATTCGTTTATTCCATAAGCCCATATCACACTACAATTGGAATCGTAGACTGGAGTCGCCAATTGCAATCGAAATCTACAATTATTATCCAATCACACTTGACCCGCTGAAAATCCCAAAATCGTTCAACTAGGAAATAAATTCAATAATTATAACTAATAAGACAAGCCTTAATCACAAACAAATATATAATTAAACTTATTGGCTCTTTGTTTCCATTAAAGTAGTTGTTGCTTGAGGTTTACGTTGTGACAGTGCTCAATTCGTATTTAACCGTTCTCCTACCTGATTGGTTCACGTGACTTGGATCTACGATTCCCAATCTTATTTTAGAGCTCGGTCTATAAAAAGATTGCAACCGTAGACTGGCCGAACTGAGCTACTGCGCATGCGCTGCCAATCGTAAGCTCGAATCTACGATTGCAATTGTCAGTTCGGAACCTAATGTGATATGGCCTATGTAAATACAATATATAATTCATAATAGCTTTTTGTTTTACATGCATAGTGTAGTGTAACGTGTAAGTGCAAGTGTAGGTCAATTGTAGGCTTTTACACTTGATTTTGCTTCGCGTCACCCAGGATAAGAAAACGCTTTTTATCTACACTTTACACTGAGCTTTACACTGACCTACTTACGTTTTGAGGTGTGCATGCTCACATTATTTCCGTATACATTCCAAAAAAAAAACTAATTTACATTTACTAGCAATTTTAAATGCATTCATTTATTATGAAAGTGATGCGGTTTTACCATCGGTGGAAAAAGAATGCGTTTTTCATGATTAGTGATCCCCTTATTTTGAACTGACACATTTGCTTGGCGCCTTTTAATTACACTTCACTTGCTGCATGAGCCGAAAAGCAGTTGTAGAAAGTGTTACACAAAGTGTAGCACTGAGGTAAAACAAACACCTTACACTTGGCTACACTGAATACCCAAACGCCTTTTAGAGAGATTGAGCCTGCACTAGTGTAAAGTGTAGGTTAGTGTACGTAAAACAAACGAACCTAATAATATCAGTCCGTACAAACGGCCATAACCAATTAGAATCAGTGGCGTAACTATTGGTCGGTCCACACAAATGTGTTACGGATTTAAGGTTTATGATTTAAGATTCTGTTCTAAGAAACAAATTTCTCTAACTGCTTTGGTAGGATGGCTACAATTGGCCGAATTTATAAAAGGTCACCTTTCATTGGCTGCTCTAAGAATTCCAGGTCCAAAGTTAAATCTTAAGGGGCCCCCACACGGGCGAACATGTCTCCAGACATGCTCGCGAACTCCACGGGGAACCGCAGGCTCGCGAGCATGCTAGCCCCCACACGGGAGCACAACATGCTCGTGAAAAATCCTAAAAACCAGTTCCTCGTGCTCGGTAGCACGCACGCACTATGGCTCCAGTGCTATCGAAACATGCAATTGCTTGTGCTAGTATCATTATTTTACATATAAATAAACAGAAGCAAAAAAAGCGAGCTCGAAAAATATGGGTTAAAGAGTGGTTGAAAAAGCGCGAATCGCATTCGCATATTGCAAATTAATAAACGAGTTACGAGCATTTGCGCCAGAAGATTTTAAAAACTATTTAAGGATGGATGATTGCCATTGCAACAGACAAAGCGCCGATCGAGTTGTATGGAAAGATTCGCTATCGCTCATCTAATTAGTTTTTTTTATTTTTTTAGTGAAAACATACTAGCAAGTCTGGCGCAGAACATCATTTTAAATTGTTAACCTTTGTCAATAATAAGACATAGCATTAAAATATAATAATTTTCATATTACTTTTAATAGAACAAAGAACTGCGTGAAATGAGGATAATTTCATTCATATCCCAATAGTACTTCCAGTTCAAAATGTCTTTTAAATGGTCAGATGTTGACGAGCAACTGTTTGCAGCCCCCCACACGCTCACACATGCTCGCGAGCATCGGTAAAATATCAAAACTTGTTGATGTCTTCCACGACAAGGTACAGCATGTGTGAGCTACTCGAAACAGCCCCCCACACGCTCAGACATTCTCGCGCGTGTGGAATAGAATAATTGAGCGATCGTATGGCGGGCGTCTCCATTATACTTTTACGGCAGTTGTTTTGTGTGTTTGTTTGTTTCATTTGTATGTCTCGCGTTATGCCGGTTTCATACAGTCATATGGCTTTTGGTCTAGAAGTAAGTTGACCAAGGGGCCCCCACACGCGCGAACATGTCTTCAGACATGCTCGCGAGCTTCGTGCTCGCGAGCATGTCTGAGCGTGTGGGGGGCTGTTTCGAGTAGCTCACACATGCTGTACCTTGTCGTGAAAGACATCAACAAGTTTTGATATTTTACCGACGCTCGCGAGCATGTGTGAGCGTGTGGGGGGCTGCAAACACTAGCTCGTCAAACTCTGACCATTTAAAAGACATTTTGAACTGGAAGTATTGGGATATGAATGAAATTATCCTCATTTCACGCAATTCTTATGTTCTATTAAAAGTAATATGAAAATTATTATATTTTAATGCTATGTCTTATTATTGACAAAGGTTAACAATTTAAATTGATGTTCTGCGCCAGAATACATGCTAGTATGTTTTCACTAAAAAAAAAAAAAAAACTAATTAGATGAGCGATAGCGAATCTTTCCATACAACTCGATCGGCGCTTTGTCTGTTGCAATGGCAATCATCCATCCTTAAATAGTTTTTAAAATCTTCTGGCGCAAATGCTCGTAACTCGTTTATTAATTTGCAATATGTGAATGCGATTCGCGCTTTTTCAACCACTCTTTAACCCATATTTTTCGAGCTCGCTTATATGTAAAATAATGATACTAGCACAAGCAATTGCATGTTTCGATAGCACTGGAGCCATAGTGCGTGCGTGCTACCGAGCACGAGGAACTGGTTTTTAGGATTTTAGGGGCGTTGTTCACGAGCATGTTGTGCTCCCGTGTGGGGGCTAGCATGCTCGCGAGCCTGCGGTTCCCCGTGGAGTTCGCGAGCATGTCTGGAGACATGTTCGCCCGTGTGGGGGCCCCTTAACCCTGCTAAAAATTCTAGCTGTTTTCTTCTGGCTAAATTTTTGTCAGAACTTGCTGGTGCTAGGAATTGCTTGAAATAACTTGGTTATGGCCTAGCCTAGCTAGAGCAAGATATTGCTAGAGGTTGCTTGATGTTGCTACGATTAGCTAGAGCAAGCTAGGAACAGTAAGAATTATAGGGGGTTAATGTTTTGGTTGGGGGGTACAAGAATCTGCTAGACGTTGCTTGATGTAGCTAGGCTTGGATTAGCTAGAGTAAGCTAAGAACAGTGAGAGTTAGAATCTGCTAGACGTTGCTTAATGTAGCTAGGCTTGGATTAGCTAGAGTAAGCTAAGAACAGTCAGTGGTAGAATCTGCTATACGTTGCTTGATGTAGCTAGACTTGGATTAGCTAGAGTAAGCTAAGAACAATCAGTGGTAGAATCTGCTAGACGTTGCTTGATGTAGCTAGGCTTGGATTAGCTAGAGTAAGCTAAGAACAGTCAGTGGTAGAATCTGCTAGACGTTGCTTGATGTAGCTAGGCTTGGATTAGCTAGAGTAAGCTAAGAACAGTCAGTGGTAGAATCTGCTAGACGTTGCTTGATGTAGCTAGGCTTGGATTAGCTAGAGTAAGCTAAGAACAATCAGTGGTAGAATCTGCTAGACGTTGCTTGATGTAGCTAGGCTTGGATTAGCTAGAGTAAGCTAAGAACAGTCAGTGGTAGAATCTGCTAGACGTTGCTTGATGTAGCTAGGCTTGGATTAGCTAGAGTAAGCTAAGAACAGTCAGTGGTAGAATCTGCTAGACGTTGCTTGATGTAGCTAGGCTTGGATTAGCTAGAGTAAGCTAAGAACAGTCAGTGGTAGAATCTGCTAGACGTTGCTTGATGTAGCTAGGCTTGGATTAGCTAGAGTAAGCTAAGAACAGTCAGTGGTAGAATCTGCTAGACGTTGCTTGATGTAGCTAGGCTTGGATTAGCTAGAGTAAGCTAAGAACAGTCAGTGGTAGAATCTGCTAGACGTTGCTTGATGTAGCTAGGCTTGGATTAGCTAGAGTAAGCTAAGAACAGTCAGTGGTAGAATCTGCTAGACGTTGCTTGATGTAGCTATAGGCTTGGATTAGCTAGAGTAAGCTAGGAACAGCCATAGTAAGAATTTGCTAGAGGGTGCTTGACATAGCTAGGCTTGGATTAGCTAGAGTAAGCTAAGAACAGTCAGTGGTAGAATCTGCTAGACGTTGCTTGGTGTAGCTATAGGCTTGGATTAGCTAGAGTAAGCTAGGAACAGCCATAGTAAGAATTTGCTAGAGGGTGCTTGACGTAGCTAGGCTTGGATTAGCTAGAGTAAGCAAGGAACAGCCATAGTAAGAATTTGCTAGAGGGTGCATGACGTAGCTAGGCTTGGATTAGCTAGAGTAAGCTAAGAACAGTCAGTGGTAGAATCTGCTAGACGTTGCTTGATGTAGCTACTAGCTATAGGCTTGGATTAGCTAGAGTAAGCTAGGAACAGCCATAGTAAGAATTTGCTAGAGGGTGCTTGACATAGCTAGGCTTGGATTAGCTAGAGTAAGCTAAGAACAGTCAGTGGTAGAATCTGCTAGACGTTGCTTGATGTAGGCCTAGCTATAGGCTTGGATTAGCTAGAGTAAGCTAGGAACAGCCATAGTAAGAATTTGCTAGACGTTGCTTGATGTAGCTATAGGCTTGGATTAGCTAGAGTAAGCTAGGAACAGCCATAGTAAGAATTTGCTAGAGGGTGCTTGACGTAGCTAGGCTTGGATTAGCTAGAGTAAGCTAGGAACAGCCATAGTAAGAATTTGCTAGAGGGTGCTTGACGTAGCTAGGCTTAGAGTAGCTAGAGAAAGCTATGAATAGTTAGAGCACATTGGCTAGAGGAAGCTTGGATTAGCTGGTTGCAAGGGTTAGTTAGGATTTGCTAGAGGTAGATAGGATTAGCTAGAGGTTGCTACAATTAGCAAGATCTAGCTAGGATTTGCTAGTGGTAGCTTAGTTAGAGGTGGCAAGAGGACCAGTAAATTATTTGTGTTGTACAAAATATATGGTGATGCACAACTGTATTTTATTTTTATTTCTTGTACAGTCATTAATTATTCAAACACTAGACTTGATATACTACTACTTATTTTAACAGAAACCCAATTAAAGCTCGTGAACACACAATTCGATATTAATGGCTACGAGTCACACCACTATTTGTCTAAGCTTACATCACATGATGGGATATCTATATACATAAAAGAAAACACTCTAAATACAGTAAACATCGAACAAAATTCAGCACTTATTTCATTTCAAAAAGATAACTACAATTACAGCATCCTGGCTATACAGATCTCCCTCGGATAACGCACCGATGTTTACTGAAGAACTCTCAAATTGTATAACAACAATGAAATCTGACATAAATATTATAATTGGAGATATCAATATCAAGTATCAACATAATAAATCAATCATAATATAATGAGTCCAAGAATGCGCGAGACTACCTGAATACCATGTATGGCAATGGTTTTTTGTCATACATAAACAAACACACGCGAATAACTGAATTAAGTAAATCTTGTATTGACCACATATTATTTATTAAATCAAAACTGAATAACACCCATACAAATCAAGCCATTTTCACTTCATCAATCCTCCAATCAGCAATAACGGACCACTTTCCGATAGCAATATTAATTAAACCTTCTCTTAAACATGAAACAACACATTTAAATATAAACACAACAATGAACATCCAATTAAAGTAATTGATCACACACTACTGTTAAATATAATGTTAAACGAACAATGGAAACACGTAACTAAAACAACAGACGTAAATATAGCAGCTAACAACTTCATTCAGACTCTATGGCGATACATTGAACATGTGACCAAAATAAAAAAGAACCACACCAGAACAAAAAAACTAAAACCATGGATTAGTATAGGGATAATAAACTCAATTCGTCAACGTGACAAAATGAATAAAAATGTTATATCTTCACGGATCCAAGATCTACAGGACAAGCCAAATAATACTGATGCAAGAGAAAAATACAAAAATACCGTAACGCACTCAACCATTTAATCAAACAAGCTTAAGATAACTATTACAAAACCAAAATATGCACAGCAAACAATGACAGCAGGAAAGTTTGGAATATAATAAATGAAGCCACTAACAATGCAAAACCACACAATAACTTGAAAGAAATTGAAACAAATGAGGGTCTAAGAAATGCAGAATAAATTTAAATCTGTTTGTAGTTAATATTAAATTTGTGCATAGAATTAAATTAGCTCCTAGGTAATGGCTAATATGAGCATCAGGTGCACACGCCCAAGTCCTTTGACTTATGTGTGCACCGAAATGCAAACAGCACTCATTGACTATACAATACATTTTAAACTATTTTATATTATACCACTGTTCATTGTATTGTATTGTATTGAATGTATTGTAATTTAACTAATATTATGTAAAATGCCAATGCCAATAAATAAAAAAATAAAATTCTTGCTATTATAATTTTATTTATATTTATTTTTTATAGATTTGGCTTCTGTTTTTGATATTAGTGGTGGTGGTGGTGGTGGTTGTGGTGGTGGTAGTGGTAGTGCTAGTGGTAAAGCATAATTAATTATTTAAAACTGTAACAATAGATGTAAGTAAATCGCCAAAAATATGCAAAAATTCTCAAATGTTGTGTGTGGGTGTTGGGGGTGTTGCGAGAGTGGGGGGTGTGGAGGGTGCGGTAGGCGGGTTGCATGTTGTGGGTGTTGCGAGAGTGGGGGGTGCGGTGGGTGGGGTGCGTGTTGTGGGTGTGGTGGTTGGGACGGCACATGGATATTTTTTTTTTTGATTTTGATGTTCCGAAGTTGTGTTGTTGTGAAGAATGTCACGGTTTTGGCTTGTCCTGTAGATCTTGGATCCGTGAAGATATATAGTAATTGTGGCGGCGCATCTCCACATTTACGTCGTGCTCACTGAAGCGTGGGTCCTCCTTCAGCCATGTGCAGAATGTTTCTAGAATAAACAAAAAAGTTATTAGTTTGCAGAAATATCCATAGGACATAACATAATAGGGCATATGACAAGCGCTCAAGAGCCTTGCGGGATTGCCACTTCATGTTTTGTCAACTATTTAGCAACACATTACAGAGAGACACTATTGGGCAACTATTACTTGCCACAAATTGCCATTAACTAGTCAAGGGGTGGGCAAGCTATTTCTAGTAAGGTCCGGATGCTCCACGAAAATTTTCATCACGGTCCATTAACGCGTATTTTGGTCATATCTCAATAACACCACACAAAACGAAAAAGTGACAAATACTATCATTTTGGATTTGTGAGAGCTCAGTATACCGTATCAAAAAGATTTGGTAGGTTGCAGTAATTATAATTAGTATTTTTAAAGATGGAGAGACTTATCTTCAATGCCGGCCAAACGTAGAGTTGGACGTGGCAACAGATGATGATGAATTAACTTAATTCACAAGTTAATTAAGAATTACAACTATAATAACTACAAACTACCAAATCTTTTTGATATGGTACTGAGCTCTCACGAATCCAAAATAATAGTATTTGTCACTTTTTCGGTTTGAAATACGTTAATTTTGCGGGTTTTTAATATTGGCTTTAGTCTTTCCTCTGGGGCAAAGCTCTAGCCACCGGAAGCATTTCGCCGAACGCATTATTGTAAAGTAATTTTTGAACGCCTAAAACACATTTAAACGTGTCTGTCGTGTCGCTCTATAAATTAACATGTTCTTTCTTGTTCAAGTCTTAAGATAAAATAGTAAGTATACACTATTGCCTATACGAGTTCAAAGGGGAAAATGTGTACAAATGATTTGTAATAGGTTGGATAAGAGCTCACTTAATAAATACGTGTAATGCGGTGCCACCATGTTTAGTATGGAATTGGACAGCCCCAAAGCATAGTCTGGAATTAGTTTCAAGTGTATCATAAGAGAGTGGTCGGACAAGCAAGATTTCGACAAACTTTACTGTTCTGTTACTAATACTGCTAGTTACTGCCTCTAAAATTCACTTTTGGTAATTCAAGGCAATGTAGGTAATGTCCGTTTACGGCATTTAGCAGATGGCAGAATTAACTTAGCATTGTATAAGCCTATAGGTCTAAATACAATCATGGGGATGTACGGTATGGAGAAACACGTATATAGTACGTTTACAGCTGTACGCGTTGCGAGCGAAGCGAGGGCGCGAACTCCAATCAGCGGCCGAGTTTGCTGAAACTTTGCTTGAAACTCGGCCACTGATTGGAGCTCGCGCCTTCGCTTCGCTCGCAACGCGTAGCTGTAAACGTACCAATAGTCTTACCTTTCTATCCAAAACAGTCAATCTTGCCGGATACATCTCATCCACTGCCAATAAAATAGATGGCGGTGCTTGTTCTAGCTCCACCTCTTGTTTTTTGCTTTGTTGGAGGAGTTGCTCCAGTAATCCAAACTTTTCAAGGAACAACTCTGCAAACAAACATGATTTCACGTTATAACAGATTTCACCCTATAGTGTTTGCCCAAGCATAACACTAACACATAGGGAACATAGCCTACATTAATTTTCTACAGCTCTGAAAGTGCGGTGTAATAAATAGGTCTTCATTTTAAAGATATCAGAAACATAATTTAAGAGTTTTAAATTCACTCATTATATTTCTATAATGTTAAAAGATTTCAATTTTCTGTTTCCCGCGTTATTATTTTTAAACGGCATGTGACGTCTTGATCCATGTACATCACTCAGTGTGTTCAATAAAGCATCCTGGTTGCCACTTGAGTACACCCAGAAGTTCGTAAAGTCGATGGTTGAGTGGGCGTGGCCACAACTTGGATGGCAACCAAGCCGTGCCATGCCGAGCCCACGGCAACCAAGGAAATAGGTGCTGCGTGGTTGGCATCCCTAAAAGTGCGCACAAATCCAAAATTGCCATGTCGAATGCACTGTGAGAAACCTATAACTCTCTACATCTTTTATTAGAACGTGATTAGGAGACGATTAACGTATAAATATATGTATAACGCCATTGGGTTATGAACAGTTGACTACGGTGTTGCGTGAAATCTGGTTGTTTTAGGCTTGAAATCGTACTCAACCGGGTTGTCGGTCGCCAACTGCTGGTTGAATTTCCGAACACACTGATAGCTTATGAATCACTTTGCCACGGCCTCCTAGATGAAACAATTGAATACTACTACTACTATTCCAATGTCTTTGCAATGGAACTTATAACAAATACTGTATTGGCGCTATCGCTTAACACAGGAAACTTCCATCGATTTTTGGAGACAGCTGGCCTGGCAGCTTTGAGTTAAACTAGGTGAATGATCGACGCGAAGAAGTTCACTCGCTGCATCTAAAGCTGCCAAATTTTGTTATCGACTGGCTTGCGATCTAGCGGCTATCTAGTGGCATTAGTGTTCAACTTTATAAGTAAACTTGTGTCGCCATGCGCATTGCGTTGCCATGCATGTTAAACGGGCCCAGTTTCCTGTATTAACGGTGTGCGTCGCCAAAAAGGTTCTAGTTTTTATACCTGCTCGCGGGAGGGATTGTTCAGTCTGAGATGGGACGTTGAAGGTGACACTACGTCCGTTTCTTTCATGCTCTTCCCGGGGTTGTTCGTGATCACATTTAGTACTGTTGGACGGCGAGTGGGAGTCACAGAAAGCTAATACTGACTGGTAGAGCCCTGGCACGGGCTCTGATCACGATAATATTTCCAGGCCGGGCCTACGTATCTACAAACAAAGCGTGATATTTTCGGGCTTTTATATTGACAAATATTTGAGTTGAGTGAACTACATATGTTCGTAAATAAAAACCAGCAGCTTTTGTCGAAGTACTAACAAAAGGTCATTTACTCCATAACCATTATTTCGACTTTAATTCTTCATTGCGAATAAATTAATAGCAGCTGATCAGGTGGCGGGGAGGGGGGAGGTGCGGGTTGATTTACACTGCACCCGGGCTCGGGCCTTGCGTGGGCTTCGATTATTTACTGGATTACTCGATACGGGCAGGGGCCGGGCCTTTACAAATATGCCCGTTGGGACCTCTACAACACGGGCTCGGGCTTGGCGTCGATAAGATTATTTTGACGGAACCGGGCCAACTTATAATGTACCTATGACCAAAGTGGACTATTTTAGGTATGTTCAAAAATATTTTTTGAACCCAATTTCGCCGAAAACAAAAACTTGCAGTGTTGTGGAAATAGTGTATACAATTACAAATATTTGTCAAACAATGTTGTAAGCTACACCATTGTCAACCATTTATTTCCTATATTGTACAATTTCTCTAAAATCTATGTATTCACTTTTTCTGTATTATCGTCTAGCTAGTGCACTATGCCGCATAGGGATAAGGGCATACAAATACATCACGACTATGTATACTGTAAATGTAATAATTTGTAAAACAAACAATAAACAAAACCAAACAAACAATCAAACAAACAAGTTGAAAACGCTCACGTAGCCTTAGATCATAATTTTATTTCTATCTTATTCTTCATGGTAAAATAGGTTTACAGGTGGTTCCCACGTGCGTTGTCACACGAGAGAGAGAGAGAGAGAGAGAGAGAGAGAGAGAGAGAGAGAGAGAGAGAGAGAGAGAGAGAGAGAGAGAGAGAGAGAGAGAGAGAGAGAGAGAGAGAGAGAGAGAGAGAGAGAGAGAGAGAGAGAGAGAGAGAGAGAGAGAGAGAGAGAGAGAGAGAGAGAGAGAGAGAGAGAGAGAGAGAGCGAGAGCGAGAGAGAGAGAGAGAGAGAGAGAGAGAGAGAGGAGAGAGAGAGAGAGAGAGAGAGAGAGAGAGTTTACTGGCAGGTGTTTGGTCATCCTGGGCCACTGGCATAGACAAGCTGGACCCAACCTTGTCCGCCGAAACTACTATTAGGGGTGTGCCGAGACAGGGGG
>OX246738.1:88644006-88671506 GCA_945910005.1 Isoperla grammatica
CACGAATCCAAGTCAAATTCTACTTTCCTATCAAAACTACCACTTGGTGTAATATCAAAGATAACTGAGTCAGGGAAGATGTTTCGTTGACGTGTTAAAATATCCGCGCGAGTTTTGTCAAAAAATGTCCAAGTCTCACCACTAGTTCGAACTTTCACCGCAAGGAGCGCTAGCTCAGCACGTTTGAACTTCGTTGCCGTCTGGCGGGATCTTACCTCACTCATGCAGTAATCTTTGGTAATATACATTGAAATCGAACCATTTCTATAAATTTTGCTTATAACTATGCCCAAATAAACCAAAATTACTCAATTCATGTATTTTGATTGAAATCTTGACGAATGCAAGCTAATTTCTTGTTTTTCAACGGAATGTGGAACTTGTTCAGTTTCTAACGAAATCTTACAAAATCCATATCATATTTATCATATTTATTTGGTCATATTTTGCTTATTGGAGCCTGAATCGCTAAAAACGATCATTTCTTGCAATTTGGTTGGAATCTCCACCAATACCAGTACAATTCTAAGTTTCATTTTTGTTTGTTTCCCAACAGAATGTGGCAATTTGTTCAGTTTTTATCGAAATCTTTAAAAAAAACATCACATTGTGCTTATTCGAGCATGAAAACGCTCAAAAAAACACACATTTCATGCATGTTGATACAAATCTCCACGAACCCAAGCCAAATTGTAGTTTCCTATCAAAACTGCCACTTTGTGTAAAATACATTGAAATCGAACCACTCCGCCGCCCCCCGCCCGGTACCATGAGGCTCTTGACTGGCCACTGTGTGACCTTGAACCGAGTCCCCAACCAGTGAGCGGTGAGCGGAGTCATCTTGGATTACATTATGTTATCAATGTCAGAAAGTGTAATAGCTATAGCAATTACAAAAATGTTTGCAATACCAACAAATAACAACAACTCAAGAAGGCGCATTGCAAACATTTTTGTAATTGCTATAGCTATTACACTTTCTGACATTGATAACATAATGTAATCCAAGATGACTCCGCTCACCGCTCACTGGTTGGGGACTCGGTTCAAGGTCACACAGTGGCCAGTCAAGAGCCTCATGGTACCGGGCGGGGGGCGGCGGAGTGGTTCGATTTCAATGTATTTTACACAAAGTGGCAGTTTTGATAGGAAACTACAATTTGGCTTGGGTTCGTGGAGATTTGTATCAACATGCATGAAATGTGTGTTTTTTGAGCGTTTTCATGCTCGAATAAGCACAATGTGATGTTTTTTTAAAGATTTCGATAAAAACTGAACAAATTGCCACATTCTGTTGGGAAACAAACAAAAATGAAACTTAGAATTGTACTGGTATTGGTGGAGATTCCAACCAAATTGCAAGAAATGATCGTTTTTAGCGATTCAGGCTCCAATAAGCAAAATATGACAAATAAATATGATAAATATGATATGGATTTTGTAAGATTTCGTTAGAAACTGAACAAGTTCCACATTCCGTTGAAAAACAAGAAATTAGCTTGCATTCGTCAAGATTTCAATCAAAATACATGAATTGAGTAATTTTGGTTTATTTGGGCATAGTTATAAGCAAAATTTATAGAAATGGTTCGATTTCAATGTATATTACCAAAGATTACTGCATGAGTGAGGTAAGATCCCGCCAGACGGCAACGAAGTTCAAACGTGCTGAGCTAGCGCTCCTTGCGGTGAAAGTTCGAACTAGTGGTGAGACTTGGACATTTTTTGACAAAACTCGCGCGGATATTTTAACACGTCAACGAAACATCTTCCCTGACTCAGTTATCTTTGATATTACACCAAGTGGTAGTTTTGATAGGAAAGTAGAATTTGACTTGGATTCGTGGATATTTGTACAAAAATGCATGAGTTGTATGTTTTTGTTTCAGGCTCCAATAAGCACAATTTGCTGTTTTTGTAAGATTTCGATAAAAACTAAACAAGTTTTCACGCTCTGTTCGTAAACAAAAAAAAGTGGAACTTAGAATATTGCTGGTATTCGGGGAGATCCCAACCAAAATGCATGAAATTATCGTTTTTGAGCGATTCAGGCTCCAACAAGCATAATTTGACGTTTTTGTAAGATTTCGATAAGAACTGAGAAGTTCCACGTTCCGTTGGAAAACAAGAAATTGGCTTGCATTCGTCAAGATTTCAATCAAAATACATGAATTGAGTAATTTTGGACTATTTAGGCATAGATATAAGCAAAATTTATAGAAATTGTTCGATTATAATGTATATTACACAAATTGGCAGTTTTGATAGGAAACTAGAATTTGGCTTGAATTCGTGGAGATTTGTACCAAAGTGTATGAAATGTGTGTTTTGGAATGTTTTAGGCTCCAATAGGCATAATTTGATGTGTTTGTAAGATTGCGATAAAAATTAAACAAGTTGCCACGTTTTGTTGGGAAACAAGATATTGAAACTTAGAATGATGCGGGTATTTGTGCAGATTCCAACCAAAATGCATGAAATGATCGTTTTTGTGCGATTCAGACTCCAACAAGCATAATTTGACGTTTTTGTAAGATTTCGATAAGAACTGACAAGTTCCACGTTCCGTTGGAAAACAAGAAATTGGCTTGCATTCGTCAAGATTTCAATCAAAATACACGAATTGAGTAATTTTGGACTATTTAGGCATAGATATAAGCAAAATTTATAGAAATTGTTCGGTTGGAATGTTTATTACACAAAGTGGCAGTTTTGATAGGAAACTAGAATTTGGCTTGAATTCGTGGAGATTTGTACCAAAGTGTATGAAATGGGTGTTTTGGAATGTTTTAGGCTCCAATAGGCATAATTTGATGTGTTTGTAAGATTGCGATAAAAATTAAACAAGTTGCCACGTTTTGTTGGGAAACAAGATATTGAAACTTAGAATGATGCGGGTATTTGTGCAGATTCCAACCAAAATGCATGAAATGATCGTTTTTGTGCGATTCAGACTCCAACAAGCATAATTTGACGTTTTTGTAAGATTTCGATAAGAACTGACAAGTTCCACGTTCCGTTGGAAAACAAGAATTTAGATTGCATTCGTCAAGATTTCAATTAGAATACACGAATTGAGTATGTTAGGTGTAGATAAGCAAAATTTATAGAAATTGTTCGATTATAATGTATATTACACAAATTGGCAGTTTTGATAGGAAACTAGAATTTGGCTTGAATTCGTGGAGATTTGTACCAAAGTGTATGAAATGTGTGTTTTGGAATGTTTTAGGCTCCAATAGGCATAATTTGATGTGTTTGTAAGATTGCGATAAAAATTAAACAAGTTGCCACGTTTTGTTGGGAAACAAGATATTGAAACTTAGAATGATGCGGGTATTTGTGCAGATTCCAACCAAAATGCATGAAATGATCGTTTTTGTGGGATTCAGACTCCAACAAGCATAATTTGACGTTTTTGTAAGATTTCGATAAGAACTGACAAGTTCCACGTTCCGTTGGAAAACAAGAAATTGGCTTGCATTCGTCAAGATTTCAATCAAAATACACGAATTGAGTATGTTAGGTGTAGATAAGCAAAATTTATAGAAATTGTTCGATTATAATGTATATTACACAAAGTGGCAGTTTTGATAGGAAACTAGAATTTGGCTTGAATTCGTGGAGATTTGTACCAAAGTGTATGAAATGGGTGTTTTGGAATGTTTTAGGCTCCAATAGGCATAATTTGATGTGTTTGTAAGATTGCGATAAAAATTAAACAAGTTGCCACGTTTTGTTGGGAAACAAGATATTGAAACTTAGAATGATGCGGGTATTTGTGCAGATTCCAACCAAAATGCATGAAATGATCGTTTTTGTGCGATTCAGACTCCAACAAGCATAATTTGACGTTTTTGTAAGATTTCGATAAGAACTGACAAGTTCCACGTTCCGTTGGAAAACAAGAATTTAGATTGCATTCGTCAAGATTTCAATCAGAATACACGAATTGAGTATGTTAGGTGTAGATAAGCAAAATTTATAGAAATTGTTCGATTATAATGAAACTAGAATTTGGCTTGGATTCGTGGAGATTTGTACCACCAAACATCAGTTTTTTCAACACAATATATATACTTTTCATTACTACTACTCTTACCTCTATTTATATATAGTCTACTCAAAATTACAAACATCGAAATCATTCACATGACAACACTCGTTTGAGTCCTGTATTTTCCAAAGTGCTTCCTTGCAGTTGAAACACCAATTATTCTCGTCCATCAAAAATGCGGTGATTTCAAGCTCGTCCAAACTTCGTATACTTGTCATACAATACACATAAGATATACATTTTTCATCTCTAAAGTCAAGTCCACATTCTTCGCAAAGATTGATAGCACTGTCGTACTCTATGTATTCCATCAATACGCAGTTACTCTCGTAAAACGCAAAGAAGTACCACATGCATGTTGACAAATTCTGGTAAACGTAAACGCCTCATTGTGTCCACGTCCACTTCAATGACTGCTAAATCCATGTCTGGATCTGGATCCAATTCTTCTAACGCTAATCCATTGTCAAAGAAATCAACATGAGGTAGTACACCCTCTTCTCTTAACTCTATAACTTTACTGAAACACATAGTGCAAGCTTACTTTTATTCCAGTGTAGATGCACTTTCAGTACTGCTTTCTATTTTCTTGTGAGAAAACTTATATACAAGTACAATTTACATTGGTTAGAAATAATTAATTACAATACCCTCCTTATAATTTACCACAAGTTAACTAAGATAAAATTTAATGAAGGTAAAAATGCAACGAAACTTGCTGCATTAGAATGTTGCATATCACTGACGGATGCATTTGTGGTTGCATATCACATAAAGCTTCCTGTTTTACACGGCTCACATCTTAATATGCATAATTTAACGTTGGAAACAAATAACATAGAGCTCTAATCATTACAAATGGAGTAGGCTACATACTATACACATATAGAGAACGCTCAAACTAAGAACCTTAATTTGTATTGTGTTATTTCTATATAACATTCCAAGACAGGGGTCAAACCAAGGACTAGTTATAAACATTCATTGACACTTTCTCTCTCTCTCCTTTTTCAACATTAACATTACGCTAGGAATGGTCTGCGTGTACATAGAGAGTCTAAAACCAAAGAGCTATTGAAAATTCTCGAACCCCAAAAAAGCTTCACTCAGACGATGGAGCTCGAATCTGTACGTAAAAAAAGCTGAATGCTTAGCTTGAGGTGTCGTATCAGTTCTGTGGTTGGAAACTTTGTGTAGGCTAGTGATAAGCAAAGTGTCCTCAAAAATTCTGAGAATCGCCCTGCAGGTATTTTTTTCTACGGTAGAGTGTAAACTCGTAGTTGTAATTAAGATTGTTCAGTTCTTGTTTTATGAAACTCACAGCCTCATGTGCGTGGCATAAGACCTCAAATAATTTAACATTGAGTACAAAGAGCTCTTCCCTGAACATTTCAACTCACTGCAAAGGAGACTACGTACTAAAACAATTTCTCTTACCAAGGAGCTTTTCTAAAATATATGTTTCGCTGTTTGAAAGGTACACCTATAGAACAAAACTGATCTATAATCTGTTTGTGTATCGTATTTCATTTGCTTATAGTAACATCACTTTGCTTGAACACTTTGACGACAGTAAGTATTGGAGAATGCTAATAATGTGTTTGATATTTATATTACTTGTACTGTATTGGATTAAATGCGCGTTTATTATTCTATAGTCTTATAATGCCCAACCTTTGTCTGCAATATTGTTTTTTGTTAACTCCGGACTCAGATTACTTCTCAACGCTTGATGTTTGGATGATGTAAAAACTAACTAGCTTCAATCAATTACCACATGTATATGCAAGATATTGTGTTGATTAAGAAGTTGTGGTTGGGATAAAGAAAATGATTACAAAATGTATATTTCAATTAATAAATCATTCGCAGATATTACCAAACATGAGAATATTATTATTTATAATTCCATCAAGTCCTACACCGTACTTATCCAAAAGATAAAAAATTGTCAATGTATGCATGTTTTAAGACCTCTTATAATTTAACGTTGTGAACAAATAACTCAACATGAGTGCCCACTAAGAGAATAGAGAAACTCAAACCTATTAGCTATACCCTTCTCTATTTTTAGTTATTAATTTCTCATTCAGAGGAAAATAACCCAAGAATAGGGAATCGAACCAAGGACCAAGCACCAGAAGTAACGTACGGAGAGTCGAACCGTACAACAACTCGGTAGCAGAAACGTTATCGGAGTCTGCGCTATTTCCTGTATGTTTTGAGTATTAATGCAGCTAATTTAACATAGAGAATAAATAACCTTCACATAGAAACGAGCCAAGGATCTTGCGTCAAGAATAGACTACGTACTAAGGTAAGCACGGACCTAGATGCATTCTAGTGGCATGAAAAGGAACTAAGCACATCCCTCGGTGACACTCTCTCTCTCTCTCTCTCTCTCTCTCTCTCTCTCTCTCTCTCTCTCTCTCTCTCTCTCTCTCTCTCTCTCTCTCTCTCTCTCTCTCTCTCTCTCTCTCTCTCTCTCTCTCTCTCTCTTTCGCTCTCTCTCTCGCTTTTGCTCTCGCTCTCTCTCTCGCTTTTGCTCTCGCTCTCTCTCTCGCTTTTGCTCTCGCTCTCTCTCTCGCTTTTGCTCTCGCTCTCGCTCTCGCTTTCGCTCTCGCTCTCGCTCTCTTTCACTCTCTCTCTCGCTTTTGCTCTCGCTCTCTCTCTCGCTTTTGCTCTCGCTCTCTCTCTCGCTTTTGCTCTCGCTCTCTCTCTCGCTTTTGCTCTCGCTCTCTCTCTCGCTTTTGCTCTCGCTCTCTCTCTCTTTCGCTCTTTCTCTCGCTTTTGCTCTCGCTCTCTCTCTCGCTTTTGCTCTCGCTCTCTCTCTCGCTTTTGCTCTCGCTCTCTCTCTCTTTCGCTCTTTCTCTCGCTTTTGCTCTCGCTCTCACTTTCGCTCTCTCTCTCTCTCTCTCTCTCTCTCTCTCTCTCTCTCTCGCTCTCTCTCGCTCTCGCTCTCGCTCTCGCTCTCGCTATACAAAGGCTAAAAGTATGACCCCTAGTCACGGTCGAACCTCGCGTCGAACCTAGGACCTCCGAACCAAGGACCTATTTACTTACTCGTGCTTATCTACGTACGATGATAAGACGACGATGTGGTCAACTGAACTCGACCGGATGTGGTTAGACACAGCTCTACCATTGATTTTATAAGCTATTATTTAAACTAAATTTACTAATTATTTTTTAAAAAGTAAACTATTGAAAATATTAAAACCAAAAGTTATGGAACAGAGGCCCAATTAAATACTCTTTTGTAATATCACTTTAACTTTTTGCCGAATTTCTTTGATTCGACGTAATCCTAAAATGGGACTTACGGGGCTAAATACTACTAACACGGCGTTTTCACTAAAAAGTTCTTGGAATATATAGTCACAGCACAGATAGCTAAATCATGCCGTTATTTGTTGTCCTAGGCCCTAGGGCCTAGGCTAGTCTAAGTTGACGAGTCCAAGATGTATAAAAATAAATGTAAAAACAATAAAATGCATTGAATACAGTTTAAATTAAGGAAGAAGCAAGAAAGCTAGATCTAGTGGAAGATTATCGACTCGGATTTGAAATTTTGATACATTTGTTCTACAACAAGCTACAAATTTCAGAATACGTTTATAACACTATGACACATTTATGATGCAAAGTTAACCAAAATTAGTTCACCGGAAGTTGGTCAAAAAAAATGTCAAAGTCAAATATTTGAAAATAAAATAAAAATCGAAATCTCTCAATATCAAATTTTGTTTTGAGCTTACAAAATTGGGTGCGGTATAAAAAGTCGTGTATTTGTACTGCCTATTAGCATAATTTGGAAAAATGTGGTATTTTTGCATTTTGATAGTCGTTAAACAATAAAAATAGACCAAAATATCCACACAAAAGTATTTACCGCACTTTAGTCACATAAAAATGATAGAAGTTATTAATATAAAACAAATATGTTTTCACGATTGTATAGGTTGAAGAACTAGCTAAAACTTTGTCACTGGTCAAACTTCGAGACGTGAACTTCATAGCATCGTTTTTCTTATTTCCCTAGTCGCGGTGCGCCGGCCGTGGTCGCTCCCGCGCGCTAACCAGCCATAAGGCCCGTGCTATTCCCGCCCGAGGCGAGCGTGTTTGATTAGACTTTACCACAAAATGTGTACACAACACTTCTTTAGAAAGTTCTATACTTGAAAACTTTATTTTATTGTAGTTATACTTTTGTGGTATACATTTTTATCTAAAAAATCCTAAAGAGGCATAAATATTTCTATACAGGCTTCAAATTACAAACAAATAAAATATTGTCATTGAATTTTTCCGTTCTACTAAATTAGAGAGTACATTTTTAAGAATAACACAAATTTATTGAGCATTTGATAACATAATTTTAGTCAGAAAAGTAAAATGTATCACTTCATTATGGCTAAAAACTAAATCGGGTACATTTAAAAAAAGACCAGTATTCACTAAACGAATTAAGATGTCATATGTATATCAAGAAGACGACATCAGTTGCATCAGTTTCAAACCTTCCCCCTTGTAAGGGATCCTTCATTCTACACGTATGAAACGCAGTTTGGCAATGCAACATGCTTCGCAAACCCAAAACTATGTTCGTGTTAAGTTTTTCAAGATACACAAATAATGTCCGTACGAAAAATATATTTTAAAATAGTTTGCTTATACGAATTGTCAAACGCAAAACTTTATTTCACGCGATTAGCCACTGTAAAAATACCACAACTAATTTAAATAAAAATACAACTCTACCATATGTGATGAAACGTGCCCTACAAAAATAAATCACATACCTTGGTTCTACAATATACAATGCAATCCCAGAGAAGATAATACAATATTATAATGAACATACATTTAAAATAGCTTTACATTCATGGTTGTTGCACTTGCATATACATTGGAAACGAAAATGTAAGATCATAGAAATAAAAGCAGTAAATAGAAAATACAACGAAGACAAATATGAACATTCAATACCGTAAATTCTTAACTTGCTTTATTCCTGTTTCTTTGTCATCAGTATTCTAAATACGTGAAATGATTTATTATAATGACAAACTGGTAAAGATATAGGCCTAGTACGTCTCTGAAATTACATCTCATGTATAGTTTAAATAGTTGAGCTGCATGTTGGTTTAGTAGCATTTTTGTTTGAAGTACCTAGTAGTAGTAGTTTAGATTTACTTAGTAATTTTACCTACTAATTGAACTTATTTTATGTACGAACTTTAACTATACCTTATAATATTATGTAGAGAACGTGCTCAGTGAAGACTGACTGAAGTGTCTGTACGGTGTCAGTCGCTCACCCAAGAAATATTATTCTTGTATATACTATGTATTGAGCCTCAATAAATTGAAAATTGAACATCTGGACTTCAGCTCACAAACAAAACCCAGATATTGACGGAAGTTGCATTTCATTTTATGGCAACATTATACTTATTATCTAGCTGTAGGTAGACCCTAGGCAGGAAGAAAAAATACACAAGCCAAATATCACGGGATTGTTTTCTTCGGGCCCTTTAGCAAGCGGGTGGGAGAAAAATGCCATGGGTTTCCTAACTCAAGTTTTTTTTGCGCACTTGAGATGCTGAACTACTTTTTTGTGCATGCAAATCTAAGAAAGGTTGTAGTTATTCAACCCTCTGTCCTTGTATGAAGAGTGGAATAGGGTGTTCTGAAATGTGCCGATGTGCCAAGGATTGTTATGATATACGCAATCACACTGAAGAACGGATGGTATTGAGCATTTAGTATAAAAACAGTACAAAAATGTGAATAGGTTCTATCTTACAAAACACCGGTATTCTTTGGTATTTTCAGCTGTGTACACAATAACTACGGTGTTTATTCATCCTGCTGTAAATACTTAGTACTTAGTACAAATACGTAGTATAACGAAGCTAGCAATGCCAAAATTGATCATACATTACTTTATTCATAAATTCCTACAAAAAATACTAATTGAGATTATTACAACTAAATATTGATGTAACTTTATGCAGTCAGAATACTTAGAGATACCAGGAATATTATATTTTCTAAATAAATTTGACACCGTATTTCCTGTTAATAGCGTTAGTTGCGCAAACGTTCTATAAACAATGTTTTTATGCGTGCATTCTTTACGAATGTTTTTAAAAATAACGCACTGATAATTGATGGTCGCTCCAGGAAATCAATTTAAAGTTTAACCCCATTATTTTTGTAAAATTTGATTCCGAATATACTACTTTAAGAAAATTAATCAAAAATGTAAGTTTCTAATTTGTGATTGGTTATCTATCCATGATGTGATGAAATGTTTTTTAAGCCGTAATGAAGTGATACATTTTACTTTTCTGACTAAAATTATGTTATCAAATGCTCAATAAATTTGTGTTATTCTTAAAAATGTACTCTCAAATTTAGTAGAATGGAAAAATGCAATGACAATACTTTATTTGTTTGTAATTTGAAGCCTGGATAGAAATATTTATGCCTCTTTAGGATTTTTTAGATAAAAATGTATATCACAAAAGTATAACTACAATAAAATAAAGTTTTCAACTATAGAACTTTCTAAAGAAGTGTTGTGTACACATTTTGTGGTAAAGTCTAATCAAACACGCTCGCCTTGGGCGGGAATAGCACGGGCCTTATGGCCGGTTAGCGCGCGGGAGCGACCACGGCCGGCGCACCGCGACTAGGGAAATAAGAAAAACGATGCTATGAAGTTCACGTCTCGAAGTTTGACCAGTGACAAAGTTTTAGCTAGTTCTTCAACCTATACAATCGTGTAAACATATTTGTTTTATATTAATAACTTCTATCATTTTTATGTGACTAAAGTGTGGTAAATACTTTTGTGTGGATATTTTGGTCTATTTTTATTGTTTAACGACTATCAAAATGCAAAAATACCACATTTTTCCAAATTATGCTAATAGGCAGTACAAATACACGACTTTTTATACCACACGCAACTTTGTAAGCTCAAAATGGAATTTGATATTGAGAGATTTCGATTTTTATTTTATTTTCAAATATTTGACTTTGACATTTTTTTTGACCAACTTCCGGTGAACTAATTTTGGTTAACTTTGCATCATACATGTGTCATAGTGTTATAAACATATTCTGAAATTTGTAGCTTGTTGTAGAACAAATGTAACAAACTTCGCCATTTGAAGAGCTAGCCGTTTGATAATCTTCTACTAATCTATCTTTGAATAGTCTTCTCGTTCAGTTCTAATAAAAGGTACAGAGTGTCGTTTTTACCCACAGCACGTTTGAAATTGCCATTTAAATTTTGAATCGGTGCGCATTTTGGTGGATGCCAACCACGCAGCACCTATTTTCTTGGTTGCCTTGGGCTCGGCACGGCACGGCTTGGTTGCCATCCAAGTTGCGGCCACGCCCACTCAACCATGGACTTTACGAACACGTTTTGCATCTGGATGTGCTCAACCGGCAGCCAGGATGCTTTATCGAACACACTGATAGATTATCAACCGGCAACCCTTTATAATCTTTGTCAGTAGTAAGGTATTTGCTGAGACAGTGCGAGTAAGAAGGTACCTACGCATGACGCATTCCGTCGAACTCATTTTGTCTTGGTATATCGACATGTGTTGAGTCACTTCGTAAACACAACTACCCCCTTCCACCCTCTCTCTCTCACTCTCTCTCTTTCGCTCTCTCGCTCTCTGTCTCTCTATGTAATATTAGGTTTGTTCGCCCGACGTACTCTACTTGACCTGGCTGCTCTAGATCACGGAAATGCGTTCGTTAGTGTCACATTCCTACTCAAGTTGTGTTCGCTCGACCAGAGTAAAGTGATCCGAGCAACTTAGATCAAGGCTTGTTTCACTACCTGGACGTCGACGAGCGCCGAGCGCCGGAAGTAGAAGTTGGAACCAACCAACTTCGGCGCTTGCAAGCGCCGCTTCGCCCTGATTAGTCGGATCATCCACTTCCGGCGCTCGGCGCTCGTCGACGTCCAGGTAGTGAAACAAGCATTACTCTCGTTTTGAAGTCAGATCAAGCTAGAGTAAGTTACTCGCGCGCGAAAATGGCCGATGAAGTGTTCTGTGTAAACATGGAAGAAAGTGTCAAGGTCAACGGATGTTTCCTGTACAGGACAGTTGATAAGAAAGTTGTGAATTACCGTAAGTTACTATTATTATATGCCTAGTTAGTTTGTTTACTCTCGGCACTGGAAACGCGTTCGTCCGTCATCAGTGCTCGGAGTTGCTCTGATGTTTCAGAAGCCTAGTTGCGGTTGCTCGGGTCTGATCGAAGTAAAGCAGAGAGTAAGTTAGAGTACGTTGGGCAAACAAACCTTACGTGAATCTGTTTATGTCTGTCACCTATAAATAGGCTTCCATTTTTTCTTTTCTAGCTCTAATTAATCCGTTATCTTAATATTGTTAAGTCTATTAAAATTGTATCCTGTTCAGCTATATAAACAACGATGGTTGTTGTCACAAGAAGGTCACAAAGGAATGCAGAGTCGATTTAAGTATATGATTTGTTTATGGTTGATATTATGTAGTTTGTCCTTCTTATGAAAAATAGCATGTAATAAAACAATTCCATTACAACAAATCCTGTACTTATAACTTCATACCTGACTCTGCATACGGCCAGTGAGTCACACTTACAGTAGGTCAGGGTCACAGCCACAGTTAGCTCTAAAGTCCAGCAAGCCAGAACTTATAGAGATTGGTTGATTTTTGGATTTTACGTCCCATATTTTTGCAACTTGGCTAATCGAGACGATGAGTGGGTGAAATATGATGACGAAATCGGGGGGTGTTTTGAGGGAAGGGGCAAGTAGGACGGCGGGGAAGCGCAGGGAAATTAGAGGAAAAGGGAAAGGGGAGGATGTGGACTGCCTTTCGTCTGGCTTCTCCACCTCGACCTGTCCGGCCACGGTGGCCCTACCAGAAGCATACGCTTCCGCCGGCATAGCTCCAGGAATCATCAAAGCACACAAACCCTCCCACCACGATAAGATAGCAGTCCCTGGGCAGGCCAGAACTTCGAGAAAACGAATTAAATGTGTGCTTTATTTTATATTGTGTTACTGTATTGTGATACAAATAATACACATATTTAATTGTTGTTGTGAAACCTCATTCAGAACCATTACAGAGGAGAGGAGAGGAGTAATAATGCTCACAATACTAGATTTATGAATTTGTGAGTCATAATAATATAATTATAATTAAATAACACATAGTGCAACCTTAAACCTGGTTTATCGCTTTAAAAAAACTGCGATATTTCTTAGTCCCTGACTCCATTCTGCATCATCGCCAATGCTAAACTGAGCCAATGGGGTTCTTGTATTAGGTTGGACAGCCTGAGACATGTCCTGGTGACTTCATGTGTGATGAACTGGGCCGGTAAAGTAGTAGTACTGAACAACTCAAGGTCTACTTGATCTCCGCCTATTATGGGTTTCACTGCGAGCGAGAAAAATGGCACGGTTTTAATTTGCCGACTGTGAGTGTAACCCCTAAAGTCTTCTTTATGTTCACTTAAGGTTTAC
This sequence comes from Isoperla grammatica, assembly GCA_945910005.1. Lineage (NCBI taxonomy): Eukaryota > Metazoa > Arthropoda > Insecta > Plecoptera > Perlodidae > Isoperla > Isoperla grammatica. The sequence goes on from OX246738.1 coordinate 88,657,617, forward strand.
AAGTCCTTGTGTCATTATCTTGTCGTTTAATCTTTCTCCTCTCAACGGTGGCAAAAACGACCTTTCCTAACATAAAGGGGTGACAGGCAGAGGGTTGCTAATTGTATTCCTGGTTTCCACTCGGACTTCAATAACAAAAATGAAAATAGTTTTTGGAAACCGAAATTCTAACAGTTCCGTCTGAGATGACAATTGAACAACCTTCCCAGTTCCAATCAACCACACTAATCGGACATGACACTTCCTCCCCGCATTCTTATGTTACCATCAGCAGTTCCAAAACTGCTGGCGACTCAAGAGGGTGTACCGCCTGGGCTAGTGAGAGAAACGAGTTTTCGTAGCCTGAGTGATCGCAGCTCGCAGTGAAACCCATAATAGCGGAGGATCGTCGAACTCACCCCGAGCCTCCGCTAGACGGAGATCAAGTCGACCTTGTGACGAAGTACTTGACCAACAATGGTGATAGCCAGGTTCTAAATAGGTGGCAAATAACCGCTAAAGTGTAGTTGAACAGTGCCGTTCTTGCACTAAACCCCCTAGCCCGCCAAGGGTCTACCCCCACCATCCGGCCGCGCGGTGAGTACAGCGGTGGCTATACAAAATTATACTTGTCAACATTGCGCCTACTGAAACGGTAGTTATATCTACATTGAAAATTCACGTAATCAATAATATTTCGCAACATTTATAAAATTATTTCGACTGTAGAATAATTAAGTGTGTGGATTTGTAATCTGTTACTGTAGATAATTACCGTTTCAATAGATGACCTGTTGACAGGTATAATTTATGAGCCACCGCTGCACTCACCGCGCGGCCGGATGATGGGGGGTAGACCCTTGGCGTGCAAGGGGGTTTAGTGCAATAACACACTGCATAATACAATGATGGCATGTGCCTTAGTACCGTAACAGGTTAAACCGACAAGTATGTGTCTGATTTATTATATTCCGGGTAAAGAAAATAATAGAGGAACTCAGTATTATATTTATTTTGCAACAGCGGGTGTACATTGAATATTGAAATAACAAGCAAGCATTTTAGTGAAGCAAAGAAGCTTTCTAACCTGCAACGACAGATTTAGAAATACGGAAAAGAATTGGATGCTGGTCAATCATCGTTGTGATATCTTCTAACCACGCGTGGAAGAAGGGACACTTGTTGCGCCTACTTGTCCTCCTCGGAACTGTCGTCCAACCACGCACCACTCTTGTCGAAAGCGGAGAGGATCGTAAGAGCGAGAGCCTTGACCATGGGACGATCCTCCTCTTCGATCTCAGGGTCATTGTCAATGGCGTTGTCAAACTCCTCCATAGTCAGGTCGTATTTCGCCAGCAGAGCGGCTACCTCGTCACTCTTTAAGTAGGCGTCGACTTCCTCGCTGCTCTCGCTGTCCCCGCTGTCCTCGCTGTCCCCGCTGTCCAGTTGCCGGACACTATTCCAGTTCCCATGCCACCGCTTGGCGACCTCCAGGGGTTCTTCCAGTTGCCGGACACTATTCCAGTTCCCATACCACCGCTTGGCGACCTCCAGGGGTGCTTCCAGTTCCCGGCCATAGTTCCAGTTCCCAGCCAATTCTCCAGTTCCCGGCAATTTCTCCAGTTCCCAGGCCACCGCTTGGCGACTTTCAGGGGTGCTTCCAGTTCCCGGCCATTTCTCCAGTTCCCGGCCATTTCTCCAGTTCCCAGGCCACCGCTTGGCGACCGCCAGGGGTGCTTCCAGTTGCCGTTGGCTTCCTGGTCCGGCTTCCGCTAGACACACAAAACACAATATATACTCTCACTTAGGCTTTCGCGGCCCGAAACAAATAATAAACTTGAACTTGGCTTCCGGGTATAGCCGCGTCGATTATTGCTAAAACGCTGACGCTTCAAAAAGTTTGACGTCAGGAGATAACGACGGAGTTGAGCCGGTAGAACCGTCTTGGGGTGGTTTACGAGTGAGAACGATACGCGGGAAACAATAGGTCTTGTCACAGTCACAGAGTGGAGCTGGACTGAGTAGGTTTCATTCTGTGACTTCTAGTTTTAGCTCTAGAGATGGGTGGTGCAACTTGCCCGAAACGTCAGCGCTTTAGCAGTGATCGACGCGGCTATACCCGTAAGCCAAGTTCAAGTTTACAATATATACTAGCCCTAACGAAAGTATGCGCATACCGATAGCAGGTCATTGTCTACTGCCTCTTTTAACCGCGCCAATTGAAAAAAATCAACAGATACCTGGCGTTCTTTCAAACATTCGTAAACTCATGGTTCGGCTTGGTCAAGTGCACAGGCGGTTTGGCCACAACCACCGTTACAGTATAACCAACGGAAGGTATTAAATTATCCCCAATGGACCTGTTTAGATTAGATGGTGGGATTTAGCGAAGTAAAAAATTACGTTGTCACCTTGGACTCGGCGGTGTCGTAAGCATCAGAATACTTTCGTTGGGGCAGCTATAATAGTGGTTCCCAAACCGAAGTGCTGCGAAAGTTTCGTTGATATTGCAAAACAAAAAATCTTTTCGTGAACAGTGGCGGCTCGAGACCGTTAATGTAGGTGGTGCGTTGGCACTTAAATATTATTTCAGCCAAAAGGGTTCTTTGTAGTGATTGTGGTGGAGGGGCGGGGGCTATATAGACAACCCAAGACTACCTTACATATGCTTTCGTCACAAGCGAGGCACTCATAGCCAACCAGCGAACCGCCCGAGACAAGCGCGCAAATAACGATCGCTCATTGGCTACAAGAACCATGCCTGTGCGAAAGCACATGTAAGGTTGTCTTGGGTTGCTTATACAAATATTCAAATGACTGTTTTATATGTATTTTAGTAAACTGCTATTTTGAGAATGACTTTCAACAAAACATTCTTTTTCTCGGATTAGGAGATCCTAGAATAAGTGGTGGGTTTATTCCTACTTCCAATGCAGGCGGTCTAGTGTTCAAACCCCGGTTTAGGTATAGCTTTTAAGATATGATACAGGGCCTGGATTCACAAAAGTGCCTTACTCTAAAGTTGTCCGAAGTAAGGCAAATCCTAGCTAGATAAATCCAGATAAAGCGTCTCTGGGTATTATTACACATTCACAAATAAAATATTATTAGTTAAATTTGTTGACATTTTACTATATTATATATTTATGACATTGCAGAACGACATGCGCGTGATTTATATCACTGAGATTGGCCTAAGCTAGGACGTCTTAGCTCTGAGGCACCTTTGTGAATCTGGGCCCTGGTGTATATGTCAATGGTTACTTTAGGGAAGACACAGCAACAATGCGTATCCAAAAATAATGGTATAAATGTCCCCCGCTGAAAATCATTTCTTGTAGCTGAGTGGGTAGACTATAAGTACGTATGTTGATAAGGGTTTCTTTCTTTAGTACCAGATTTCCGCACTATATGCAAATCAGGTATTGGCATACCTAGATTTTTCACTTGTATTCCGTCAATATCTGCAACAGGACCGAGGTTCCACGAGTGCAAATTTAATATACTGTATATGATGATTGATTAATGATTATGAGGGAGGTAGGGAAGCCTGGTACCGGCACGTAGTCTACACCTCTCGAAAAGTATCAAAGGGACCACCAGCTTTACGTCCCATTCGAAATGAAAGAGCGGAGAGTACCTCTACGTCAAAAACTGCAGAACATTTTCATTTTTTAATTATATCTCAAGATTGCAACACAAAATCGAAAATCTAAATTATCACCGCACTGTATTTTTGGTAAGCCCTACATACTCAATGAAGTATTATAACCTTCGCATACTTATTTTGATTATTATTTCGATAGTTAGTATTATAGTTAATAAGATATAAAAATCAATAATGAATAATCATACTCATTTTTCTCGTAGAACACAACTTAGAGCGTTCAGTATGTAGGGCTTAACAAACCACAGTGCGCTGTTCATTCAGATTTTCGTTTTCAAAGCCCATTCTTGAGATATAGTTTAAAAATGAAAATGTTGTGTGGTTTTTGACGTAGAGGTATAACCTTCCTTGGCAAAGGGTAGTCTCTTGTCTCTACGTCAAAAACCGCAGAAAATGGTTATTATTAAATTTGATCTGAAGATTGCAACAAGAAATCGAAAATCTAAATCAGCAGCGCACTTTACTTTGGTAAGCCCTATAAATTGTTAAAAATATTATAACCATTAGCGTAGTATTTTGATTATAATTCGATAATTAGTAATAAAATTAATTATTTATAAAAAAAAAGTGAGTAAAAACATACTAATTATAATATAAATCATGACTCAGCGCATTCAATGTGTAGGGCTTACTAAACTACAGTGCGCTGTTGATTCGGATTTTCGATTTTGAAGCCCAATCTTGTGATATAATTTAAAAATGAAAATTTTGTGTGGTTTTTTACGTAGAGGTATCCTTCCCTGAGAAGGTTCAGATCCTATAAGTGTATTTTCATAGATCTTAGGAATTAGAAAATCACAGTGGAACAACTTTGTACCCGAAGCAAAATTATCAAAATATCAATAAAACGTAGAATGCAAAAAGTAAAGTAAGTTAGTGAAGTTGGTAAACTTACCGTCAGAGGGCAGCATGACGCACACGGCGGCCACGATCAGCAACAAGGCGCAGAACTTCATGGTGACTTGTTGAGGCTTCTAGAAGGCAGTGAGGTAGCCAACCAAGTATGGCCCCAGGTTATATAGTAACTAGCCCGAGGGAAAATGCTATTTTTTGCAGGGTCTATAGCTGTAATCAGGCGTATGATAAACCAGCGGATATTATATCAATACGCACACACTTTCAAGTCCTACACAATGCTGCCAACACACAAAACATAAAGTTAATGAAACTACTGGTGACCAAGGGAGGAGATTTATTGGCGGTGAACCAAAAGGGTCAAACACCCCTCCATGTCCTGTGCGAGTCTGAACAAGTCAATGTGGATGCAGTCACAACCCTTATCGCCGGCCTTGACTCTCACAACCTGTCTAAATACTTCAGTCAGTGTTATCAGTCCAATTAATAAATACAAAAAATAAATACATTTGTATTTATAGAGTCTACTCACTCAGTAACAAGACTGATTTTCAATGGGAGATTTTAATGAAACTAAACGCGACTAAAACAAACCCTGTAGGCTCCGAACACCATCGACGAGTAAGCGATAACCAATCAAAGATCGATATTTCAAATACAAAACATTGGAATCAGTGATTGGACAGTGCGAACACCTGCGGACAAATGCCAGAATCAACAAGGTCGATTCAGAACCACTTTGAACATATTGAGTGCTTCGTTGCTAGGACGGCTCCAAAGTCACCGTTTTTACTTATTCCTATCCAAGAAATGAATCCATAATAGAACTTAAAAACTTTTACCTGAAGCGGGATTTGAACCAGAGACCTTCTGCATTGGAAGCAGGGATGCTGACCACTAGACCAACGAGCCACGTAATGAGTTGATAATGTCGTCTGTGTCTAATAAGTTAGTAATAAATGGAAACAGTGGCGTAAACTCAGATTCGGCCCCCCCCCCCCGCAGAAGTTTCCGCCTTGCCCCCCCCCCCCAACCACTAACACTACCACCTCCACCACCGCCGGCAAATAAAAAATAACTTACCGTTGCGCTTTGACTAAAATTTTGTCCTGGCATTTGGTTCAGCAAATCTGTCAATTAAAGTATCGACGTTTATTTTCTTGGTTTCTACAATAAACTTTTTAATGTTGGCGTCATGTATACCAACTGACAACTGAATAGTTACCTCTATCGGTTGGATGTTCACTCTTTAACAGAACTTGAACACAATATTCGACCGTATCACTTGAGATAGAGGTAGTGATTTTATCTTTTTCAATCGAGGGTTCACTTACACACGCGTCGATGTTTTCAGTAGTGTTTTTAACTGTGCTGTTTGAAGCACATGATGTTTTACACTAGGAAAATGCTCCGCGTTGCCAGATGAGTGTTTTTGTTTTCAATAAATCAAACAAATCTTTTGCATATCATATAATTCACTAATAAATAATTAAATTTTTGTAGGTTGGCATCTTGACGGATTTGTCTGATTATGTTAACAGCATCTAGTTTAGTGGTCACAAGTGTTGACCGAACATTTCAGCCAAATCCGTCACGCCGTTTGTCCTGTGCGCGACGAACAAAATTGTGTATTTTTTTCAATAATTAATTTTTTCTAGCTTGGACACTCTGATATTGTCTCGTGCCGCAAATGTCTGGACACTATCTGGACGGGTCAGCGTAAACTTGTCCACGGAAAACTTGCCCACTGCAAAGTGAACTATCCCCCTAACCAGTTTACTGAATGAATGTATTTAGGGAGATTAGGATCGTGGCTGAGTTTTTCGTGGGCAAGTGTGCACGGTCCCGTTTGTCCAAAAACGAATTTCGTTTTTCACAACGGGACGCTTCTATTGTTTGGTGAAGGAGGCGGACAAGGAAACGACAGATCGGCAACACTGACAACAGTTAGTGACAGTGCCATCTCAGTTTGCAATGCTTAACAAGTAAATCGGCCAACCGGCCGGCGATATGGGCCCCCACATATGCCATTTTGGACCTGGGCCGCCCCGCGACTGCGGGCCCTGCGGGCCCTTAGTTACGCCACTGAATGGAAATAATTATTATTTCTATTTATTACTATTAGATACAGACGACACTGTGCCATGTTAATAAACAAGTTATTCTGATAAATACTTATAAATTAAACAAAACCATACTATTTAATGATAATGATATTTGGGCTTAATTAGAGCGAAGGGTAGTCTCCACGTCACAAAGCACAGAAAAGTTTCATTATTTAATTATATCTCAAGATTGCAACAACAAATCGAAAATCTAGATCTACAGCGCACTGTGCTTTGGCAAGCCCTACAGACTGAATAAAATATTATAACCATTAGCGTCGTTATTTTGATTATTAATTCGATTATTAGTAATAAAATTAATTATTATATAAAACATACTGAATACTGATTATAATGTAAGACTCAACTTAGATCATTCAGTATGTAGGGCTTACTAACCCACAGTGCTCTGTTGATTCAGATTTTCGATTTCGAACCCCATTCTTGTGATATAATTTTAAAATGAAACTTTTGTGTGGTTTTTGACGTATAGGTATCATTTCTTGATAACCGGCGGAACCCCGATTTCTGCATCTTGAAATTGCTTTAAAAGTTTCACAATAGTAAAATAAAATACGTCTGTAGTCCTACTACAGATTTTAGTGTCCTTTCTTATGAATATTTCTGTGTTACAATAAACATTTATGCCAGAAATTACCTGTGGTTCATATAGATCCACAAAGAGCCAACCACAGTTGATGGGAATAGGATAAGGAGCAATAATGGTGACAAATTTAAAGAAATGCATTTCTGAGTTTTATGTTATTAAAATTAAATAAAACATGTTAAACTTAAAAAACTGCGATATTTCTTAGTCCATGATTCCATTCTCCAGCATCGCCCCTGCTAAACTGAGCCAATGGGGTTCTTGTATTGGGTTAAACAGCCCGAGACATGTCTTGGTGACTCTATGTGTGATGACTCATGGCCGGTAAAGAAGTAGTACTGAAGAACTACTTGACCAAGTTTGGTAATTGCCGGGTTCCAAATAGGTGCCAATTAACAGCTACAGAACAGTGCCGTTCTTGCACTAAGCCCTCTTGCACGCCAAGGGTCTACCCCCACCATCCGGCCGCGCGGTGAGTGCAGCGGTGGCTCATAGATTATACCTGTCAATATTTCTCATATTGTAACGGTAAATATCTACAGTTGAAATCCACATAATCAATATTTCGCAAGATTTATCAAATCTAAAAAAATGTATCAAATTATACAAATAAGTTGGACCGTTTCAATAGGTGACATGTTGACAGGTATAACCTCTGAGCCACCGCTGCACTCACCGCGCGGCCGGATGGTGGGGGTAGACCCTTGGATGCAAGGGGGTTAAGTGCAAGAACACGACTGCAAAGTACACTGTATGATGGCATATTATTTCGTGCTGATAAACTTTATTGTCTTATCATTATACTTTTGCACTATTTTAATGTTAAAATGATAAGAGTTATCAACTCAGAGAATGTATGTAATTTTTCGATGGATGTAATTTAATAAATTGTTTGAGCATCCCTTATAAATAAAGTAACCTAGGTTAAATATCAACGAACAATGTGTGTCATTTATTATATTCCGGGTAAAGAAAGTAATAGACGAACTCAGTAGTATATTTATTTTGCCACATCGGTTGTACATTGAATATTAAAATATAAAGCAAGCATGGAAGATACAATCTATGATTCATGCAGTAGAACCATAATTTACTAACAGGCGATGATTAAAAGCTTAGAAAGTTGGAGGTGGAGATTAAAATGGTGGCAACCACGTTTAAAGTGACGAGTAGACTTCAACAAATCAAACCACTGGCGCTAGTCATCGCCCTGATATCTTCTAACCACGCGTGGAAGAAGGGACACTTGTTGCGCCTACTTGTCCTTCAAACACGCGTGTAAGTAGGGACACTTGTTGTGCCTACTTGTCCTCCAACCACGCGTGTAAGTAGGGACACTTGTTGTGCCTACTTGTCCTCCAACCACGCGTGTAAGTAGGGACACTTGTGGCGCCTACTTGTCCTCCAACCACGCGTGGAAGTAGGGACACTTGTTGCGCCTACTTGTCCTCCAACCACGCGTGGAAGTAGGGACACTTGTTGCGCCTACTTGTCCTCCTCGGAACTGTCGTCCGGCCACAAACCATCTGCCTCTAAAGAGGAGAGCACCATAAGAGCGAGAGCCTTGACAATGGGACGGTCCTCCTCTTCGATCTCAGGGTCGTTGTCGATGGCGTCGTCAAACTCCTCCCTAGTCAGTTGGAATCTCGTCAGCAGAGCGGCTACCTCGTCACTGTTGAGGTAGGCGGCGATTTCCTCACTGTCCTGGCTGCTCAGTTGCCGGCCACGTCTCCAGTTCCCAGGTCTTCGCTTGGCGACCGCCAGGGGTGCTTCCGCATGCCGGCCTGATCTCCCAGGCCTCCGCTTGGCGACCTCCAGGGGTGCTCGACTCAACAGGTGGCGCACACTCAGGCGTCGGCTTCCTGGTCTGGCTTCCGCTACGCACGACACACACAACACAATAGGTAAATGAAAGGAATTCACATAATAGACGATTTTCAAAACAACGAGACTTTGAGTGGGGCGGGGGTGGGGGGGTGGGGGTAGTGTGCTGTGACATATGCAGATGACATTCTACCAAAGATTTCTACGCCTCCAAAATTTTTGATTGTACTTAGTAGGAACAAAGGAAAGAATTGATTCCGAGCAGAAGACTGTTTGTTGACTTAAACTGTCGGTTAAAAATGCATTATACACTTTAAAATTTAAATAAAGTAAACGAATCCCCATCACCATCATCATCTCCTAGTGAATTTATTGGCATTGCTTATAAATGTTTCTCGTTCCAATAATTAATATTTCTGTTAGTAAAATGTTCTTAAAAGCGAAGGTTCTCTACGTCGAAAAACGCAGAAAATGTTAATTTTTTAATTATGTATATCTCAAGATTGAAACACAAAATCGAAAATCTGAGTAATCATAGCGCTGTGGTTTGGTAAGCCCTACACACGGAATGATAAATGTGTGTAACGTTATTATCAGTATGTCTGTGATAATTATTTTCTTAAGATACTTGTATCCCCTACACGGCTGTGAATTTAAAAAAAAAATTGATTTTTTGGTTTATTTACTTTAATTTCTTCATTTAGTCCTGTTTCTATGCATATATCATACATAAGTATGCTGTTCTTATTTATTGCGGTATAATTATTTCATTGAATGCACTGCACTTGTTTTATGCCTCAAAACCACGCTCAAAACGGCCAAAATAGAAGACATTCTCTCTAGGCCCTAGGCCTATGCCTAGACCTTGCACATCAATAAGTGAGGACCCAACTTTATTTGTTGAATGCTAGTGATGCGTCTATCCCTTCTAATAACAGTGGTAAAATTTCATTAAACAAAATCTCAAGTGGCTGGAGGATTTGATGGATGAGACATAAACATAACCGTAGGTAAAAGTGTTTTTTAACTTTAACTAGCATTATCTCAGATACAGTTTTTGATACGTTTGCTCTAACTTGGAAACAGATAAGATATCGTAAATAATAAGATATAGACTTAAATTTTGTTTTATTTAAAATGAAAGAGTATGGAGCATGAGCCTATGAGAGCTTTTCTCATATTTGTTTCATGATTATTTAATATAACAATTTGAATACAAAAATATTCCAAGGAAAACTTATAATTGAAAAACTTTAAAGTTAGAAAATTCGTAATACATCTTTCAGATTAAAATCTCAAAAAAGCTCTCATAGGCTCATTTCCACAAATCATTTGCATCAGATGAGACCACAATCAACTTTCTATGACTAAAAGTAGGCATCAAAATCCATATCACCAGTTTACCATTGTTATAACAATGAAATAAATCGTAACAATGGAATTAATGAATATTTTAATTGTTTTCAATCAGACATCATCTAATTAGGTAAGTGTCAAACTTATAAAAAATACAAAAATATGAGAATGATAATAGTTTAGAATTTTGTTGCTAGGGGATACAAGTACCTTAAATTACTAAGGAAATAAGTATCACAATCATACTGATTATAATGTTAGATACCTTTATCGTTCAGTCTGTAGGGCTTACCAAACCACAGCGCTACTCAGATTTTCGATTTTGTGTTTCAATCTTGAGATAATATAATTAAAAAATGAGCGTGTTCTGTGGTTTTTGGCGTAGAGGTATTCTTCGCTCATAATAAGATGTGAAAGATGTGCAGCAACATCACATTACAAAAGTTAATTAAGAACATTTAAAAAACGGAAATATTTACTGGAACAAATAAACATTTTCAACATTTTGGTTTGACAATTTCACGACTTACTTCGGGAGTTCCGCAGCCTCAGGATAGGTCGAAATACAGCCTAAAGGAATGACCAACGTCATCATTTAAGTGAATATAAACATATGAAACTTGATAGATTTCGTAAATGACGTAGATCAGCGTAACAAAATTTTAAAACGTAGAGTGCTGGGCCTGGATTCACAAAGATGCCTACCTCTAAGTTGTTCTAAGTTAGGTAAATCCTAGCTAGATAAATCAAGATAAATGATCTCTGTGTATTAATTTCTAGACATTCACAAAAAAAATTATTATTTTACTTTATTGTACCTTTATGACATTGCATAGCGACATATGCGTGATTTATATTATCTAAGATTTGCCTAAACTAGGACGTCTTAGCACTTAGGCATTTTTGTGAATCTGGGCCTTAATATTTTTAGTTTTACATAGTTTGAAGCTCCACCCCCTATTTATATGACCACCGCCCAGCATAACACATATGACTTATTATAAACAATATATTATGAACAAATGAAAAGATATGATTGTCGGGTTGTCACGGGGGTAAGGGGTGGTCACATAGCGATAGAGGGGAGCAGCAGGAGAGCGTCAAACTTTGACAATCTTAAGTCTAATACAATATATTGACAATAAGCTTGTTAAAAAATAATTGTTTAAATCTTTGGAACATTGAACAGATAATTTTCAGCATTTCAGAATTGATCTAGAACCCTGAGTTGATAATGGTCTTCTAAATTGTCAATGACAACAATGGACAATAGTGAAAAATGCACCATAACAAATATTTGAAAAGTAGTTGTTATTGTTGAGCATTATTGAGCATTGTTGTAATTGATTTATCAAGAACCCTTAGAAAGAAGTAATCACGACCCTCTAGATCAATTCTGAAACTTGTCTATGGGAAGGCGTATGAGACTGCAGCGCTGCGAGCGTTCCGGCCAATGATATGTAACGCCTATAGTAGGCTAGATCAGTAGTCCCCCAACCTTTCACTCATTAGTGAGCGCAGCAAATTTAAGCCATGTTTAATTGGGCAGGGGACAGGCTGAGTTGGACCTTTCAGTACTGCTAGTGCTGCGAGCGGCAGAAAGTCGCGTTTGAGACTCCCGCTCCCGCCTGTAGCAGTTGCCCAATTCAAGATGGCTTCTAATTGACACGCCTCTGGCTGCTAGGTTGCGCATCTAGCCTACTATAGGTGTTCATATCATTGGTTCCGGCCACTGAGCACTGCCTGCAATGATATTCAACAGCAAAAGTAGGCTAGCTAGATGCGCAAACTAGCAGCCACAGGCGTGTCAATTAGAAGCCATCTTGAATTGGGAAAATACTACAGGCGGGAATGGGAGTCTCAAACGCGACTCTCTGCCACTCGCAGCGCTAGCAGTACCATAGAGATACCATACTGTAGTAGGTACTATAATAACTCTATGAGCAGTACTGAAAGGTCCAAATTAGCATGTTAACTGCCCAAGTCAATATGGCTTCAATTTGCCACGCTCGTTACTGAGCGAAAGGTTGGGGGACTGGTGATCTAGCCTACTATAGCTGTTGAATATCATTGACTGCCTGCTAGAAGCTAAGGCTAGAAGTCACCGAAACCCTCTTGAGGCAGTTAACTATTTGCTATTGGAGAAATACCCATTGATTCCAAAGATGTCAAATAATTTGGTCAATGAATAAGACATTCGTATTGTTGAAAGTTGTTGTGTATCCAATATATTCAGTGACTGTTGGCCGGACCGCTCGCAACGCTCTCTAAAGATATCCTTACTTAGAAGTGTATTTTCCTAGATCTTAGAAGATGGAAAACGACAGTGGAATAACTATATACCCGAAGCAAAAATTACTTGTACATAGATAAAATGAAGAATGCAAAAAGTAAAGTAAGTCAGTGAAGTTGGTAAACTTACCTTCAGAGGGCAGCATGACGCACACGGCGGCCACGATCAGCAACAAGGCGCAGAACTTCATGGTGACTTGTTGAGGCTTCTAGAAGGCAGTGAGGTAGCCAAATAGGGCCCCAGGTTATATAGTAACTAGCCCCGGGGAAAAATGCTACTTTTTGCAGGGCCTAAAGCTGTAATCAGGCATAATATAGGAACCTAGCCCGGGGAAAAATGCTACTTTTTGCAAGGCCCAAATCTGTAATCAGGTATATAGGAAACTGCGATATACCAGCGGAAGTTCCATTAATTCGCACATACTTCAAGGTACCGTACTTTAAGTGCAGGTGTACTGAAAACCCTTTGCCCATACATGTCCTTGACCGGGGTTAACCATAGGCAGAGGCAGGAGTTTGTGGCGATTTTTTTTTAACTTTAGTTTTTAAGATTATAAAAGAAATGTGAATATTTTGGCAAAAATCGTTTTTATCGCAGAATTAATTTTTTTCATTTTTGACTACTCTGGGGTTATGGTTAATGAATGCACGGGCTAAGAACAGGAACACATATGAATAAACTTCCATGTATTAGATAGTGTCACTGTTATGAATACATGCATTAATCAATTATATTGATTTTATGGGGGAAACTTCAAGGGGATTAACACAAATAGCAAGAAGTTGAACATTGAATCGCAAATGTTTCATTTTTTATTTTATTCCAGTATTCCAACGTTATTCGTGAATAATTAGTAAAATAGCTCAAATCGTGGCTTCAAAATCTCAGAAATTCGCGAGAGCAGAATTGTCACTTACAGCATCACAAACGCCTAAAACGTCCTCATCTTTCGTTTAAAAACGTTTTCCCAGAAAAAAAAATGAGCTCATTTGTACCGGTAGAGGAGAAAAATCATAACACAAATACTAAGACAGATAAAGAACTGAAAATTCCTCAACTCCTAGAACAAAGTATGTACGTTAACTACAATAACAATTGGCTATCACAAATGTTTATTTCTGGGCAAAGTTATGTTCTGGGCGAAGCGGCGTAATCTTGCAATCTTGAAGGTACTGGTACAATTAAAACTAACAAAAAATTATTT